>BLSF01000052.1:0-56424 GCA_012862575.1 Parietichytrium sp. I65-24A
TTATTTTAGCTCGGTGTATCACGCCAACGGCGTGTCCAAGGTCTCGTCCGATCGGATCTCGTTCGTTTATCATCTCGTGGCGCTCTGCTGTCTCGTCATCCCTGGGCCTTACGTATTCCTAGAATTGAAGAGGTCGATGAAGCTTGGCGATGTCTTGATGATGTCTTGATGATGTCTTGACGATGTCCTCGGGGAACTATTGTTTCGAAGAACTTTCTCCCGAAGCAATGCCTAGTTTCACCGAACTCACATTCGAAACTCTATACATTTCATACGAGTTTCCAAGAACATCGGAACAGTTCCCCTGTGTTCGGGGGAAAGCCTTGGAAGCGGAACCCTTCTCGATGTCAAGAAAGCCAAGAAGATTTGGAGATATTTGGAGCTCAATGATTCCTTGTAGCATCTTGTAGCGCCCTTGTCGCTCCAACGAGAGAGTCAAGACGATCAGAATAATTAATTCGGAATTCGGGAGACAGATTAGACAGATACTGAGTACTGACTGTGAGTACGACACTCGAGCACCGATACTGACACGGGCGAAGCGCAAGTTGGCGCGCACATTGGCGGATTGAGGATATGCCCTCCATCTCAGACTGGCTCGCCGCCGCCGCCAAGGAACTGCCCGCTCTGTTGTCCGCCACCGCGATGGCCTTGTCCTCGGCGCTCAGTGAGGACAAAGTTGGTCGCAGACCCTCTGTCAAGAGTTCCAAGACAGGAANTTATTTCAGCTCGGTGTATCACGCCAACGGCGTGTCCAAAGTCTCGTCCGATCGGATCTCGTTCGTTTATCATCTCGTGGCGCTCTGCTGTCTCGTCATCCCTGGGCCGTACGTATTCCTAGAATTGAAGAGGTCGATGAAGCTTGGCGATGTCTTGATGATGTCTTGATGATGTCTTGACGATGTCCTCGGGGAACTATTGTTTCGAAGAACTTTCTCCCGAAACAATACCTAGTTTCACCGAACTCACATTCGAAACTCTATACATTTCATACGAGTTTCCAGGAACATCGGAACAGCTCCCCTGTGTTCGGGGGAAAGCCTTGGAAGCGGAACCCTTCTCGATGTCAAGAAGATTTGGAGCTCAATGATATTCAATGATTCCTTGTAGCATCTTGTAGCCCTTGTCGCTCCAACGAGAGAGTCAAGACGACGAGAGAGTCAAGACGATCGGAATTCGGAATAATTCGGGAGACAGATACTGAGTACTGAGTACGACACTCGAGCACCGATACTGACACGGGCGAAGCGCAACTTGGCGCGCACATTGGCGGATTGAGGATATGCCCTCCGTCTCAGACTGGCTCGCCGCCGCCGCCAAGGAACTGCCCGCTCTGTTGTCCGCCACCGCGATGGCCTTGTCCTCGGCGCTCAGTGAGGACAAAGTTGGTCGCAGCCCCTCTGTCAAGAGTTCCAAGACAGGAACGTCTGAGTCGAGATTGTCGAGCTCTTGTGTGGATGGGGGTCCTGCCGGCGAGAAGGAAGCGGCTGTGGCCCGCAAGCTTGAGCAGACGAGAGCTTCACGGGGTGACGCGAATGATAGTGTGGACGGTGGCAAAGGATATAATTTGAAAGGCGGCTCACAAAGCGCAGACTGCCTTAGGCCGGACGCTCGAGACCCTGAATATGCGCGCAAAAGCAACCTTGTTGAAGCACTCGCCATGGATCCCAAGACGGCACTGAAAGGTATCGCTGCCGACACCCGGGAGATGCTGAAGGCTGGGGCCAGAAACCCTTGGGGCGCGGCGCGGAAAACTGGCGCTTTCGGCAGAGATCTTCTCCAGGACTCTACAAGTGAGGCTATGGGCACGGTGAGGAGCTTTGCTCGGAACCCGCACCACTGGATCACCAACTTGAGCGCGCAGAGCTTGGCGAGAGGGTCGGGGAAGTGCGCCTTTGTTCTCTTCATCGCGTGCACCGCACTTCTCGCCTTGGTCGCTACTCTGGTTACCTTGGAAATTGTGCTCGTGGTTGTGGTCTTTTTGATTGGCTGGGTTCTGACCTTGGTGGCTCTCTTAGCCGTACCGATTGTTGCGTTAAGCTTGGCTTTCACCATCTTTTTAGCAGCAGGTTCGTCTGCGTTTGCTCTGGCAAGGACCGTTATACGAGAGAGGGCTTGGATCGGAATCAACCTCAATGCATGGGCTGAAAGAGTGCGCGACCGTGCGCACAGGCAAGACAAGACCGAGTCGCTTCATCAAAGCTGACGGCATACAATTTCAATCTCTGGTAGAAAACAGATTTTTTTCAAATGAAAGCGAACCTGCCGAGACATAGCGTGTTTCGGGGAAAATTATATATGTATAAAAAAGAGAGTGCCGCAAAAACCCCAAAACGTCAAAGCCCCCATATGTTGCTGTTAAATTATTTTAATTTAAAAGTATTTAATAGAAGAATTCACAGTCAATTCGCATACTTTGACGCGACAAGCACCGACATAACTGGGAGAAATAGACGAGCTCTATGTACAAATAAATACAAGCATTGCCCAAATTGAAAGAGTTGCGCGGTTGCTTGCCTTTCCTCTGGCTTTCTATAATTCTGAAAAACAGTTGCGAACAACTGCGACTAGTGAACCTCACAGAACAGAGAGGTTGTCCACAACGCAAAAATCAGGGATCGGAACATTCTGCAGCAACAACGGTTTCTGCACTCCTGCGGGACCCATCGGTAGCTTCCAGAGGCGTACAAGCTCGTCGCCACCGCAGGAAGCGAGCGCGATTTTCCCATCTACGGTACGAACGGGCGTGAGGCTGGACACAAAGTTGCGATGCGCGGTGCGTTCTTTGATGCTGTCGCCTTCACAGCTGTGCTTTGGAGCGGTGAGAAGTGATGGCGCAACATCTCCACTCCCGCCATCTCGAAGAGCTTTGACCTGGTAAGAACTACAGTCTCCAATTGGTTTCCACATTCTGGGATCGTATAGCCGCACAAATCCCTCGACGCTGGTGGAGTTGGAGCGGAAAGAATCCGAACTTACACCGCCACCAACAGCAAGCCAAGGCAGCTGACTACCGTCTTCTTCTCCGGGTCCCCAACAGCATGCGAGAACGGCTGCGCCGAGGCTGAGCCTGGCGACTCTCTGATTGTACTTTTCGCGAGGGTCGCAAACGTTCACCACTTCGTCATCTCCCCCGGTGGCAAACACGGCGCCACTGTGCTGGATTGCCTGTTCCGCAACGGGCTCTTCAAAGGGACTCAATGCATGCTGCCCGCTCGTGCTCCAGGAGCAGCACCTGATTCCGTAGCTGTGTAACGACATCTTGGAGATGCAGCCCGCGTCTGGCCTGTTCAGATCCCACAAGCACGCATTCCAGTCCTCGCCACCGGACAACAACGTGCCGCTCGAGATTTCAACGTCCGAGCAGGTCACAAAGTGCGAATGACCCTCCAGTACCGCGCAAAGATCGAAATTCCATGTGTGCGAATCTCTGAGAGGCTCCGGGGACGCAGCTTTCCAAAGGCGAAGCGAGCGGTCCCTTCCTCCGGAGACTATGAGCGGCGAAGGCGCGTCGCTGCTGGACCCGCTCGTGGGCCAGGTTGAAATCGTCTGTATCGCGTCGCCGTGGGCGCGGTTCAGCTCTTCCGACGACTTGAGCAGCTGCACGCCTTTCGTCGTCCGGTTCACCTCCAGAACCCTAATTCGCCCGTCGGACGATCCTGTCACGATGAACTCGGCGGCCACCGATTCGCCCCCGGCCCTGTAGTTGGGCAGCCTCAGCAGCGCGCTGCACGAGATGGACTCGGTGAGAGGCAGCTTGTACGTGAACCTGGCGCAGTACTGCCCGTCGGGCCCGGGCTCGTAGACGCGCAGCTCGTCCTGGTACGAGTGGTGCGAGTACTTTGCGGCCATGAGCAGATCGCTGGGCGCCGCGGCCTTGCGCATCGAGAACGACTTTGCCGTCTGCAGGCATTCGCGCGTCTCCGAGTTCTCGCTCTCGCTCTGCCACGGCATCACCCTCGCGAGCCGCGAGGCCAGCCCGCTCTCTTCGCTCTCTTCGCCGTCTTCGCCCGACTTGCGGAACGACCCCGCGGAAAGGCGCTCGCGGGCCAGGTCGGCGGCGATCTCCTCGTCGCTGCGCAGGTCGATGAGCGGCGGAGTTTCGGGTCTGGGCGGGTCCCTGCGGCGGCCCACGATGGCCTGCACGTCCGCCATGGCCGTCACCTGCGAGCGGAGCTGCGGGGTCCGGTGTAAGAGGTCCGCGATGGCGCGCTTCAGGGCGTGGTTCGCGAACACGACCCGGCTGGTGAGAGGGAAACCCGTCAGAGGAGACAGCACCTGCGTGTCTTCGCACGTGCGGATCCACTCTTCGATGGCCGCGCGCTCGTACGTGTGCCCGTCCGCGGCGACCACTGGGTCCAGCATTATAGTTCCCATTATGGGGCACGAGTACGTGTCCACCTCTGCCGCCTGCTCCGACATGCTGCCCTCCGACTGGCGACTTGCGAATTCCGACTTGGCTCGGACTATCTCCCGATACGTTTCCCCGACTCCTTCGCCCTCCGCCCCTCTTTCTCTCGACCTCTCTTTCTCTCGACCTCTGCTGTCGGCCGGCTCTGGTCTAGTCTGGTCTGGACTGGACGTGCCCTCTCTCTGAGCGACCCTTGGCAGGGCACGGCGAAACCGAGGAAGAGGCGGGGAAACAGGCGCGCGAAAGGTTGCTGGAACGTTCCGAGCTTGCGTGGAGGTGTTCAGCGCCGGAGAAGGAAGGTGAGGTAGGTGTGGGGAGCAAGTGCGCGAAGGGTTGCTGGAACGTTCCGAGCTTGCGTGGAGGCGTTCAGCGCCGCAGAAGGTGAGGCAGGTGTGGGGAGCAAGTGCGCGGAAGGTTGCTGGAACGTTCCGAGTAAGGATGCGTTTAGCGATATGTACGCCCCGCGGACAAGAGAGTGAGTGAGTATCCCTGCAACAATACAAGTAGCATCTGCGCGGACATTTTTCATGCATGTCCGCTCTCTATGAGATGGATTGTCGCCCTCCAAGTAGATACTAATATAGACCTCTCACTCAGCAATTATAATAATAAAATTAGAAATTGCGATGAGGAGACGAGAGGTTGCAAAACCGCGAAGAAACTGTCTTGCTGGGTTGAAGGGTGTACATTTTCTGTTGTTTTCCGCTCGTTCGAGTGAGCTGGCAAAGGTCATGCAAGAAGTGAAGTACCAGGTACGTTTCTTTCCACAATTGTGAAAAGATTGGAACTTGGGAAGATTTTCTTGTGTACAGTTTCAAAGAGGACAAAATTGCAGCCCTCAATAAACTAAAACCTGTGCAAGTTGGGCAAATTCACCATCTGCGGAAGGTACCTCATTAGTCTAGTCTACGCAGTTTGTTGAGATGGTTAACCGAAAAGCTGTAGTGGAAAAAGGGAATTGATTGAGAAACGAGAAATGAGAAATGAATACCTTTAGAACAAGCACTTTTTCATTAAAAAGCGCCCCAATACAAACAGCTGCAAGTAGAATTTAACTTAAACCGATGAGAGAGCATTGGACTGAGCTCTGTGGTCAAAGCCGCGGTGGCGGAGCAACCTGACGATCATCTTGTGCGCAGTCTCGTTCAAGTAGCCAATCTCCTCAAGGTGAGCTTCGTCCGCGCCAGCCAGGTTCATGAAAACGTCTTCAATGCTGGCTTGATTCAACAGCCAGTGATGAATGCCATGCTCCGAGAGTTTGCCTCTAAAAAGAGCGTCAAACGCTTTGTAAAGAGAAAAGCCAGACCGTGGGAAATGGATTCGAAGGACCCCATTCAAAAAGTTGCCAAGCACGGCTTGCTCGCAGACGGATTTCCGAATGTAGTCGAAGGCTTTGTTTCGCTGCTCACGATCGACAGAGAGCAACAAAGTGTACCCGTTTCCGAAGCGGTCTTTCAATCGTTGCGGAGAGTCGATAGCGCGCATTCGGCCCTTGGTCATTAGCACTATCCGGTCGCTCAAAGTCTCGGCTTCAATCATGCTTTGAGTGGTGATAATCAGACTACAGTTGAACTGCGCCTTAAAATAATTAATACAGGCCCAGCTCGTGCGACGCGTGAACGGGTCCAACCCCGTAGAAAACTCGTCCAAGAATGCAAAGAACGGGGTGCCAAGCATCGCGAGCGCCAGCGAAAGCCTTCGCCGAGTCCCTCCACTCAGCTCTCCGACTTTAAAGCTCATGTAGCTGGTCAAGTCCAGAAGGTTTGCGACACCGTGCACTACTTCTCTCAGATGATCTTTGCGACACTTGAGACCACGCAATTGAAGAAAGAGCATCAAGTGCTGCTCGACAGTGTAATTGTACCAAAACCCTCGATCGGTCTGCGGAATGTAGGCGATTCCATGGAGCAATCGAGAGAGTTGGTAGCTAACGTCGTAGTCTTTCAGCATGGCAACACCCCTTGTGGCATCAAACTTGTTCATCAGTAGGGCGCCGCATGTACTCTTCCCTCCACCATTCGGCGCCAAAAGAGTCACAATTTCACCTTCAGTAACAACCAAATTCATGTCTCTCAGAGCAACTGTTCGCCCTTGCTTGCCGTAGAAAACTTTGCTCAAATTCTTCAAGAGTACTACGACCGCGGACTTGGATTTAGATGTCGAGGCAGCGCCTCTTGGCGAGTCGCCTTTCAAGTAGCTCGCAGCACGATCACGCTCTTTTTGGACACAGACCTGTTCGCGGAATTCTCCAGAGCTCTCTGACCCACTGCACGGCGATCCTTCTTCGCAGTCTAGCTCACTGTCGTCCGTATGAGACGCAGGAATGGCGCAACGTTGACACGCCAAGTCGCACCACTTTGGCATAAAGGTCGGACCAGAGCAAGTGCAACACAGTCCCTTACAGCAAGCGGCCAGGACCTTTTTGAATGCTTTGAGCACCTGCAAGCGACACCACAGTGCTCTCGATGAAGGGAAGGTTTTCACCTTGAACATCCAACAGCCCGCGACACTCCAAAGGACTCCTCCGGCAAAGAAAAGCTCCAAATTTAACCCCAACACTCCAGTATTATCAGTCGTACAACCACCTGGAAGCGAGTAATTGCTCGTATTTTCCAAACTCAGAACCTCAAAGTTGGTGAAGGAATAAAAGTACGAGGCGATGGACATGAATAAACCTATGGAAGGCACGAGCTCCGCTGACGGAGCCATCGAGCGATAAGTGCGGCTGAAGCAAGGATTTGTCAAAGAGACTTCATGCTTGCGTAGCCGGCCCGAGGTTCGCGGGTCCACTGGGCTCGCCATGATTGCGCAGTTCGAGCCAACGGGAAAGGTGTATTGAATGTAAGTGGAAGCCCCAAAGAACAAGAACGGGATTACTGTACCAAAAATGAACAAAACAAAGCTCCCCACAAAGGCAGACTTTAGGCTGCTGCGAAAACACGAACTCAATGCAAGTGACACACCAGACATTCCGATCGCGAAGCAGACTGCTATGGCCCAAATGAAGCCATAGCTACCCACCTTGTTGGTGATACGAAAAAGAATCAGAGGCACACCCACGTTTTCGGTATCGAATTCCCATACCGAGCTTGAGATGAAACAAACGCATTGCGAGTTGCGAACTGCAAAGCACTCCAAGTACTCTACATTTTCATAGATTTCATTCAGTGATCCCAGAAAGTACAATGCAGTGAGAGGTAGCAACGAAATCAAAAGCATTGTTCCAACGTAAAACACATACTCGGAACAAGCGAAAGCTGCGAACTTGCAGCGGTGAAGCTTCAAGAAATGCAAAAAGCCGCTGTTGATCTCAAACACAGTACTTGGAATCAAGAGTGTCGGCGTGAAACTCAGTACTGCTGTGAAAGCGATTGCGTCGGCTTGGATTTCAGTACTAGTGGCCTCGATTGCAACAAGGGCGATGAGCAACAGCATCAAGGTAAGCCACTTGGTCACCGCTTCAATAGTCAAGAGACGGGTTTTCGTATTCTTCCATATGAGAGTTAATGTCTGCTCACCCCACAGGTGGCACCCCGAATGATGCTTGCTTTGATCCGAGAGGATTAGAAGCGCTTGCCGCTCATCGCCGCGGGCCAGCAAGGAAACCGCATCCAGCGCTGAGCTCATCGTATCCTGGGTCACCGTGAAGCGCCCAGCGCTCTCCTTACTTAGCGGTGAGTGATCTGCCACTACTCTTAAGAAAACCTCATCCTGTGAATGCAGTCGAAATTCGCTCGTTAATGTTCCTGTACGGTACCGATCAATCAAAAGGAATAGAGCAACCTCAATGTGAACCACTCCAGCCTCACCCAAGCCAACAGCACGCTACTCGAGCAATTTCGAGCCAAACCAATCAACCAACCAACCAAATCAAATCAGATCAACGTAGTCAAATAGCTTACCAGAGTCGTGTTACTGACGCCAAACTCGCAGATTTCAGACTCGGAGCTTTCGATCCACTCCAACATTTCCTTGATGACATCTTGCGGCTGCGTGCTTGACGTCTCCTGCGCTGTGTGCGACTTTGAATAAAGTCGCGGTTCATCCTTGTTCTCGTCCCCGCCATGGATCTCGCCTGCAGACTCGAATTGTCTCTTCTGCGGTCTTATGTCGATCGTACTGCCGCTTTTTGGTTGGCCCAATTTCTTCACCTTCGTTTTGTCTGCTGACCCAGCCCCGGTCTCCAGGGATTTCATCTCAATAGCGCATTCTTTGGACCCAGAGGCACACTGGGCCTCAGGGCTGCATCGCACTTGAATGCTCTGACGACTCTCTTGCGAATGCTCGCTTGATGGCGTCCCTCGCGGCCTTATACAAACGAGAATAAATCCAGACGAAACAGCTTGAATTACAAGAGCATAGTCTCGAATTCGAGGTTGGAAACGGGACTGAAGCGCGTGAACCACGTGGGAGATGCTCTTGGACTCCTTCGTGAATAGGGTCATTTGCAGTAAGTCGCCGTAAGTGCACTTCAGGTTGAAGGGGGTATCGTCCGTCAGGATCTTTCCCTGGTCCATTATAATCAGCCTGTCCGCGAGGGTCTCCGCTTCCTCCATGGAGTGAGTGGTGACAAGAACAATCCGGTTTTTCTTGACATTGTCTATGTGTTTCCAGATATATCTCCTATTTACTGGGTCGATGGCGGTGCTGGGCTCATCTAAGATGACAAGACCACCTTCCGTTCCTATGGTTGCCAGAGCCACAGACAATCTCCGTCTCATACCACCTGAAAGGGCGTGAATCGTGGAGTTGCGCATGGACCCCAAATTAACTTGCTGGAGCCACTCATCGACAACCCCGGAAACTTCCTTGTTTGGCACACCGCGAAGACGCGCATAGAGCGTGAGATGTTCTTCTGGTGTGAGATCATGCAAAAGCCTGTCGTCTTGAAAGCAAATACCAACATGCCGAGTAATGGCCCTGCTCACAACAATGGATCCTGCGCTCGGCCGAATCTCGCCAGCTAGTATATTTAGCAATGTTGACTTGCCCGCTCCATTGCGGCCGCATATCTTTTTAAGGCAGTTTGTTGATTGGTTGCGCAAGCGCAAGGGTCAAGCACACACATCAATTTTCGGTCAGAAAGGCCTCGAACTCACGGTGGACGTCAAAGGCGCGAAAAGATACCCCAAGGGAAAACTTACAATGGAGACTTGTCCGGGAGAGAACTTCACCGACACCGACTTTAGAGACTTGAGCGCTTGCTTGGGATATTGCATGGAGACATCCTCGACCGCAATGTCACTAGGAGACTCGCTCCCGATGTCCATCGCAAAGCTGATGTTTGTTGTGCTACGCAAATACCTGATTCTAGAGAGAATGAGGGTCCCCACTGCATATAGCAAAGACAAGAGCGCCAAAAAGCCAAGTGATGATCCAAAGCTGGTCTGCGAGTGATCGATCATCCCATCATTGGCCACTTGATAATGCGCGTCTGCAGGACAGGAGAGCTGCCTCGGCCCCGTCGAAGCTTGGTACGCTGCTTCCGCATACAGCTGCGAGGTGGTTATGTTGTACGCTGCAAGGGCATCCAAATTTGAGCTACCTAGTAGTTTGGTGATGATGGCTGGTGCCGAATCCGAGAAAAACTCTGTGGAGTCGAAGTAGGAGCTGTTGAAAAGCACGGATGACACAATGAGCGTAATTGCTGAGGTAAAGTGAAAAGTCGGAAAGAAAAAGAGAACTACTATCCGCAGTGTGTCACGCGCATTCACTGGATTCCACAGAATATCTTGGCTGGATGCTTGATACCAGCACCCTTCGTATTCGCTGTCATCGTCCAAAAGGAGAGGGACTGTGCAGTTGGACCAGGAGCTGCAGGAGCTCGAGGCTGAATCCAGAGAGGGAGACACGACAACCTGGTTGCGACAGTACGTCTTATTTGTGCTCCTTGCAGCAAAAAACGGTGGCCCTTCTGAGATGAGGAGGTTGGCGATACCGGCCAAAAAGTACCCCGAGAACACGAGCACAACAATCAACACCGAGTAGCGTGTATAACGAATGATTCCCAGCGCCGCCTGCACGAAGAAGCTGATTCCAAAAAGAGACGCCAGATGGAGCAAGAACAGCGGCGCAAATAATGCCCCAAAAGATGTGGATTCGTATACAAAGTCGGGAACAGCACGGGCAAACCCGGCCCCTACAAGAGAGCTAAGCAGAGACGTCCCTGTGAACAAAGTCCACCAAGAGAGCCACATATGCGCCTGGATGGCAAACCCGCTCCATCGCGCCGCATCAAGCAAAACGCTGTTGCGCAACTCTTCCATCACGAACGATACCGCCACCAACATTGACACCACCGGGCCAAGGGCAAGGAGGCACGAAGCGTATGGGTTTATGCGCGTGTAGTAAGCGCTATTCACGTCGGTGGGCGCGCCGCATTCATCAAACCCTCTCTGCGGAAGCTCTCCCATGAGCTGCAACTCATCACAGCCATAATTTATCAGCACAAACACAGGCGTCGCAAACAGCACGATGGAAGCTTGCAAGGGCCGGCGAACAAACACCTTTGCACTCTTGCGCACCAAGCCCCCGTAAGCATCCATCGTCCAGACGTCCAGACGAGTCGGGCCACCCGCCCGCCCGCCGGGGTCAATTCAGTACCTTTGGACCTTGACGGCCAACCCAATGAATGTCCCCCAACGCTCCCGATCTCACACTTTCTTCCTTCGAACAAGCCTCCAACCTCGCAGATTCTGCGCCTTCCACACTGACAGTCGCAAAACTAATTGCCACTTTCGCCACTTTTGCCACTCTTCCCAGCAATCAAAATGTGCTTCCACCTTCGTTCATATTTATATATTTATGTATTGTATAAACTATATAAACAACGCTCCCCACGTGGCTCAGCTCGCTCTTTCTTCTCTCTCTCTCTTTCTCTCTCTCATTTTCTCTCTTTTTTTCTCTTTGGAACGTCTGCCGACGTAAGTATTGAGTGTTTAGAGTTTGTGGTATCAAGGCGCTATGAGTGATGGGTACTAGCATGTAGCGCTGAAATATTTGGGTTCTGGTTGCTGGGAGTTCTCTCTCACACTGTCAATCGAACCAAGTTGTTGGAATTTGGAATTTTTTGGCTTGAGGGTACTGCTAGAATAGGAATATACTAGTTGAATTTGGGAGGGTGAGAATTATGGTTCTGAGCTGAACGGGTGTGATGTTCCAAGCTTCGGGCCTTCTTTTTTCGTAAGTTGGGTTCTTAGCCAGAACCGGGATGCGCTAGTGTAGTCTCTCTTAAGCTGCACCAGTTCCTAGCACTACCTATATCACTAAAATGCCAACTAATATGCCATGCGACTTACCGGATGTTTAGGGGTAGGATTGAGTGCTAGAGATGGTTGAAGCTCGCCAAATACTGGCGAACTATTGATCTCTCATCTCTAGTAGAGAGAGGCTAGCGTGATGTATATTTCGTAAAATCTGATTCATGAGGCATTGTTTTAAATATGATCTCGTTTGAATCGTCCGGTAAACTAAATTTTTACGGGTAGAACTTGCTTCAAGCACTCCGAAAACGTGCTCGAAATGAACTATATTAAAGTGGTCATTACGCTTTGCATGTTTGCAGTTTGGCAGCATCCAGGTGGTCTTAACATGTACATTATTACTTGCTTAACTTTAACCACTGAGAGTGCCGAACTGTCCTAAACAGCTAGCGAAAAGTCTCCAACACAACTCAACTCACAGCTGTATCGTTTGCGACGAAAATGGGCCCGTTCTTTTCGAAGGGACCACACAATGCCGCGGGAAAGAGAGCAACGAGAAAGTAAAGTTGTACTCTGCTCTGCTCTTCTGGATAGCCAGCGGCGCGCGTTCCGAAGAGATCTTTTGAAATCTTTTGGAATGTTGCATCGGAACACTGAACTTGAAAGTTGAACCAGATATATTTTACAGTCAGGAAGCTGTATAAATGTTGAAAAAGAAAAGGTTTCGAGCCACCGTCGAATCCATCAAAAGCCCTTCATCACCCCGCTTAAAACAAAATGTAAAGGGCTTTTGGCATGAAAAGACCTTTGCGATCGAGGGATTGGTCATGTTGGCGGATTCAGCCAATCAGCAAATGAGAAGAGCAGCTCGAAAGCGCAGCCTTGCGTTGGTCCGGGTCCGGGTCCGGGTCCGCTTCTGTTGCTGCTTGGACCCAGAGCCTAAAAGCGAGGAGGGTGGTCCTTGGGAAAATGGCACAGCGCTAAAAACTCTGCGCTGGATCAACCAAACCAAGGTTCAATATTGATGCAGGCCAGATCCGTGGGCCAGCGTGGACCATGTCCGCGAGAATGAAATGTCCAGTTCTGTTCTCTATCAATCCCGTTTTCGGAAGACTGAGTCGGTAAGCGGTCATGCGTTCAATCTATCCTTCCATCTCAAGGCTGTCACGGTCAAATCTTCAAGGAGTTCCAGCGCGAGCATCTTGCAAGTCGTTCCTCTTCACACCAAAGCACAGAGTTGGTGGGCAGAGAAGTTCTCCGCCGGAGAGAGACATGCCAACGGCCGCAAAGCGTTCAACGTGCTACGAATGTGCAAACGGGGCGATCTGGATTGCTGAAAATGGCGGTCCTCAACAGCGCAAGCAAGCAAGTAAGCTAGTCAGCAAGCAAGCAACCTGGGCCGGGCGGGTGGGTTTTCGACTTGAAGCCATCGCCGCTAGATGTCTACATGCAGCTCGGCGAGTACAGCGAAGAGGGCGAAGGGCACAAACTTTGGCGAGGTACTCAGTACCGGTACCCAGTTACTTACTCGCAGTCAGTCTGTGCACACATACACAATGAGAACGGCGTTCACTGCGTTCACTGCTGGTCACTGCTGGTCACATCGCGAAATGCCTTGTGCGCCACAAGCCACAAGAGCCCAACAGCCACTCGGCTCTTCCACCACAATCTCCACAATCTCCACATATCTCTACGCATCGCACTGCCCAAACCTACGGCAAAGGAAAGACAGTGAGAACAAGGATGACGAAAATGAGAAAGAAGATGAAAGGGGTGTGCGCCATGTTCCGCATCTATTGTACTTGCTGGTTGCTGCTTACTGACTTCCAGCGCCATCATGTGTCACAAGTGTGGACCAGCGCAGCGCTGTCAGGAGAGAGATCCATCGATAAGTTAGTTTACAATGTTTACAACTTTATGGTCATGAAATGTCATGAAGTGCTTGACTTGCAGTTCGTTGAACTAGAACTCGGAGGCTCCCTCTCTCTTCTCTTCTTCTCTTCCTCTCTGTGTACTGACAGCGAGTATTGTGCTATGCTTGCAGTGTCAAGTGTCAGTGTCAGTGTACAAAGTACACTCCGCGAACTGGAAAGCAATCGGCTCAGCTGGCGAGCTGGCTAAACGTACTGCTCGAAGACGTATTATGCTGAATGCTCAAAGAGCTCAAAGCCTCTGAGCTGACGGAACTGGAACTGGTTAACTTCATCTTTATCTTTTTGCTTGCTTGCTGGCTTGCCGTCCATCGTCGTGGACGCTGTACTCAGAGCGGAAGCCCGGAAGTTTAGTCACTGAAAGCTTGTTTGCGTTTACGTTTGTTATTGCAGCTGAGGGGCAAGAGCCAGCCAGCGAGCCGGTCAGTCAGCCAGTCAGTCAGCCAGTCGCGGGGGCTTAGTGCTGGGCTCTGGAGCACTGGCCTGCGGAGCTTGGAAGGGAGGCTGCGGCCACGCAACGATTCTGCTGCTTGGGCAGACACCTTTCGACCTCAAACAGCAGCAGGGGCAAGAGCAAGGGCAAGGGCAAGGCGAGCAGCAAGTAACGTCGTGAGAGAAGAAGAATGGCAGTCGTGGCAAGCACCGGCGAGAGCAAGTTTAAGGCCATCTTGGCCTCGGAGGCGGACAAGCACAGACTTGCAAGCCGGTTTGCGGATAAACAAGTGGTGAACGTGATCAATCTCGCTGGCAAGGTTCGGCTTACCACTAACGTGACTACTCTTGCATTTTCGGAGAAGTTTTGCTATCCAGAGGAGAGCAAATGGTACAAGAACGCGGGGTCGTTCGAATTTCTGGGTAAGTTTGTCACGGCACTTTTTATCGAGAAAAGGTCAGCTTTCTCTCAGAATCATATGTTTCGGTAACTGACCCGCCATTGCGATCGCAAAAGACTCTGGGTCGGCTCTCGCTCCAAATCTGTGGGGTTGCTTCAGATCAAAGTATGCGACCACGACTTATCAGAGCGGCCAAGACTTTCTTGTGGTCTGCGAAACTGGGCTCATTGTGGTTCGCGGAGCAGAGAGTGAAGAAGAGATCACTTGGGAGAATCTAAAGGATATCATGAACAGCCAAAAGCAGATCTCCATTATCGCAGTCACTGGGGAAGAAGTGGAGCAAGGAAAACCTCGTCCGGCAATTTCCAAACATTTCAGCTGCGGCAGCGAGGGAAACAACAAACTCTTGGGGGCGGTCTTGATACACATGAAAAAGAAGAATCTTGCTTCGCACGGGCTCAAACCGCTTATTACGAGGCTCTACACCAAACCAGGATTGAGTAGTAAGTATTTCGTTTGTCGTGACTTGATTGTGAAGGTAGAAATAAATAGTGAACCACGAGACTAACTCTTGCGCCTGCCAACGCCTCGCTCGCACGTCACAGAGTGGTATGGGTCATTCCCTGAAGATGACAAAGATAAACCAAAAACAAATCTTCGTTAATCTCCAGCGCAAGAAGGTGTGCTTACGCTCACTTTAAATAAAGAAACAAGAAAATTTTTTAATGACCAGTGCTCATCGAATTATCCCCACACACAACCGCTCGTTGTCTTCGTCATTGGATTCCGTGAGCTCAAGCGACGGTCGCAAACGGTGAGGGCAGTACAAACCGGGGCAAACTTGTAAGGTGGGAGAAAAAGTACATCAAAATAGTTGTTTGTTGAATGAGGAACAAAAGTCGGTACCTATCACAGGTCAGATCGTTGTCAAATGTCAAAAGAGTATGTGCAAGAGCCGCCAGGGCAGCAAGCAAGCAGAGTCAAAAGTAGACCGTCTTTCCGCCAATCACGGGTAAGTCAGTTCCAGAGTAAGGTTTAACGCGGGTGGAGACATGCTCATAGCTAGAGATGGAGTATTTCGTGTGCACAGCTCGGCGTTCGCTGCGGCCCTTGCAGCTATTTTGGTGCAAGGTATGTATCCTGCGAATGATGTGAGCGAGGTATTCTCCGTCAAAGCCAGTGTAGTGGAGCAGCTCCTTTGACCATATCGCGCTGAGCGGCTTGTCATCGTTCACGATGCGCCTCGCGAGAAAGATGCACGCCGCTGCAACGTGGTCCGGAGGAACGCCGAGCATATCGCAGCTCACCAGACAGAGCTCCGCAAGGTAGTTGCTAAGGTGTTTCTCAACTACGGTGGAGCATCCGGCCCGCTGAAAACGGCGGAGAAAAGCTTTCGGGGTGGCCATGGTGAGCTGAAAGTCTAGCTCCTTCAGAACCACCGTTTCCATTTCAAGCATGGCCTCCCTGGTGATGGAACGGTCTGCCATCAGTACGAACTCATCGACGTGTGGGGCATACTGCTCCTCGTACTTTGCGGCGATCAGTAGGCACACGCACCCCACCAGCTGTAGCTCGGGCCGCGTCACTCTCCGTCTGGAGAGGAACCGGTCAATGTATGCCACGCTCAAGTAGAGCGTGTCAGAGAAAAACATGTACTCGTCGGACACCTCCACCAGCCAGTCCACAAGAATCTCGCGCATCAGAGGTGTGATGCGGTTCGACTTACTGCCCTTCGCCTGAGCCCTGACCATGTATTTTGGGTCCACGGGATACTTGAACTGAAGCGAGCGCAGAAACGAGTAAATGTCTTTCACATAGGTGTTGCAATACAGTGGGTTTCCCGGGTACCGGGTGTCAATGTCCTCAATGTCCGGCCCCATGACTGTGGTGTTGAGTCCCCTGGGGCAGTCCGCGCCTGCTTTTACTGCAACCCCTTCGCCGTACCAAGGAGATTCGTTCCTGATGTTCTCGAGCTGATCTTTCCTCCGTTGCTGTTGGTCCTGTGTCTGTACGTAGTCGCTCTCTACGCGCCTCAGCGAGACTGCCTTCGACTCTGCGACATCTAGTCCGCTGCCGCAGTCTTTGTCTTCGGCTTGGCTGCTAGGCGACTCCCTTGTGCGTTGTCTGTACTTTGCCGCTTCGGTTTTGCTCATTTTGCCTTTCCCATGTCTGGGGAGCGACAGTGTGTCCAGTCCATGCGTGCTTGCTTCCACGGAAGAAGGCATGCGTTCCGACTGGTCCGTGTCGCAGTGTTTCTTTGCGGAGCGAATCCTGCTAGCCTTGACGCTACTGGAGTGGTTGGTCACATCGTGCAATGCCCGGCGAGGAATCTTGCGCATTTCGGTCGAGGAAGAGCAGCTCAACGGCATGTGCTCTCCAGCCACGCAAGTCACCGCTCGCTTCTTGCAAAGCCTTGCATCTGCGTCCATTTCACCCACCCTCTCTTATGCGCCAAGATTTCTCCAACTCCAACCCCAAACGACCAATTTCAAACTGCTTGTTCCGATCGATCAACACCTTACGCAGCGAGCCTGTCTCCTCATAAATTTCGTTTTCGTCCCACTCCGCAAGCCACAACTAATAATATCCACCTGCAATAAATGTCCGTCCAGCTCCTGCGTCTCTGCGTCTCTCACTGCTGTTCTCGTTCTTGTTCTCGTTTGAGTGCAACTGGAAATGAATCAATGTATGCAAGCAACCTCCTTCTTTCCTTCTTTGCTTCCGTCGCTTTCTCTCTCTCTCTCTCTCTTGCTCTGCGCGAGTGGCGCTTTTCCGCGCGGCCAATAATTGCCACTTTCTCGCGCGGGACTCGAGGGACTCGTGCACTGCCCGCGCTCTTAGCAGCTACTACTTGGACGGGTAGGTAAATGCGTTCCGGAGAAAGTGGGGTGTTTTTTCCCCT
This sequence comes from Parietichytrium sp. I65-24A, assembly GCA_012862575.1. Classification (NCBI taxonomy): domain Eukaryota; class Bigyra; order Thraustochytrida; family Thraustochytriidae; genus Parietichytrium; species Parietichytrium sp. I65-24A. Next base: position 17,280 of record BLSF01000052.1, read on the forward strand.
GCAAGGCCAATAAATGTCGGTTTCTGGGCTCGCACGGAAGCACGGAAGGGAAGGCAGGCGGAGGGAGAGCTGGAAGAGCAGCGTGGGGCGGAGGTGGAGGAGGGTGAAGCGAATGGCAGACGAGCGTGTTCCTCGCGACAGCCCCAGAAAGAACCCGCGGCACTCGTGTGACGATGATGTTGAGATGATGTTGTTGATGATGATCCCAGATGCGCCAACCGCCCACAGCGTTGGAGATATGAAGATATGAAGATAAGCTTGGCTATCCAGTCTCCAGCCTGAGCCAATCTGCCCGCGACAGCTTGTCGAGCACCTTTCCCGGGCAGCAGACCGTGACTGCGCTGCGCCGGAAGTGCCTATATTTACTGTGAGTGAGAGAGTGAGAGAGAGTATCTCTTGTCTTTCTTTCTCTGAGGGAAAAAAAAACAAACTAAAAAAACAAGAAATGAAAAAGGTCACTCCAACAACAACTCCGACACAGGCAAGAACTCCTACCATAAGAGGTAGGTGGCCTAGCGCACCACTTTACTACGACTCGGGTAGAGTGTGTTATTGGTTTGGGGTAGAGGGAGGGTAGGGGTGGGTAGGACTCGGTGAGGGAAAATTTCGTGTCTCCCACATCTCCCACACATAATAATAGATGAATGAATGAATGAATGAATGGAAAGTGTGGCTGTATCTCTTGTTGATCACCCTCAATCAAATGAAATCAGTTGAAATCAATTGATTTGAAATCACTAAAGGGGCTTGATTGAAAGAGAGAAACAATGAAAGGATTGATTCGATTGTGTTGTTTGCACATGGCCAGCTAACGATTCAAGTCCAAAATTCACAGCGCTTGTAAATTTACAAGGAAGGCGTGGGAAAAATGGGGGACGACGACCTAACCCGCGGGATGCCACCCTAACCCAGAGAACAAGAGAATGCTCGCCGTATTCGCGAGTACGGCACTACGCGCATATTGTAGCATCGTACCCGTGAATCCCGCGAATACGTTTGCGGAACGCTTTCACCCTTTATTTGTGCTCCACCACACGTGTGCGCTTCATCCTTACCCATCTGATTAATGATTCCTACGCACGTGACCATCTCTCTCTATCCTCTCCTACAGACCAATAGCGGAACTTTATCCATCGCTAACCTTTTACACTCCCAACTACCCGAAACAACTGCTAGTAACTTCCATATACCATGCATAGTCAAGTAGCCTCTCCTTAACTCCACCCTATAGCTACGCCCATCCGTAGGAGTCTGCCGGAAACCCTAACGTCCTCTTACCATGGCTTGAAGAAGGACTGGCAGCTAACGAGTACAAATAAGAGTCAATAGGATCGGGGAATTGTGCGAAGGTTTGTGAGAGTGAAGATGAGTGAAGGTGAATGTGAATGTCAAATAATGTCAATGTGAAAGTGAGACAGTCAGAGAGAGCGTTCGAAGGAAAGTCGTTCCGAGTTTGGAAAGTTTAGAAGGTTTAGAACGAGCTGACTCAACTCAGCGTGCTGTGCGAGACGGAGTTGCTGCGAGCGGGACTTGGCGAAGGGACGAGCAGAGCTGCTGCTTGAGTGTCGGTGGCTGGTGGCACTTGCAGTGTCGGCTTTTCGTAGGTCGGACGCCTTTCATTTGGCTGTGTGGTTTGGAGCTTGTCGAGCTGGAAGCGTTTTCAGATCTGCGAGAGCACTGCGTTGAGCTAAAGCTGCGTCTTGGACGACGAGAGGTTGGCTGTGGAAAGTAGTGTTTCTTCTTGATACGATGAAGCGAGCAGTTGTTTGCGCATTTGGCGCGGCGTCGATTGGAGCGTTGGTGGAGCATTGCTCGGCAGCTACAGCCGCACAAGTGGCGCTGGAGATGTGGGACGCAGACGCAAACGGAGGTCTGAATGCGACGGAGATTGATGCACTGATCATGAAGCTTACTGGCGGAGCAGAGGGCGTGTGCGATACTGGCGCAGAAATTCTCGGTAACAGCTCGGAGGCGACCACTGAGCTCGAGATTCAACAGGTGCTCGCCAACGTGTACCCGTGCACCGTCAAATTAGTCACCGCGGCTTCTATTTCTGTTACGCACGGCGAGGAGACGTACTCTTGCCACGTGGAGGGCGACGAAGAAGAGGAAGAAGAAGAAGAGGAAGATGAGCATGAGCATGACCACGAACACGAAGATGAGGAATTGCACGTGGTTGCAGGGACTGCAGAACTCCACTGCGAGGCCGTGGAAGAAGAGGCTGTCGCTCTGGAGATCTCGTTCAAGGTGTGGGCACAGGCCCTCGGAGCGGCATTCATTGCCGGCTTGTGCTCTCTAGTGGGCGTGCTGATGATCTTTTGCTGGAGTAAAATGTTAGATACTCGGGTGTTGAACGACACAGTTGCCTTCGCAGTTGGTGTCCTACTGTCTGCGGTGTTTGTCCACGTCCTTCCAGAGGCAGTGGAGAATAACGGCGGCTACAACTGGCAAATTGGCTCTACCTTTTTGGGCGGAATCTTTTCGGCTTTCATGATTGAAATCGCCTCTAGTCTTCTCGGGGCCAAGCACAGCCACCATCACGATACGCACGACCTCTCGCACTCCATGACCGAAAAGGAGATTGAGCAGATGCGTGAAGAGGGGCTGGTATCCATAGAGGCCCCGGAGCCCTCCAAAAAGCCGATTGATTACTCGCTGGTGAGCAACATTGTCATTGGGGATGGCTTCCACAACCTGACGGACGGTTTTCTCATCGGAGTGTCTTTTGCGGCTTGCGAGGAGTCAAGTCTCGGGTGGGTAATCACCGCGGCTATCGTGGCTCATGAGCTGCCGCAGGAGCTCATTGACTTTTTTGTGCTTGTTCGTGCCGGTCTGTCCCTGAAGATGGCCCTACTTTTTAACTTTTTGAGTTCCATGGCTTGTGTGGTTGGAGTGGTCATCGTGCTTGCCGTGCAGGCGTCCATCACCGACCAACAAAAGGCTTATTTGCTGTGTTATGGTTCTGGCTTTTTGGCCTACATTGCGCTGTCAGAACTGCTGCCAACTATTGTTGACCAGGACTCCCCAAAGCGCAAGTTGCTTCGCTTTGTCTTGGCGATCGTTGGCGCAGTTTTGGTCGGCATGCTCCAGCTCTTTCACCTCCATTGTGAAACTGGACACAACCATTAGTTTCTTAGTTTCCACTCCTCAAGTCACTGCGCGATCAGCGAGCGCAAGATATTCGCATTTCCCAAGCGTGCATGTATTGTTTCCCTTTTGTTGATCTGTTAATTGATACTGATTTCGAGAACCTGAAATGAAATAATAGCCCGTCCAATACCAGCAAAACTAAAACTAAATCATCGTACGAAAGTTTATGTCCTCCTGCACCCATTGGCCGAATCGAATTGTGCAAATAAACAGTCGACAACCTCGTCTTTGCATTCTCAACTGTACATCCAAGCCGCAGCCAACTTGAACAACATCGTCTTCGCTTCGCGAACCATCTCTTCCTTCCAAAGTCCCTCGTCGCCATACAGGAACAATCCCAGAAAAATATCGCGCCGCCACCACCGCCACCCTCTCTGCGTCACCTTGATCCCTACGTGACGCGAACCGTCTCATTGCGCACGTCTAATTCCGCGCGTCTGCCGTAACGCAGAGTCCCATGTCACGTGTATCTCGCCCTCGACATCAGAACGTGGATGAGATTGAATTGATTGAATGTGAATGAGTCAATGGAGAGTAAAGCTTTGACTGATAAAGAGATCGAAGACACTGTGGAGCGCCGTCGCAATAGACACAAGAGACACAAGGGACACAATAGACGCAAGAGCATTTGATTGAAAGAGCGGAGAACGCGTTCGTTTGTTCGCTGCTTCATCGGCGTGCTGGGCGTCGGAGAGATCTCTTGCTCCAGAGCACGCTCAAGTGGTGGGTGGACATTGTGTACCAAGTTTACCAAGTGAACCAAAAGTATAAGGTGAAATTTGCTGCTTTAGCAAGGCTGCCAGCCGCTCGCGAAAGAGGGAAATCGTTTGGTTGCTGTGCGGTACGCTCCGCAAGGTCGCGGTTCACGGTCGTGTTCATTGGCAGTGGAGTTGAGTGTTGAGTGTTTGGGTGTCTCTTTTGTTGTTCTAATTAGAAGGATTTTGAGACTCGAATTGGGGAAGGCAAGATGGGCAAGAAGAAGAGCGGCGATAAGAAGAAGGATGACTTTGCAGTGAGCGATGACATGTCGAAAGTGCCGCTGCAGGCTGTGCTCCTGGCGGATTCTTTTGAGCAGCGGTTCAGGCCCGTTACTCTGGAGACCCCAAAGGCTTTGCTGCCTCTTGCGAACGTGCCTCTGATCGAATACTCGCTGGAGTTTCTTGCAGAGTCCGGGGTGAAGGAGATATTTGTCATCTGTGGGTGGCTCGGCGAGAAGGTGCAGGCTTATCTGGAGGAGTCGCGTTGGGCGGACAGCGAGGAGCCAAAGGTGCACGTGATTCGCGTTAGGGGCACTTCGAATGCGTGCCACGCCATTCGCGAGCTAGACAGCATGGATAGACTCAGGTCGGACCCTTTCGTGCTTCTGAGCGGCGACGTAGTGTCCAACATCAAGCTCAAGCCCATCCTGGACGCTCACATCGCGCGCAGGAAGGATAAGAACAATATCATGACCATGGTTTTCAGCACAGTGGACCAGAGGAGCAACAGGCTTCGCCCGCTCGACGAAGAACTTGCGCTGGTGCTTGACCCTGAGACCAAGCAGGTGCTCAAGTATGAGAACAACTTGTCTCAGAAGAATGTGGGGTTCCCGAACGCGGAGCTCTTTAGTGAGCATCCCAGCGTGGAGTACTGCTACAACTTGCTCGATTGCAATATTGATATTTGCTCACCAGAGATGGTGGTGCAGATCGCAGAGAACTACGACTACAGCGACCTTCGCAAAGATTATGTGCGCAACGAAGTACAGAATCGCGAGTACGGATACCGAATTTTCGCGCACATGCTCACTTCTCCGAGTGACTACGCTTGCAGAGTCCGTTGCCTGCGCACCTACGACGCCATCTCCAAAGATATTGTGCGCCGCTGGCTCTACCCGCTTGTGCCTGACGCCAACTGGATGTCTGAGGAGACCAGCTACGCGTTCGAGCGCGGCTTCCGGTATCGCGATGATCGCGTCAAAATTGCTCGGTCAAGCAGCGTGGGCGAAAACACAATGCTCGGGGCGGGTTGCGAGATCGGCGAAGGGGCAGTAATTGTGGACAGCATCCTTGGGCCTGGCTGCATCGTTGGGGCTGGCGCAGTCGTTCGGAACTCTTATCTGTGGAACTCTGTGGAGGTGAAAGCCGGTGCAAAGGTCTACAGCTCTATCTTGTGTGACGGTGTCGTGATCGGCGAGAACGCTTGTGTGAATCGCGGTTGCCTCCTTTCCTATGAGGTGCGAATCGACAGCGAGTTCGAGACGGCCCCATTCGCTCGCATCACGACGAGCACCAAGAAAGATGACGACCAGGACGATGGGTCCGACTTTGGCGAGTTCACGGACGATGAAGCAGAGGCGGAAGGTTTGGGTTCCTCTGAGAGCGTGGGCAATCGCAGAAAGGCAAGCAGTGGCGCGGAGACTCTTCCGTTGGACGAAGGCGTCGTGGGCAAGGGCGGGGCTGGAGTTCGGTGGTTGAAGCCGTCTGGAAACTCAACTCGCGATGTTCCAGAGTGGGCGAAGGAGACCTTTTCCAAGCTTGTCGCCGACTTGAACGACCCGAGCCTGAGCTACCAGGATGTGAGTGGAGGGGTAGGCTGCACAGAGCTGGAGGAAGAGCGTAAGCTTGTTTGGTCAGACCTCGGAGAGTTGCAGGTTGAGGACGATGACGACGACGACATGTTTGGTGATGGCCAAATGAACACAGAGCAGAGCGAGGACTTGCGTCTTGTACAATTTGTCTCTGAGCTCATCACTTCGCAAGGGCACGGCGATAACATCGAGCACAGCAACGTTGTTCTTGAGTTAAACGGTCTCAAGTTTGCCCAGAACAGAAGCTTTCAGGATCTCATCTATTCAGCGGTGCCGTGTATGCTTGGTGACGCAGCAGAGGCTGCCTCGTCACGCGATGAGGCGCTGCGAAATGTGAAGGCGAAGATCGAGATGTGGGTGCCTACGCTGCAAAAACTCAAGGTGGATGCCCCCCAGGAGTCGGCTTTTATCTCCGCTGTCGAACTTGTACTTCTCTACGGATACAAGCAGGCGTCGCTGGCAGGCTTGGAGGTTCATGCGCGATCATTCGACCCAGCCGAGTATGCTATCGTGGAGTCACTTCAATCAGCGCGCGAAGCATTCCCGTTACTGCTGTCTCACATGTTTTTGAAAGGCCTTGTGACTGCTGCTGGTATCAGTCAGTGGCTGGAAGAGCACAAAGGATGCCGGGTTCCGAACAACGTGTTAGGCAACCCAAATCTCCAGCTCGTTCTGGGCCAACTTTTGGCCGAGGACTCCGACGATGATTCTGAAGAGGACTCTGACGAGGATGATGAAGACGACGACGAAGAAGATGATGATGACGATGCATGAGTAGACTAAATATAAAACACTTTTCACGAATCAAAAGTATTTGGGCAAATTCTAGCTTTAATTTTGTTTTTTATTTTGTGTACAGGAAGGGTCTTCACTTTGCGAACACATTCTATTGCAAAGTGAAGACTCTCTTTGCAGTGACCTTGCCATTTGTGAGCGACATCTCCATTGTATTTGAGCTTGTGAGCCTACGCACAATCACGATGTCCGAGCCTCTCGATTTTGTGTACAAGACGAGCTCTCCATTAGGGCCCCATTCGGCCCTGCCGGGAGTTTTCCCTTCAGAGCTCTCGATGGTTTGCTCTCCGCTGCCGACGCACAGCTCGTTTTGCGTTGACTGGAAGCCCTTTGTCTGAATTTTAACATTGTCGCCTTGGTGCTCGATAATCATTTGCGCCTTGCCGACCTCGAAATTCATGGACGAGGCAACCTTTCTCTTTGCCCAGCCAACGCCGAGACTCTTTAAAAACTCATCCATGTTTTCCTGGCTGGTGTTGAGCCATGCCCCGGTGTAGTTGATCTCGACGACGGCCATCTTCCTATCCTTTCCTTCGCTTTCTCGTGTGCTGTTTTGAGCTTTGGACGACTGTGATATACTTTCTTGGTTTTGCCTTGGCTGTTTTGGGTTTTTGGGTTTTGGACCACCTGTCTTGTCAGCCGCGGGAATCAGACCACGACACCGATCTTCTTTGCGTCTGAACAACACGCATGCATTCATCCCGCTCTATACTTGCAGCAGCGAGTTGCCCAACGCCTATGGACGTTCATTTTCAGTACATCAATGATTCCTATAACTGTGTACAAATGCACACACTACTCCGCTGAAGTGCTCATACTAGTGTACTCAGTACCGGTACTACGTGTTTCTCGCCGTTTCAGCACATTCAATGCTCTATTCAGCGAATGCAAATTTGAATGAGTGAGTGTTCACTGATTCTGAAAGAAGAACAAGAAGAAGAAGAGCAAGCAAAGGAAATGTGAACGACTGTTCAGTGGCAGGTGTGGGGTGGGCTTCCGAGTCGTTCTTGCACAATACATTTTATTCAGAATTCAGAATTCAGGATTCACGATCGATCAGTGCACCAGGTCGGATGGAAGATGTTTTGTGGACAAGTGCGCTGAAGAGAAGGTGCAAGTCGTTGCGAAATTAGTGTGCATTGCCCAACGATAGCAAGATGAATGGCGAATGAACGAATGGGCTGCGCTGCGCTGACGACAAGGGTGGCAAGAGAGGATTGGATGGGGCTCGACAAACGCACGGGTGATCGAATTCGTGAAGGGGACGGTACTAGTACTCAGTACCTCTGGACTAGAGAGAATAGTCTTTATTGACTGTGAATGTGACACATCTTTTTTTCATCCTTCGGATAGTTACGAGGTTTTTTGATTGAGAAACCAATCGCGCCCGCAAAAAGACAAAACGTGACCCATCAGGTCGGTAGACAGTCGGCCGTTCGACGAACCGGACAAGAAATACTCCCCTGCACGAACAAACTCATCGTTCCACAAGTCGGCGTTCTCCAAGGTGAACGGTTCGAATGCGCTTTCGAGGTATGGTCGCGTGAACTCGCCCGCACATGAGAGCAAGAGGCTCTGGTCCTCTGCAGTAAACGGAAGCTCGCGACGCTTGAGGAATGCTAAAACCCCACTGACATCATCCAAAGTCGCCATAAAGTGCTCTTGGGCAAATTGTGGCTTCAAATAGTTGTCGAACCATCTCGTTAAAGCTTGATTTTTCTTGCCCTCTGCGATGGCCCTTAGGCGAAGGGCTGTGGCTTCCGGCAGCTTTGAAGACAAACTCTTCAAGATTTTCACCAGCAAGCGAAGGTGGCCCCTATGCGCCGCATACTCAAGTGCTGTGGCTCCACTATGCAAGGCAATGAGCGGGTCAGCGCCGAGTTCAAGAAGGTATTCCACGCACTTTTCGTTGCCGTTCGCACATGCCAGAACAAGTGCGGAGGCGCCGTTCGAGAGAAGGAGATTCGGGTCCGCCTTGTACTTGCCAAGCAGAGGGATCATTTCAGGCTGGTGATGTCTCACCGCTACAATAATTGGGGAGGATCCGTTGCCTTTGCAGATGTTGGGGTTCGCGCCGCCCTCTAGTAACAGTCTGGCAATCTCGAGGTGGCCCTCCTGGATGGCAGTCATCAAAGGCGTGGTCCCGTCTACGAGCTGGACGTCAAAATCTGCACCTTGATCGATCAAGAACTGCGTTGTGCCGGAATGGCCTCGAAACACTGCCACGGAAATGGCGGACACCAGATTTTCCATGACTACACGCGTGTCCGCGCCGTGACTGCAAAGCGTTTGCATCGTTTGCAGATCGTCTTTGTAGGCTGCAATCATGAGGCATGTGCTTCCTGAAACAAGACTCTGGTTGGGATCCACTCCCATACACAAGAGTAGATCAATAATAGGGCGACATACGAGTCTCACGGCCTCACACAAAATTGATATGGTGGCGGTGTTTCCAGGGTCTGTCAGCAAGCATGCTGGAAGTTTGATGCTGCGAATGTCCACCCAAGGGACATGCTTCGCGGCAAACTTGAACAACATGCTAGCGAGCGCACGGGCTTGCTTGAAAGCAAGGCGCATCATGTTGTACAAAAGGTGTGGTATGATCTCGGCCACGAAGGCATTCACGCAGCTAGATTCGTGGCTGACATGTCCACAGTTAACGGGGACGGTAGTCTGCGCCAAGAGCTTGCGAAGCTGCCTGAGAGAGCTACGAAACATGAGCTTGTTGCCAGATCGCACGCATACCAGAAGAGTCCAATAAATATATAACGCCGCCTCCTTCTTAGTCTTTGAGCCGGTGACGAGCGACTGCAGATGCTGGTGGCCGAGAGGAACCTTACTCATGACGATCTGAGCCCTTTCTTCCGACTCGATGCGCCTCAGCTTCCGCATCGCTCGCCTCTTTACAGAGGCATGAATGAGCGAGGACTCGTACGCCTCTCTAGTACCCCCGCAAAAGTCAATGTTTTGCGGTGACAACACTTCCTCCATCTCGAGTGAGACCTCGGCGCTTCCTTCCGACGTTTTCTCGCAAAAGATCCTCGAGCTGACCTGCAGCGCATTCTGCAGGCACGAACACATGGAGCGCATGTCTTTGGCGTCCACCTCCACTTCTATCCTGCGAGGCAAGTCCAACCCGCACCTGCATTCGCAGGCACACTTGGTCCCACATTCGCACCGCAGTGGCCCGCCTTTGCTGCCGAGTGGACTATCGGCCACATTCGGCTTGTACACGACCCTAGGCGGCATGCACACGACGGTTTTATGTCTCAACTTTGCGTAATCAACTTCGTACACTTTGGGATGCTTTCTGGCGTGGTCCTTGTCCAAGTTGGCCACGGCCGTGCAGCACACCGGGGGACATCTTTGTGGCATATTGCGTCTCTTCAAGTACGCTGAGACCCTATCTTCCGCTTCTTCCAAGCAGCGCACTTCGCCAAAGACGACTTGCGCGGCGTGCGGGTCTTCTCGGCCGACCTTGCCGCCCCCACCGTTCGAAGAGCACGACTCCGAGGCCCACTCTGCCGGCAGCTGTCGTTTTCTCCCTGCCATCGAAGCCATCGCCATTGACATCGACATCGGCGATAGATGCTCCCGCAATCTCCGCAGACGTCACCTCCAGCGGACCGAACCAAGCACGATTGCACGATTGCACGATCGCAAACGACAAACTACAAAACTACAGATTACAATCTACAAACCACGCTGCCAAGAGCTGTCCGCGAACGCACTTTTCGGCTGCGCGTATGCGCTGGTGTACGCGTACTCCTTCTATATCTGCATACACATGCGCATATGTGTATTTCTGTGTTTGTCTGTCTTTCCCTCTGTGAAGAACCGTCGCTCAAAAGTGCTCAAAACCTCAAAAGTGACAGTGGCTTTCGGCTGGGGAGGTCCGCCGGCCACCCGACGCGCGCAAATTTTCGCGGCTATATATAATGTTATATAGGCAGTAGAAGCGGGGGAAGGAAGGGGCAGCGGAGGGAAAATTCGCGCGTGTGCAGGGCGGGTTGCAGACCTGGATGAGAAGACCGGGGATGGAAATCGCTGGTATTATTCGTATCAGTATACTGAATGACTGACTGTGAGTAAGTACTTTGTTACTTTTGTTTGTCTTTCCGTCTTTTTGTCATATTCATTCCCTCGTAAGTTTATCAGCCAACCGACGATAGATTCATTCAGATGATATCAAAAGTCACTCTTCCACATTCATTTATTCATTTATTCATTCAACTTGCAGAACCTGGAATCACAAAAAAAAATTGCAAACGAAAACGAACGAAAATGAAAAACAAACGAAAAAAAAAAAAAAGCGAACCTCTTCTACTCCTGCCTTCTCCCGCCCCCTTCCCCTTCCTTCTCCCGGGCGGCCCTTCCTCCTCCCGGTGGTGAGACACTAGCGCTTGGTGTAGTGGTGGTGTACTATGGTGGAGATAGAGTTTGAGGTAAGGCAGGGGGAGGTGGTGCAGAGAGGAGTTGCGTTCCGCACCGGCAATGGGTGGGAAGCGGAGAACCCAGAGGGCAGGGCAGCAGTAGTAGTTACTATGGGAAGGATAGATGAAACTTGCGGAGAGGGTTCTCCGGTTCTTTGCGGAATGAGTTTCGCAGAATCGGTGGAATTCTGGCGGGAGAAAAGTGGAGTGGGAACGGGTCTTTCCGAACACTATGACATGATGGCGGTAGGACNCAACGAAAACGAAACGAAAATAGAAAACAAACGAAAACAAAAAAAAAAAAAAGCGAACCTCTTCTACTCCTGCCTTCTCCCGCCCCCTTCCCCTTCCTTCTCCCGGGCGGCCCTTCCTCCTCCCGGTGGTGAGACACTAGCGCGTGGTGTAGTGGTGGTGTGCTATGGTGGAGATAAAGTTTGAGGTAAGGCAGGGGGAGGTGGTGCAGAGAGGAGTTGCGTTCCGCACCGGCAATGGGTGGGAAGCTGAGAACCCAGAGGGCAGGGCAGCATTAGTATGTACTATGGGAGGGATAGATGAAACTGGCGGAGCGGGTTCTCCGGTTCTTTGCGGAATGAGTTTCGCAGAATCGGTGGAATTCTGGCGGGAGAAAAGTGGAGTGGGAACGGGTCTTTCCGAACACTATGACATGATGGCGGTAGGACTATGATACTCGCCAGCGTAAACCCTGGCAACGGAAATGTGTTCCTGTGGAGCACCCACTGTGGTTACGTGAAAATGGTACTGATCTGTAAGCACGAAATGGACAACTTTGCTTCTTCGACTATAGTATATATTAATGAAGGCTTACCACGAGACTGAGCGAGCAGTTCCGGCTAGGACTAATACTACCTCTTAACGGGATCAATATTTATGCTAGTAGGGACTATCCTCAGGTTCGGTGTGTCAAGAACATTCGAGGTTGCTGAAGCAATTTCCCACACCTTACCATACACCTACCGCATACATTAGCATGTTCTTGGTGAGCAATGCCCTTGTGAGGGAGAAGCCCCTCCATTGGCTCGCACTTTCCTTTCGAGTGCTACTGGGTTATTAACTATTGTGGTAGCAAGCTGGTGTGTGCCGTGCGGTGTGTGGAAAAGAACAAAAGGAACCGCGAGGCACTGAGGTCGGCGCTATGACGCTATTAAGTGTCCCTTTGGATGCTTATGATTTTCGGTAGTTAAAATTGCCGGAGTCCTAGACTGATCGATGCACTCTGGGTGATGGACATGTGCAATTTGCAAACATCATTGTTCGATGAACACCACAAACTATAAAACAGAATTCAGAATTCAGAATGAAAAACAAGAAAGAAAAGAGTCAAAGGAAGGAAAGCGATCAACCAAAGCATACGAGTCAATTTTGTTGTTGTTGTTGTTGTTGTTTCATTTTACAGAAATCTCCCGAGTTGTGCTGACTGCGCCACAAAGACCATCTCGCAAATTAGTCGGGAGTCCCGCCAACCTTTCGAACCACTTGCTCTCCACGATCTGCGCAGGAAAGAGATCCAAATCAAGAACCAACACCTTACAAATGCACCTCAACTCATTACACTTCACTCACTGTCAAATTTTAAAATCGCAAAGAGAAGCTAGCTCGTCCGGCAATCAGCTCCTACTGCCTATATACTTGAAACAGTAGTCACTCGGGTTGGGCCAAGAGAAGCAAGATGTCGTTCAAGAGAGGGTCGTGAAAGAGAAGCTGCCCTAGCTGCGCACTTGTTTCGACCGCTTTGCGAATAGCCATAGCAAATAGCAAAAGCAAACCGTGAGTTAAATAATAAATTAAGGTCGAGATCTGAGGATCTCTGAGGTCTGCGTATTCTGCGTGTTTGCTGTTCAAATCAATGAAATCAAGACTGACGGCAATGTCCGGTGCTGCTTTGCTTCCCCTTCACTCCCTCTCTCTCTCTTTCTCTCTCTCTCTCTCTCTCTCGCCACTCTCGCCCCTTTGACAAACTTTGGTTTGTGCAAATAGTGCCAGTCTTACTACGTAACACTGGCAAACCGTAGCCTTACCGGTAAGTTCTCTCGTCCAGAGTCCGAGTCGATTGTTAGGGTGTTCTGTACTGGCTGCACTAGTCCATGTCTCGCGATCTAGTGCGGAGAGAGGGGAGCAAAAGTTGTCGAGAATGGTGGCCCATTTTTCTTCTTTGCTTCTTTCTATTGAAATTCTTTTTGTTGTGTTCTGTTCTGACAGCGATTTTAATTAATGATTGTGGTATATCTGGAGGCGCTTTGTGACTGGCAAATTTGTCCATAATTCCTTCGCTTGGATGGATAGTTATAAAAGTTAACAAATGCTGGCGATTTGGATAGCGCAGGGAATGCAGAGCGCAAATAAGTTGATTGACCGCGTCTCATATCAGCTCTTCAGCTCATCAGCTCGTCTCGTCTGTGGTTATGGATGTGAAGAAAGACTGGTCGCGAAACGTCTTTCACCCTGCGTTGATGATGTTGATGTTGATGTTGATGCATATGTTGACGATGAAAGAGAAGCAGGCCGTGTGAGAAGGTGTTTGAAGTGATCAGCGAGATTTGAGTTCACCCATGTTCACTGTCATCAAGGAAGATCGGCGGATACAAAGAGCGCGGAGAATGCGGGGAACGCGGAGAATGTGCAACGATCAAACGCGCGCGAGCGGACGACGTTGCAGTCATCTCCGAAGCACAAGCGCCGCTGCTTCTCTTCGTCTGCTTCTCGTTCGCCTTCTGTGACGCTGACGCTGACTGCCCAGCATCCCACCCCATTGCTAACTGAGTGCGAGCCAAACGAAGATGACGCTGATTAGGTTACGAGCACCTGTTGGTTGATTTTGATTGACAGTGATTTCAAGATTGACCGATCGTGGTCGAGAAGTAGGGGCTTGTCTGTTGATCGCCGATGATCGCTCAAGATCTTGGCATTGGATAATTTGATTTGCAGCCACCAACTTGAACGCGGCCTTGGACTCGCAATTCGCAAGTGACAGCAAACTGAGTCCCTGAATGAGATGCCCAAAGTGTGAAGGATCCAAGCCTCCCTTTTGCCTTTGATTGTGCTCACCGTCACCTTACGCTTAGGCTAAAGGCTAGTATCTAATAACGGTTGTAACCCTGTGCCAGGTCAAAAGTATCATCATCTTTTCAATCTTCTTCTTTATTTTTCATTACATTTTCATTTTCAACTCGCGCATCGTGATCGAGTCTGACGGGCTGCTCACTTTCGAAATGTAAAATTGTACAATTGCAAATTTGCAAACTTGCAAACTTGCACGCCGCGGCTAGCGTTGCTAAACTTCGAGGCAGAGCATCCAATTCAATGAGTTTCTCTCGAAAGCGTATCTGGCGATTTGTGCAGCAGTGCCATGAACAGACCACTCGTGCCTGAGGTCTGTGGATCAAAATACAGTGTCTTGGGCATGTCCTCGCTCCGCCGAAACGGAACCAGAGAGCAAGATATATCCAGCAAAGAAGCGCTTGACTCCTTCGCTAAGAACCAGCGAACAATTTCTTCATTTTGGCGCTTTGAAAAGGAACAGGTACTGTACAAAAGCCTCCCGCCTGGCTTGAGTTGCTCGTACCCATTGCAAAGGAGGCTGCGCTGGAGTGACTCCAGCTCAGCACTCTCCGTGGCCCATTGCTCGAACAGCTCCTCCAGTCGGTGCGCGGACCAATGGTCGCCATCCGAGCTTTCGTCCAGGTGCTTGAGCACATGCTTGAGCGACCCCTCATGACTGCACTGCGTGTCTACGAGAACCCTGTCAAACTTGATTTCGCTTCCGTGCATTGCACGCAAAAGTGAGTCGCGTTCAGCTCGGGAGAACTCCATGCTGTGCCGAATACGTTTGCTCAATCGCTGCCTCGGGCGTGGGATGTGGAATGGGTCTTGGCCGCCGTCTAACTTGCTACTGGACGGGAAGAACGCATGGTCAAGCGCTGAGTCCCATCTTATTGCGCTGCAGTCGTATTCGTGCGAAGCAGCGCACCCCACGTCGTAGTTAAAATGCCTCCCATCATAATGCGAGAGTGCAAAGTGCCAAAACGGAGGGTCTGCAAGACCAGGAATTGCAGCTCCAATGCGGTATTGCCGCGCGAGCCCAGCGCAAACGTCCAAGCGCGTCTTTGAAATGTCCACACCCACTAAGACTCCATCTCGCTGCATCTTGTCAGACAGCACCAAGAGCTTTGCGCCTGGCGCGCAACATAAATCCAGGGCAGCCATCCCAGGGCGCACGCCGAGAGCCTCCACGGCAACAATGGAGGCCGCATCCAAGCCTTGCATCACGCCACTTCGGTACGTCTTGTGCAGCGAAACGCTTCTACCCGCAGGAATTTGCCAGACTTCGTCATCGTGGTCTGCATCTTCAACATCAGCGCCATCCATGGTTGGACGAGAGAGCCGCCTGCCTCCATTCACTTGCAGGAATTCTCTCGCATCTCGCATTGCCGAGCGATGCACCTCGCCAGCAGCTTGGGCGCCATTCCGCAGGGACCAAGCATTCCACATCTGACTACCCAGCGATCGAATCCTCACAAACCGGTCGAGCTCAGCGTGCAGTTGTCGTAAGTACCACGCCTCGCCCACTCCATTTTCTTTCAAGAACTTGACAACTGCCATTGGCAGTCTCGCGCTGCCAGAAGCCATGTTGAGACCACCAGTCGCACCAATCAAGCAAACTCCGGCGCTCTCCTATTTATTGTTGTATCGTTGTATTGTTGTATCGTTGTAATTTGATGTATTGTTGTGTATTGATGTATTCACGGGTCGCTCGCCAGGTCCAGTGCAAAGCAAGAGCTGCTCGTGCACGTGTTTTTCATAGTTAATCTCCTCTTTGCAAAGAGCCCAAGTGCTATCTCTTCTATCTTTGCTCCTTCGAAACAAATACTTCTTCGCCTTCTATGTATGTCTTTCGAGCTGCTGAGGACACGTGCTAGTATGTGTGCACTTTGTGAGTACACGATAAGGTCCTCGCACTTTTCCAGAAATCAGCTCGCTCATTTCTTGTCTTGCACTTCTGTTAAGGGCTCTTACCTGATACTCGTACTGTACTCTTGAAAGTTCTGCAACACAAGACTCGGCTGCGAGGATTTAGTCGTTCCGTGTGTGGTTAGATTGAAAAGGCTTAAGTTGCTCCGGTTTGCGTATTAGGGAGTGCTAATCTGATGATTGGTGTGGAAGACTAACCTGCAGGTCTACCACATTGCATAACAAATGCCCGAATCTCTTCCTACCAGCCATTTATGTAATTTACTAGCCTAGCCGAAAGAACACCCACGGTTCTCTTTAATCACGAACAAACATACCGTTCCTCACCTACGGAACGCATTCTCCTGATCCTCCCTCACCATCCACTACCGCAACTACCGCAATTCACTAGCTAGCCTGGCTGGAAGAACACCCACGGTTCTCTTTAATCACGAACAAACCTCTCGTTCTTTGTTCTTTTTCTACGGAACGCATTCTCCTGGCCCTAAAGAGGAAAGAGCGAGAGAGACACAGAGAGAGAGAGAACGTGTGGGACTACACGCGGTCCAAAACGTGTCCCCGCGTACACAGTAACACAGTAACACAGTAGCAACCTAGCAAAGGCGCTGAGGTTGCTTAACGCATATTGCTAGGGTGCTTAGGGCTGGCGATTGAGACACTTGAGACGATTGAGACTTTCAAAGACGGAAAGCGAAGAAGAGTTGAAACTTGGAAGTTCTTCAAGTGTGCTTGCAAGTATGGGAGACATGGGAAATATGGGAGATTTGGGAGATATAGGAGATGGTGAGAAGATGAAAATGAATGTGAAGATGAAGGACAAAGGAAAGACGGTGGAGCATTTGGTGGTGGATTCAGGAGCAATCATTCGTCTTGAGCAGCTGTACCATCAGTCAGAGCGTTTTTATACGGTGAGAGAAGTTCTGAGTGAGATTCGCGATGCGAATGCGCGAGCGGCGTTGGCCAATTTGCCTTTCGAGCTGGAAGTGAAGGAGCCCTCGGAAGATGCCATTCGTGCCGTGGTTGACTTTGCGAAAAAGACCGGAGACTTTACTGTGCTCTCCAAACCGGACATCAAACTCATGGCATTGACCTACATGCTGCACAAGCAAGTGCACGGTGTGCAAGGTCTTCGAACAGAGCCGCTCAAGCCTGGCCAAACGGAAGACGACACGGAGGCAGCAACGAGCGGCGACAGGAACGAAGGCTCCTCTCAGTCTGATTCGGAGGACCTGGAATCTCAGCCGCCAAAGCTGAACATCAAAGAGCTTGGTGTGCAAAAGCCCGGCGTGTCATGGGCCGCTGCTCTCAGAGGAGCCGATGCGAAGAAGGATGCCGATTCTAACCCGTCGCAGCAGTCCACCCCTGTGCCAGCTGCTGCGGTTGCCCCAACTCCCGCGGCTGCTGGTAGCAAAGCTGGTGGCGCATCGTCGATGTGGGACGATGACGACTTTGCAGGGGTTGCTTCTCAGGACAGTGTCGCGCTCGAGGCGCCGGTGTCTGGCGCAGGAGATGCAGCCGCCGATGCTCAGGAGGAGTGGCCGTCGCTAGATTGCTCGGCAGCAAAAGATGTAGACCATTTCTTGGAGACGCAAAAGGTGCTCTCCGAGGAAGTTAGCGAGATCAGCCGTAAGCAGAATGCAAAGGCGCAAAAACGCGAGGCAAAGCTCGCGGCGTTGCACGAAAAGCGTCAGAAAGAGGAGGAAGAGGCGCGCAAGTTGGCAGAGGAGCTTAATGCGTCTTTGAACCTGGAAAAACCCAGCGTAAGCCAGTCCAGTCGCTTGATTGGTATTAGTGGAGTCCGCGTGGACGGTGGTGAAGGTGAAATATTTGAAGACGATGGCGAAGGTTGGGTTACCACAGAAAACATCGACCTCGCCGTATCCCTTGGTTTCAACGGTGAAAGTAACGCAAATCCTGCCAAGCTAAAGACAGAAGATTTTAGGGTTGCGTGCATCACAACGGATTATGCCATGCAGAACGTCATGATGCAGATGCAACTTCGCTTGATAAATGTGGAAGGCCGCTCCATCACCTCCGTCCGCCGGTTTGTTCTTAAATGCGATTCTTGCGCAACCATCTGCCGCCAGCTCGATAAGCGTTTTTGCCCGTCATGCGGGAACCCTACTCTAGCGAGACTGTCTTACTCCATCGACGCGAATGGGGTCATGCGCTACCATTACAAGAAAGGCCGCACCGTCAACACCCGTGGCACCAAGTTTTCCGTTCCTAAGCCACGTGGAGGTCGCGAGGGCGATCTTCTCTTCACCGAGGATCAGCTGCAGATGGGCTGGTGGCAACAACAGGTCAACAAAAAGACGAGCTCGACCTCCATGTTTGGTGAGCATATTACCGAGAGTCTTGGTTTGAAGCTAGAGTCACACGGCCAGCACCTCCGCATTGGCTATGGACGCCAGAACCCGAACGCTGCGAAAGGCCGTGAGCGTCGTGGTAAGAAGAAGAAGCGCAGCGAGAAGAAACCTGGCTACTTGTAAAAATTGTTGACCCACTTATAGATGATAATTTCGTTGTTGCAATCCGATTTTCAAAGTGAGACTACCCCCACCCAAAAGGGATCCTTGTGCTTCAGCTTTCCAAAGCAGCTAGCAAGCCGAATTTTCAAACCAAACAACTGAATTCTGAATTCTCAATCAACTGAAAGAAACCATCCCACACGTGGTTGCCCCGACATCAAATCCCGGGCAACTTGAGAAGCACGAACCAAATCACGACAGAAAAAAATGACATTGTACACGCGACTCAAACTTTCACGCAAGCCCGCGAAACGAAACCACATCACAACACATTCCTATTCCACTGCCAACATTGTCAACATTCCATGTTCTGAATTCTGAAATCCCCACGACCAACTCAAGCTCACGCCAATAGGCGCCCCACACTTTCCCGAGATTCCATTCCCACCCACCTATACTATTACAAACTATAGTGAACAGAGAGCCCTTCGCGAACAAAAGAACATCACGGGGGTCATACGGCGCCTTTGCTCACACATACCGGCGCATACATGCTCGCGTGACTCGCGTGGAAGAGAAGAGTGCGCGTGCGTGGAAGATAGATAGATAGATAGATACTCATTGATACATTGTTTGACATTGACAACATTGACAGTGACAGTGAATGAATACATTGACAGTGAATCATTGTCTACGTGGAAAATACATTGGTCGACGAGGACAAAGGACAAGACAAGAAGGTGCATAGACAGAAGACAGAGGGAGGCTTCCACTGCCAACCTTGCACAGTGCGTGTATGTTGTTTCGTTTCGTTTCGTGTCGGTTGTTATAAGTCTGTCTGCGTTTGCGTTTGTGTTTGTGTTTGCAGTTAATACAAAACACAACTTGGACGCGACTTGGGCCGGAGCTTTGGAAGACAGAGAAAGAGAGAGCTGCACGAAGGGCGGTTTGGCGAAGGCGAGTGAGGTGTAGGAGAGCGGAAATGAGCGTGATGGCATGGAGCAAATGCGGCGAGGTAGACTGCGTTCGAGTCGAGGCTGCGGAGACGGCCGTGGACGGAGAGGCGAAGTTTAAGGTCGATGAGCGCGTGAATGATGTCATCATGCTGGTGAAAGGGTCGCACAAAATGTACGCGGATCTTCGTGTGCAAGCGCTCGTGAACCCCACGAATGGCACGTTGGATGACTGGTCTGGGCTGAGCGGTGCGCTGCTGCTGAAAGCTGGGCCGACCTTGAAAGAAGAGTGCGGATTCGTGCCCACGAGATGCCAGACCGGGGAGTCGAAGATTACACGGGGTTGCAATCTCCAAGCGCCGTTTGTGATTCACACGGTGGATCCAAAGTACACGGAGGAGTTTCAGACGGCTGCAGAGACCGCTCTGCACGGTTGCTACAGGTCTTGTATGTCGCTGGCCATGGAACAGCAGCTTCGCTCGATTGCTTTTCCGTGCGTGTACTCGGAGCGGAAAAAGTACCCCCGCGAAGAAGCTGCGCACGTGGCCATCCGCACCGTTCGGCGGTTTCTGGAGCGGTTTCCCGACAAATTCGATCACGTACTCTTTTTTCTCGATAACGACAGCGATTTGGAAATCTACAAACGGCTTTTATGCATCTACGCGCCACGCAACGATCGCGAGCTGGCCTGGTCGATGCTGAACGCACCAGCGGATTGCGGCAACGAGTGGGGCGAGAGGGTGATTGCTGATCGTGAGATTCGCATCCAGGCGAACCCGTTCAAACCAGTCGCTCATTCTGCAAAGGCAGGCACGGGTACATCGCCTGGCTCCCTGGAGAACGGCAGTGCAGCTTTGCTTGCTACAAATGCTGCGGGCGGGGCGTTTCGAGAGTACGAAGATGTTGTGTATGGAACAGACGCCCTTGTGGACAATGCTAATTACGCCAAGTACCTTGAGAGGGCCAAATTTGATGACCTGAAAGATATCCTGGCGCTCAACATTGTCTACCACTCTGGAGAAGACGAGATGGGCCGACCAATCATATGCTGGGTAGTTTCCAACATGAACGTGCCAAAGCTAGACCTTGAGCGCCTCTTCCTATACACAATATTTCTTTGTGACGGCCTTGTGACCCCTTCCAGAGGTTACGTGCTGGTCATCCTTGACAGTAATCTGACCATCGGAAGTATGCCAAACATCACGTGGATCAAGTCTTTGTACGAGGATGTGATTGGTCGCAAGTACAAGAAGCACATCAAGGGGATGTACGTCGTTCATCCCACAATGGCCACAAAGATGCTTTTCTGGGCGGCCATGCCCTTTGTGTCATCCAAATTTTGGTACAAGCACAAGTACATCGAGTCTTTAGAAGAGCTCAGCCGATACCTGCCCTGCGACAACTTGATTCTCCCAAAACGTGTATACCAAGCCGACGCTCGCGCGGAAGCTGCGCGAAATGCTTCATGGTTTTGAATCATGTGCCAAACGCCCCTTGCTTCGCACGAGAGAATTCTGACTCGTTACTCGTTTGAATTGCGATCTTTTTTCGGAGCCCAATCTTTCGATCAATCACACTCTCAAATGAACACTTGGACATACTTGGACCAAAGGACACAAACACAAACTCCTAGTTCTCCTAGTCCTAGACCACAGATCTACGAACCTAGGGAGCCATTGGATCAACGAGCTGTTCGTTGTATCAAAAATAGTGCCGTTGAATGAATATGGCGGAGCTTCGGCATTTGGCAGTCGCAGTCGACTCTCTTTTTCCCTTGTCCGGACAAGCATTGAAGTCTTAAATTACTCTCCATTTGCATTGCCACGACTTTAACCCTCGATTAGTCCAAACGCTAATAAAGCTGGAAAAAGGTGCGTTACAAATGTCGAAATCATTGATGCGCGTTGCCATCACGATATGAATGTCAAGTTATACGGAATACGGAATTGACTGCTGGAAGGGTTTGAGCAGTGTTAAAAGAGCCATCGATGCGTTTTTGAGCGTCCTTCTGACTCTTTTTTGAACGCTGAGTTCCGGGTGTTTTGATTTTGTGGATCCTGGAATCTGGCTTTTTTCGTTGTCGGTATGGGTGTGATGTGCCAGTCTGCGTTGATGCGAAGGTGAGCTTCTCCAGCGTCTTTGAAAAGAAAAGGTAGAATTCGTTCTATGCAATCTGCGTGGAGGAGGACGAGAAGTGGAAAGGGGGCTGATGTGAATTGCGCAGTCGACTACATGTGCCCTCACATGACATTTCGCAGTCGAGAATGTTGTGAATGTGGGTGAAGATTGCTCGCATAACTCCGTAGCCACTCCATTGCAAAGGCGTACCCGAGAGACTAGCTGCTACGCCAATTCGTTGCAGTTGCCCTCGCATCGGAGGTGGGAAATAAAGACCATGCTAATCACTGTTCAAAGCGAAGCGAAGCAGAGCGAGCTGCGAGGCGTGAAAAGTCGCCGCGGTCCATCTGTTGCGCCGAAAGATGAGCGCGCGAATCGCGCCAAGCGCGAGGCCCTTGGAGCCGTCGCTGAGTAAACGTGATAGCCAAGCGATCCTGGGGAACATTGGGCCCATTCAGCGGTTGTCGGTTGCGTCAGGACTCGGTGAGATCTCTATTCTGCAAACACTGCAAAAGTCCACGGATGGCAGATCAAGCTCACCGGATTTGCAGACGACGCCGCGAATGGTGATGAACATGGCCAAGATGAAATCGAGGGCCAAGCGAGCCAAAATGAACGTTCAGACTTCGTACAACATTCCACGAATCAAGATTGTGCATGACGATGTATTGCCAAAGTATATTATTGCTTGGGACAGCAGATTTCGCCGCATTTGGGACTTTGTGGCGGTTTGCTTTGTGTTGTATCTTTCGTACAAAATTCCAATCGGGATTGCATTTGACGATCTGTGGACTTTTCCATCGTGGCTCGACTACCTAATGGACATTTTCTTCTATACGGACATCTTGCTCAACTTTCGCACCGGGTTTCTTCACAATGGCCATCATATTACGCACCCGACGCTCATTCGGGAACATTATTTATCTGGTTGGTTTTGGGTGGACGTTCTCGCGTCCTTGCCATTCGAGGTCTTTTTTGGTGGTTTGTTGGACAAAACTGCGAGAAAGGGGCTCAAGATCTTCAAGTGGCTCAAATTTCCAAAGCTTTTGAGAGTGGGGTAAGTGAGCGCGGACGGTTGTTGGTTTCTATTTCCCCCCCCTTTTGTACCTGAGAAGGTTGTTGTTGGCTCACGCTTTCTGCTCCAATTGAATGAACACAGTCGCTTCCTACGACTCATGAAACAGAACGCGAAATATTACACGCTGATCACATTGTCTTGCTTCATGGCGTTCTCGGTCCACTTGCTGGGGTGCATATGGGCGTCCGTTTTGAACCCCTGCTTCGAGGAGAATGACTGCACAGATGCGCAGATGACGGCGTACTATTTTTCCGCCGTTTATTCCGCTATGACAATGCTTTTCAATGTGGCCTCCGGCACCGAGTTTGTCACAATTTTGACCGCCGTGACAAACTCCTCGTCTGATAGCAGTTCTTCGATCTCGGTGGTGGACGAGCTTTACATGAGCAACAACAAGTCCATTGCGCAGTATCCGGACTGGGTTCGCTTCACGGATGAAAACGTGGCTACGGAGATGAGATGGATTTACATTTTCACGCTCCTCGGAATCGTGGTTGGTTTCGCTCTCATGGTTCAGATTATTGCTGAAGTGGTGAGCATCAGTCTTCATCGCAGTGACGGTTACCGCAAATTTTACAAAAAGGTTGCCACCATCAAGCAGGAGATGATCAATGCCGGTCTACCGGACACGTTGATGTATAAAGTGCAGCGCTACTATGACTACCTGTGGATGAACAACAAGAATGGTATCTCCTCCAAATCGTCGCACATCCTCACGGACTTGGATCTGTCCACCTCTCTGCGGAAAGAAATTGCTCTCGCTATGCACGGCGATCTCATCAAGCGAGTGACGATCTTTGAAAATTGTAGCGACGACTGTGTGTTTGACATCGCCATGCGACTCCACAATAACATCTACTTGCCCGAGGAAATTATTTTCCACCAAGGCGATACTGCGAACGCGCTGTACATCGTTCGGGAGGGCGTAGTGAAATGCTTTTTGCCTGACGAGCTCATGGGTCATGAACCAAAGCCCAAGGAAAGTGTGGCAGAGGACAGTGCCGATGGCCCAGACTCGAACGTGCGCTATATGGGAGAAGGCTGTTTCTTTGGCGAGCTAGCGTTGCTCACATCTACGCCTCGGAGCTGCACTGTCGCGAGCCACACGATTTCAGAGCTCAGTGAACTTTGCAAGGAAGATTTTCACGATGTAATGACTCGTTTCCCGGAATTGAATCAGGAAGTTTTGGACGAGGTTTCGGAGCAATATCCGCATATGGCAGATCGCATCAGACTATACTCGCCAAAATTCGGCGGTCATTTCGCGAACAACGGCAGGCGTCGTATGCGGCATTCGTCGATTATCAGCGACCAGACTTCTCCCCGGCAAAGCTTCTCGTACAGCAACATTCACAACTATGCTGCGAGCGAACCCGAGCCAGTGAGTCGAATGGAGCTGGACAGACTTTTAGACGAACGATTTGCTCGCTTAGAGGAGAAGGTCGTTTCTCGCCTCGAGCAGGCGATCGCACGTAGCCTAGCCCATGCCGTTCCTTCGACTTGAGAAGGTATCTTTTGCTTTTGTGCCCGGGTTGTAATGCAATTTTTTCGTTGGAGACAATTTTTTATTTTCTTCTTGTTTCTTAACTCGTTTCTTCACGCACACCTGCTTGTTTGCCTATCTCCAAAACGCACATGTGGCCGTCGCATCCGCGCCGTGGAGCACATGCCAAGCGTCTCGACGGAACAAGGAGCAAAGTAATGGCGAGACAGATCAGTTTGGCAATTACATGTTTTTTCTTCTAACACTAAATTTTCACAAATGAGAAAGAGAAATGCTCAACGTCTACTCGGGCAAGAGCAAAAACCTAATAATACACACAAACTATACCAGGGCTTTCACTTTGTGGAGAGCGGTGTCAGATACTCTTTGGCGAGAGACTCCTTGATATACGTGTATGCAGCCATGCTGCAGCCATTCGCTAGAAAGCTGCGAGCCAATCCAGGAACTATGCCGCGAAACATTGTTCCTGACCTGACCACATCCACAAGGAGCCTCGGAGTGCTCTGCCCTTCGTACAACCCAGACTGTCTTCTACTCTTGACGATATCCAATGGCTGTTGTTCGAGCACAAATGTCAGTGCAACTTGTTGAGACGAAGTACGCAAAGAGGCTCACTTACCCAGATTGTTAGCCATGCAAAGTTGGCACAGATTGCTCCGGTCATGAACGGACTCAGCGAGTCGTTCGGAAAGATTTGTTTGCTAAAGTCAATATAAGTAGAAAATGCGCAAAACAGGCCGGCGTTGCGAAGCAAGGTCACGCCGAGACCTTTGTAAAGCTCAGTGAACTTCCATGGCTGCTCCACTTGTCTGCGAACCTTTATGTAATCGAATGGGCCCTCTGTTCATTTGCGAATATATCCAGTAGAAAGGCCATCACAAGCAAACATGGAGAGGAGATGAATAAATCAGCATCACTTGTAAAGTCCAAGGAGACAGCTAGCAAGCGAACGAAACGTACCTACGAGGCCACGCCCGATGCCTCCGCACAGCCCGGCCATGGCGACTTGCACGTCAAAAAAGCCACCAAGTCTTTCCCACTTGCCGACCTTGGAGTGGATGAGGTTGAGCGTGTTCGTGTACACTCCAAACTGTGCACTCCTGAACAACGTCCCGCCCACAAAGATCGGCATGCCGCCCCTGTACAACCCGACGATTCCTTCATTCTTGAATAGCGACACGCCGACCTGAACCATGTTCTTGGTGGACGATGCCTGCATCCTAGTCTTGATGGTCTCCACTGCGTTTCCCAATGCATTCATTTCACACAAGCCCGTCAGCCACCTATCGCACATCGCCAGCCTCACTTCAACCCACTCTCAAAACTCACTCGGTTGCCCCACGGCCACGCTCGTGAAGCCATACCCGGCTCCAGCGATAAAGTCCACGAAATACTCCATCTCGACCCACACGCCTCGCGCCTTCAACCGCACCTCCCCGAGAGACTATGTCCAATAAACACCACGGCAGATAGATACCTCGAACCTTGCTCGCCTGACCAGCGTGGGCTCGCACTCTGCACGGCCTGTCGTTTCGCACGTCTGGGCACCTGTGTCAACCTTGTCAACCTTGTCAACCGCTCGACCGACCGCGAGTATGACGAGTACGACGAGTACCACGAGACGTGAGATGTGAGATGTGAGATGTGCGAGAACGAGCACGTCCGAGTGGTCTGAGCAGTCAGAGAGCAGTCTGGACTTTTCCAATGGATGAAACATACACTTGATAACTTGCACTTGGGCTACTTGGGCACCGACCCACTAGCTCTAGTAGCTCAGCACTGCCGCGTCCTGGACTTGGTGCTAAGTAACACAGAATTCAGAACAGAATTCAGAAGTTCAGGTAAACGTGAGGATACTAATCTAAGCACTTATCAGTGTCCGTCGATGAGAGAGTCTGGGCTGCGAGAGTCTCTCAAGCGGTGCAAATCGATTTGTGAGTTTTCCTTGTGAGGCTGGCCGAGGGGGTTTTGGGTTAGCGAAGGTGATACTTTGGCAGAACTCATTTTGGCTTAAAAAAGTGTTAAAAAACAAATTTGTGTTTCGGGCGGCGCTCGGACTCGATCTGAATAAACTATGCTATTCGAACTTCTCAATTAGTAGTTTTTTCCATCAATCATCAAATCAATCAGCAGTAATTAGGAGTGGTGTTTAATGTGCGCTTCGTGTAGAATGTTTAGGAACTATAGAAAGTTGTAAATGCAAAATTGTTGTTTTGGCGTTGGCGAAACTGAACTGCGGAATCGGGAAAGGCTGAGCGTCGGTTTGAAGAGATCTTTTGAATAACAGAGATTGGAGAAAGAGGCAAAAGGTATCAGGTCGATTGGTGAAAGTTACAACAGAGTTAGGACACAAGGCAGCTAGGTATACGCGCCTCGGTTGGAATATCTAGACTAGAGAGATTCTTTGGGGAAGTCCTCAAAGAAGTTGGCGTCCATGATGTCGAAGAGCTCGCGCTTGATGCGAGAGAAGGTGGAGCGCTTCAGAAGAGCGAAGGAGCCGTCCGGAAGAATGAGCTCGCGCAGCTTGAGCAGATTGTTGGAAGAGATATTGACTGGAAATTTGGCGTCGGGGGCGATATAAGTTTTCAGCAACTCTTGTCCCTTGGCCTGTGCCTCGGGGGAGTTTTCGCCACGCGCGTCAACAGTTTCCTCAAAGTCCTTAATAGCGAGCCAGCAGAGGACGCTCTCGTGGCCAAGCTTGCGCCTGCAAAAGTCAATAAAATCTGCGCTCTGGTCTGGGTCATGGAGGATCTTCTCGAGCCGCTCATTGGACACTTCATCACGCTCAATATCGTAGAATGATGAAACTTGCACAACGCTCGATGGAAGGGGGCGAAGACGCTTCGAAAGCTCGCGCACCCTGCTTCTCCAAATGGATGATTTCACCTTGCCGAAAAAGTCTCTGGAAGATCCAGCAGACTTGCTCTCCGGGTTGTAAGATGAAGAGAACAAGTCCTTGGACTGCGAACCAGTCTTGCGCTGGCTCGACTCGTACTGCGCAACGAGACTCTTTGGTACATGGAAAAAGTGCAAAACGATTGCCACTGCCAAGCTAAAAACAACCTTGATAACTGCAGCGATGATGTAGACGTCAATTTCTAGCACGTCGTAACCCCATGATCTGGTCTCTGCAGGCCGCATTAGAGACATGGCACCGTTCAAAAGCATGACAAGAGAGGCAAAACTGAGGATAGCAAAGAACTGTCGGTACTTGCGCTTCAGCGTGAAAATAATCCGCTCTGTGCTAGACTTTGATGTGGCCGCGCCAGATGTCTGCTGGCGTCTTAGATTTGGTAGCGACGGCATGGACGCCAGTGCTGACTTTTTCGACTTTGGGACTGTTTGTTCAGTAGAGTCTATAGTCCCGTTCGACAAGCCGGTTCCGTGACTATTTTGTGGGACCATGGCTTGCAATGCACTCTCAATAATCTTGACGTTGAACTGTAAAATGAGACACAAAGTGGAAAAAAAAGACATGTTAGACTCGAGATTCTTCTCGCGCTTTCCATAGAACCTCCGACTTTCTACTCCCCGCAGATCTCCGTCGCTCTGTGATTTCGTATTCAACTTACCCAGCCGACAACTCCGATCAAGAGCAAGGTCAGGGTGCCTCCAAACATCTTGACTGCTTCCCAGAAAAAATAGTTCTCGTAGTCCACCATGCCAACTAGCTCGAATCCCACAAAATTGCAAAAGGTAAGGACAGCAAAGAGGGCGATGTGCCGCGGTGGCAACCCGTGATCGTTGCGCTTCATTCCCTTTGCACAGAGACACCAAAAGTCCACAATGTAGAGCCCGAGCATGCACGCCGTCGTGGAGATGAGCTCATCGATCACAAAGTACAACTGAGGCGGGAGAATGCCGTGAAGCCCAATCGGGTCGATCATCTCCACGAGGAGCGACAGCGATACAGCAAGACCACAGGCGTAGACTTTAGTCTGTGCGAGGCTGGACATTCTCCGTTTTACGGCCCTGGAGAATTTCCTCAGTGCGACAAACCTGAGCAAAAATGTTACAGTGGCGTAAAAATTGAACGCGGCGATTATAGCCTGCAAGGCAATCCACCCGCTTCCCAAATGCTCGCCATACGTCTGTGTACAATTCGCCGCGGTGAGAAGCGGCGAAGACCTGTTTTGCTCGTAGATCTCCAGAGACTCCTCGTCGAACGTGTTGGGGAAAATGCACACCGATCTCGTGCTGATCATCGAGAAGGTGTCGTTCATCATGTTTTCGTTCACCATTTTCCCTCGCGAGTCCTTCGCGCCCGATCACAACCCTCACAGGACCTAGCTCGACTCCAAACGCATAAAGTCGACGCCAACCTTGCGCCACCCACCAGATGCAGCACCAGCGAGATGCACTCCCTCGCCCTCTCACTCTGTCTGTCTCCCTGCCTTGCCCGAGGACCTGGGTCAGCCTTCGAAACGTGGGACACGTCAGACCGAAATGGAAAAGACGAGGAGACAATCAAGGCGACGAGAATGAAGGAATGAATGATTGAAACAACGACCTAATTTAGAAACAATCAACAACCTAAAGGCAGACCAGAAACCGTCTAGACTCACTCTCACAGAGCAAAGAGCAAGTCAACATCCCCAGACTCCCCAGACTCAAACTTTGGCCGGCCAAGTGCAGTCCAAAAGGGGGATTGAGCTTTGAAAGTGGTTCACGTGACTGCCTGGCCTAGCCACTGTCTATCCTTACCTTCAACTCCACAACTCCGCAACTCCGCATTGCATTGCATTACATCACATTACATTGCATTGTATTACATTCACTGCACGTTTACCAGGGGGGACTCAGTGGCTCTGGACTATTTGATATGCTTTCCGAGTAAGAGGTGAGAGAGAAAAAAAGCAGGTGAGCGTGCACAACATGAATCGCTGAAAGGCCGCACAAACTGCACAAGCACATGTAGACTTGCGTGCATCGAAATCATCTCAAGGATGTAGCCAAATCTTTTTGCTTTTCTTTCTTGGCCTTGCTATCATTTATTCATTTCATGTTTTTGTTGTTTTGAAAGAAACAAACAGACTCGCTCAAAAATTTACACTACTCCTGTCTACTGCCTGTGAGTCCTGTGAGTAAGTAAAACAACTCACTTGCACAAATTGCCAATAATTGTCACCCACTACGGTAGAAGCTAACGACACCCTAGATGTTCTTGAGTAGGAGATTGGACTCACATGGCATGCGCACACGCTCAATCAGTCCAAGTAAGTTCTCTCTTTTTCACTCTCTCTTTTTCTCTCTTTCTCATCCACCCTTCGAGCTTTGGCTATCAAATCTTCCCCTTGCAGCTCGACCTTTACTTGTTCTTTGTTGGAAACATGAAACATGAAACATCAGTCGCTCCAAAGTTTGTTTCTGCGTTTTGGATTAACCTTGACAAGTTAGAAGAGGGTTTAGTTTTGTACAAGTTTCCATCACAATGCTTGAATGAAAGAGCCACGAGATGGACGAGGGTAAAAGAGGCCAAACTTGGAGGCTTTCACAGGCAGTTGTGTGCGTGGAGCTTTGTGTGGAAAAATTTTGAGTGCTTTTGTCAGAGCTTGGAAGGTTGAAGGCAAAGTGATTTGTGAAATGGTTTGGTTGTTTTTCAAGATTCTTGATTGATTGTGAACTCGATTTTGTTTTGACTGTGAGTTTGCGAGTTTACAGGGGAAAGGTAAACGTTACACTGCGCGATTGTCCTCGCCCGTTGCACTCGTAGATGACACTCGCGAGCGAACGATGAGTCAAGACTCTGATCCGACATATCCTTGAGATCCTTGAGCGACTTTGAAATTGACATTGAAATTGAGTTCGAGATTGAGTTTGAGTTTGAGATTGAGAGAGCTACATAGCGCGATGCAATGCAACGCGATCTTCGCTCGAGACTGCGGAACAAACTCCTTCCATTCCTTCCATCGACCATATGACATAGCTGACAGCAGCGAGAGAACGCACTTGGCACGTTCACCAGTTCACATTCCGCCTTGTTGGAAGTGGAACGGCGAAACCTTTTGCTACTCGCAAGAATCGTTCCAGTCGAGAACGTAAGGTCTGACCGACCTGTGTGTAGAGGGCTTGCTGTCGTCAAGGTATCTTCCTTCTTTCTTCTGTGCCGGTACATAGTAGCTACACAGCTACATAGCGTGCATATAAAAGGTGGAAGAGGTGGAAGGGCGAGTGCAAAATGTGGCTGCCTGCGAGCGGGTAAGCGCATTCATAGTTTATGCAACAAACGAAGCAGCTTGAGCTTTGCAAAAGCAAATGCATGTGAAATGGGAAAAAGTGCGATAAGAATGGGTTTTGCGTGAATTTGCTGCCCCATGGCACGGGTGTGATCGCGAAGGTACACATGCACTCGTCGACCTCGTTTTCACGGAACCGGGCTTCATCGACAGTGAGCCATTTGCGCGTCTGGCCTTGGCCTCGGCCTTGTCCGCATTCGCATTCGCATTCGCCTTCGCATTCGCAGTCAGCAACTTAGACACGCACACACGACATGAACACGACCACGACCACGCTCGCACACCGCAAGGAGGGAATAGAAATGGGAGGTACGCTTATTGCTGTTCACACAACAGGCGCAATAAGCCACTACCCCCTCCCCTCCCGCCACGTCCCCCCCCTCATCGCCAGCTTGCGAAAGCCCGTGGGCCCGTGGCCACGTGGCCATGCCGTCCTAAAAGAGTCCACATGAAACCTACCGAGCGCCAGTCAGTACCTCTGTCAGTACCTCGAGCTGTCCTAGTTCGCTGCGGGTCCGAGGAGGGATGACGAGACCTGGACAACTCGCTGTCAGAGTCCGGGCGAGGGACCGAGCAGGTCAGCTGGAGCCCGAAAGGCAAAGTCAACTAATTACTTCCGATCGGTCGGAACACAAACAGAGAATAACTGTGTCTACGAATGTGACGCTCGAGTCTCCCGCTCGAGTCTCCCGCGGACGTAAGTAGAAAAGAAAAAGAAAGAAAGAATTATGGCCCTCATCGACACAACAAAAGTAGTTGCAACCGACCAAAATGGCGAGGTCCTGTATGCCAAGCCAGGCTTGGAGAGGACGTTTTATGACATATGAAGAGCTATTTGCAACCTTGACGTTATCGCGGCCCAGGCCAATGTCATCCAACCCAGTCATTTCGAACCATACCTGCAGGGACGCGGGTTTGGTCCGCTCCTCGTACCGGCAGAATGTGACTCAATATCAAAGTAAGCGGGGAGAAAGAGATGGAAGAGTCTCGGGGGGGGAGTTTCACGCTACCTTCTCAGAATCGTACTCTTTTTCTAACTACACATACTTTTTTCTTCTTATTCCAACAGAGGGAAAGTAGATACACTGAGAATGCAAAGGGAAAATACAGCGATATGAAAAGAATGGAAATGTACGCGACTTGCTGACGCTGAAAAGAAAGCCGGTTCTCCTGCGCGTGGAAATCAATTGCGTCACCGATGTGTTGCTGTTCGACGTCTGGTTCCCAAGGCCAACCGGTATTCGCATACCGCACAGCAGGCGCGATCGTTCGCTTCAACCTCGCAATCTAGTCCGACATTTTAAGGATGCCAAAGCAAAGCTTGTCGAATCTCGCAACACCGATCTTTTGCCCACCGCCTCGGAGGCGTTGTCCTTTTTTGTTCCACTGTACATGAACAGATGTTGTCGTACTTTGTTCTCTAATTAGAAAATTTTAGTTGCTAGTTCGTTGGTGAAGGAAGCATCGCGTAAAATCATAAGAAAACAAGGCTGCTGCTGATCCGGGCAACTCCAAAGCTGGGCTACAAAACAGGTGAACTTTTCGGGTTCAAGCTAAAGCTACTGGTCCTGAAACGCTCTCGGGAGGCAATGAATGCAAATGGATGGTGAGACTTGAAATCGGGCTTTGTTTCGAGGTCTCCCACCGCAAACGGAGCGTTAGATTCTCGCCACTGGTGAGCAACATGAATCGAAACTTTAGGAGGCATAGTCGCTGTGGCGTCTATTTGGTTGATTGCAACATGGAGTCTATTGTCTCGCGACCAACGTAAGCTGGTGGCGCAAAACCAGTGCCAGGATCGACTTCCGGAAACACCTTCGACAGCTGCCCCTTGTGGAAGAGAGCCAGAGTTAGTGCTGCAGTGTCCACCTTGAGCCTCTCGCAAAGCTCGGGGTAGTTTGAAGAGCACATGCGCGCAAACTTGACCTTTTCCGAGGACAAAGCCCTGCTACAGCGCACAAAAGTCGGGATGAAATTTACGCAGTCGTCGCTGGAGGGGCTGTAAAGACACAAGATAAGGGTTGGGCAAGACGGCTCGCCGGTTAGGTACTTCTCCAGCATAGATGTCGAGAGCTCCGGCACCTCTTCCCACGAAAATGTCGGCCGAGGGGCGACAACGTAGCCTATGAACAGCGCAACGCAGTACCACGCCATCAACTTTGAGCTCAGCAAGAAGCTTGTGATGAGCAGTGCACCCTTCAGATACGTCAGCACAGACGCCGCAAAGGCTTCCATCGACGATGCTTTTTTGTAGTTGACAAGCCCGAGCACCGCAAATGTAATCCAAACCTCTGCTTCCCTTGTCACGCCCACGACCCCATCCTGAGCAAGCTCCCCAGAGCCCATTGCGAATTGCCGCGTGATCCCATACGAGGCCAGCACCAGCGCATTGTACACGTAATACACCTGCGCAAACCTGCTGAGCGACTCCAGCTCCATATTGGCGTTCGGTCAATTAACCGACCAATCAGCCAACAAACAAACAAGCCCCACTCTATTATCGCCTGCGACCGCGCTTGCCTGGTGACCAACTCTTCCTTCAACCGACCGACACGACCGACACGACCGACACGACCGACACGACCGACACGCTGCTCTTGCCAAGATCGCAGAGAACACAATCCCCGCGTCTGTAAAGTCTGTAATGTCTGTAAGTCAGCGGAGAATGTGAGTTTGCGCTCGGTAACTCTACGCCCTACGTGAACTGTTCATCTTATGGATGGACGTATCGAGGGCTTGACCAGGTGATGTGTCTATTATGTCTATTGCTGTCTGCGACTTGTGCTTGGGCTGACTGTCACTAACAGTAAGTGCGAGCGAGCTCGTTTGCCGGGGTGGTAGTTCATCAACGTGAAGATGAAGAGCATCACGCCCAAGGGGGAGCAAGTGCAAATGAATTGCTCGCGGAGTCTCCCACCTTGGGGCTGAAGATTTGCTGAAGTAATGCGACGACGCTCAAATACAAGACATGTCCATTAATGAAAGAATTAGTTTGGCTTGGTTTGGGTTTTTCTAAGTTTGCTTCTCGTCGAGAGACGGAAGGCAAGGGGTTGTGTAACGTCAGGTGTTAAATCTATCAGGTTGCAAGAGCCAGAGGCCATTTTGCCAGTTGGGGACGGGGGAATGGATTGTACTATTTCAAGTTAAAAGGAAACGCGCTTGCGCAGTTTGTTGTGGCCCAGGAGAGCCACAGAGCATATGCTGAGTACGCAAATCCCGGCATTGGAACTGAGACCGGATTTCACGGTGTCAACCCAGCCATCGAAACTGTTCGGCCTGTCGTCCGAGCGACAGTCTCCTTCAGAGTTGTTTGGTGATTCATCGGATTTTGGCTGTTCGATGCAATCTGCCTTTGCTTTTCCGGAGCTGTATGGGCATTCTGCAAAAGCGCTCAGGTTGAGGATGGCAGGCGGCATGGTTTCATTGACAGCACTCGACTCACAATCCATATCAAACGTGTCTTCTGGGCATTCAGTCCCAGCGTCGCTCATGGAATCAAAAGCGCTGTTTGGTGTTGGGATCGGGGTCGCGATGGAAGAAGTGTCATCCATGTCGAACGGACCACGACGCCTGGAGCAAACGGAGCTTGATGAGCTCGAGTGCAGATTGAGGCGCTCCTCAATATCTTTAATAAACCTTGGCTTTGCGTGCGAGTCTTGTGTGGCGTATTCGAGCTTCTTTTCGATTTCGGTGATCATGCGGCCCTTGACCGACTCCAGCTCTGCATCCATGATCTGGCCGAGCTCGGCGCGAACTACGTCAAGCACAGGGAAGACGGGGCGCTCATATGTTTTCTTCAGCGCACGAACAGGCATCTTCATCGAGCCCTTTGCGTCCGAGCCAATCACATTGTTTGCGAGGGCAAAGTGGCGGTAGAAGAAGCCCCCGAGCAGACCGGACTCGAGGTACTCTAGCGCCTTGGCGTAAGTGTACATGTCCAAGTTCTCCTCTGGGTGTTTGTAGACGTCGAGCACCAAGTTTGCCATCTCGCGCTCAGAGAGTTCGGATTCTGGAGTCTCTGAGAGCTTAGTGATGAAAGGCGAGAACAGAGTCTGAGTAACTTTGCGGAGTAGCTTCACTGAAGACGAGCCAGCAGCAGAGGCACCGTCGAGCTCGACCTTGAGCTTGAGGTAGTCGCAGTTGATCATGGAGGTGAGCATCATGAGGTGCTCACCGAGATAGTCCAGAATTCGGGCTGCATTACGCATGCGGTCAGATGCACCCTTCCAGTTCTCAAAGAGATCGGCCATCTCGGTAGCGCCCATGAGTCGCTGCAATACAACAAAGCTCCAGCATTCGGTCACAAGGTGTGCGTTCCTAAAGAAGAAGTCCTCGTCGTGGTTGAAGGTGGCAGAGGTCAGCACACGGCAAGCTGCCTCGGGCTTGACCATGGTGGCGTACGGAAGGCACGGCTTTCCCGAAAACCCAGTGTACGGGGAGAGTCCCACCACACTGCGCAGCTCAGACATCTGCGCTTCGACTCCAAGATTGACGACCCACTCGCCGAAATTGTCTCGAAAGACGCCAGTGATGTTGCGCACCAGTTTCTTCACACAGCACCTCTCCTCTTCTGTCAGATCTGCGAGACAGGTTCTGAGTGTGGAGATGAGTTCGGAGATTGCTACAGACTGGCTGAGATCAGATGTGTCACTGCAAATCAAGTCGTCTGCCGATGTGCGCATGGCACACGCGGCGCTCTCCATGTCGCCCATATCACTCTCATACATGTCTGAAAAGATGCGCAGCTGCGTTTCGATGTCTTTCGCCACGAGCTCCATGCGAGAGCTCTTCAATGCGTACTTCCTCCTGTCCTTCACAAAGTTGGCGAACAGCAGGAACGAGAACTCGATACTCTGCATGCCAGCTCTGAAGCACGCACCGAGCGGCATGTGCATTTCGTCGGCCTCCTCCCATGTCTTCATCACGGGAACGAGCTGAATGTACTCTTCGTACACAACTCGCACTCGCTCTTCGCGCTTGGCGCGGGTGGACAGACCACCTGTCAGCCTTGCCATGGGGCATCCTTGCATGGCAAGTTGTCTCAGCTCCGGCGTGGGTGACCTGGACTTGTCCATATTTGCAGGCATGATGCCAATATATTCAAATAAGCGCGAAGACTGGCCTCACTGTCAACACGGGACTGCTTTGAGAACAGGTTTTGCCGGACACTGCTTTTCTGCTTTCGGCAGCTTCTGGCCAAGCCCGCTGCAGGCTCCGGGGTCGGTTGGTGTACACCTGAATACGCGGCCAAGCAATTACGACTCTCTACCTGCGTTCGTGTTTGCGGGTTTGCGACCAACACGAGGCGAAGAAAAAGTGTACACGGCCACGGTCCCCACGCTTTCTTTCTTTCTTTCTTTCACTCTCTATATATATATATCTCACGAATTCACGGCTCTCTCTTTTCCGTCACTCTCCAGGTGCGCGAATTCCCGCTTTCCAAATTCTCTCCACCGTGTTAATCACGGATTGCCGGGCACGCTCCCACGTCTCCTGCAGACACCTTCCAACGCTCCAGATGTGCAAAATATACGTATACAAGCACATATATGTATATACACTATATGCTTCCATGCATATATATATATCTCCTAATCCTGGTCCAATGAAATTATATATATATTAATGTTATACGTATTTATAATATATGCGTTAGTGCATTGGGTTACTAGTATACACAATATGCGTTCCATAGGAAGCCTTGTCCATGCACGTAGGGATATTGCTATGTCCAGAGGGTTTTGGTTTGTGAGTGTGGAGAGGGATGCTATGATTATTTCTATGGTATAGTACTCCTTCTTCTTTCTGGCGCGTCTTTCGATTCGTTTGGTCTTGCCTTCTCCCTCTTCCACGTTGCAAGTCGCAAGTTCTAGTAGATCCCTCTTAACCATTTCACCTAGGTTATGCTAAGATTCATGGTAAGCCGCAGCTAGTGTGCATAAATTCGTTTTCTTGATTCTGCTACCGTATCTGGTAGAGAAGTGGATAAGCCAACCCCACTTGAAGCGAATGGGCGGTAAGGGGTACTACGCTGCGCGGATAGGATCGGCGCGAACTTTCTCTCCGTGTTTCTCCCTCTCTTTTCTCTCCTTCTCCCCTCCTCTCTTTTTCTCTCATTTTGTAAACAAATTCAACAATGTTTGGACCTCTCTTGGGAAGTCTCGGCGCGAGATAAGTGAGGAAAGCAGTGAGAGGAGAGTGGTTGAGAGGGGTTGATGGTTGATGGCAGTGGGAGGAGAGAACGGAGAGAAAGGAGGCTCTTCCTTCTCCTCGTGTCAAATTCCAAGATCAACCCACCGCAGGTAGTCCAGGGAGTCCCAACACTGCGCATCCCTACCCTCTCGCCACTGAATACTTTCTCACTCGAGTGCTCTGGTGGACCGTGTCGATCGTGTCGATCGTGTCGGAGCAAGGAAGAAGGAGGAGAGAGGGAAAGGGGAAGGAGTTTGTCCGAGAGGGAAAACTTGAACGCGTTTACAAAATTTGAACTAGCACAGTCTTTGAGACTTGATTTGTATCCCCACAGCTAGTACAAACAGCACAAAGTCTGGACTACGAGGTTGACTTTTTGGATAAGCTCTGTCTTTTTCTTCTTGGGTTCATTCCAGAGCAAAATGGACGTTCTGGGAGGGTCTTGGCAAAATGACGTAATTGTTTCCCCTAGCAAGCTTTCGCTAAAAATCAGACCTCGAAAACTCGAACTGGAGAAACTCGAGTAGGACTGTCAATAAGACCCCAGAATAGAAATAATTAATCAACGTTAAGACCTATTTACAGGTATTCATTCCGACATTTCCGCCCTGATTTCTCAGATGCCAAAAGACCGTCTTTTAATCATGTTATATATGCGAAGAACAGGGAGCTTGTTCAGTTTTAAATACTGCAATTGAGACATTCCATATGAATTCAGGAATTCTTAGCAGAGCAACAATGAGGACCCGACTCGGTAAGATCACCACCAACTCCCAAGGAGCAACGGGCCGCGCGGACTAAGGTACCCCCCTTTAACCGTTTGGACGACAAATTGCGTCAGTGGTTCTCTAATCGCATATGTTTAATGCTCTACCACGGATTAATCATGTTGGCACGAGATTCTCGGAATGTGAGCCTAGATGCCCCCTTTTCCCCTCTTCCAGGTAAACGTTCTGTCGAAACTCGTGATTGATTAATTAACCTCTCGAATAAAGGGGGTAGTGAGCACGTTATTGAACTCTTTAAAAAGACCGAGCCATGAAAAGAATAAAAGACTGTTCTATCTATAAGAGCGACTAATCATTTCCTTAATATCAACTATTTGGAAAAGGGGGTCCAACGGATGGGAAGGTATGGTTAGAAAGATAAAGTTATTAGAAGCTGGGCTGGCCCATCACCTCTCCCTCTTCGTGTACACAGAACGGTAAGGATTGGTACTACAGTGAGTGAGAGTACTTGAATATTGAACGCTGGATGGATGGACCGTGCAGAGGAAAATCCAAGTCGAGTAGCAAAACTCGATAAACAATACTAGTGAAAGATGGATCAAAATTTTGTTTCTCCGTGTTTCTCCGTCTCCCACAGGTCCACCATAAGACTATACATAGTAGAACCACTGAGCCCAATTTTTACATTCCAACCTTCGAAGATAACCAGCACTAGTCAACTGGTTAGATCCTTGTCCTAGCAATGTAGGACTCGCAGTATGTCCAATTGCTGAATTCTGTTCTGAAAAGTTCGGGAAAAAAGAAACGAATCTCGGAGAGTGCCAGCCTAGATCAAGTTTTTCAATTCACGCGAAGTTCGGCGCAAGGTTGTGAGGTGACTTCCAGGCTTGCACGAAAAATACTTTTTCAAAACTCAGGCGCTCTCTGTTAGTGATCGGAAAGAGAGCAATCGAATAAATTAAGTTAATCGCTGCTTCACACTCTTTCGCTTTTTCTTCTTTCTTCCCACCCTCCCGCTCCATTTGAGAGGGCGCATACGTAGATCAGCCAAGGTGTCTAGTGCTATTGTATACAATGGGAGAAAGATGCTAGCACCAATCTCCGAATTCATGCGCGCTGTGGGGTTCGGGCAATGGGTACTATGAGCAGCTGTGCGTTTGCCATACTCGCGAGTATGAGGAAAATGCGCACCAAAAGGGGGCTGTCATCACTGTCGTCCATTTCCCATGCTAGATTACTGTTTACACTGACCGATATCTTATTGATGAAAACCGTGCCACAGAGAGGAAACAATAAGAAGCTCTTGGAAGCTGTATGTACTCTAGTTCTCCCGAGAGACGAGACGAATGAGTCGATTCTTGAAAGTATGTGGAGACACAAGAACAGAGGACACGTCAAGAACGATCAAATTAAGATCAAAACCAAATCAAACTTGCCTTTCCGAACTTTTCTTTACAGTCAGCATTTCTGACAGTACATTAATGTGTTGTTCGAAATACCACTCATTTGCAAGATGAACGATTTTACAAGTTGCGCAATTTTACAATTTTACAATTTTCTCAACTCCCGGGGACAAGAACTCTCTTCGAGCGAGGCACTGACGGCAAGGAACGAAATAAACAGCAGAGACGCTACGCACGCGCAAAAGAGTAGACTGTGTAAACCGAGATTCCCAGCCATTAACTCGTGTGGCTTTCGCCGAAATTATTCGAACCCAAGGCTTCCCCTGCGGTTTTCGAGTAAGTATTACAACTGCTTCAATAAATCTAATCTTTTAATGTCTCAAAACAAGAAATTCCACTGGTTCCAAGCAGAACACACGGAAGCGAATATTCCCAGCGCTTGGTATGAGAAACTTTGCCCTCGGCATGGGCCAGGCACAAAAAAAAAAAAGAAGAAGAAGAAGAAGAAGAAGAACGCTTCTTTTAAAAT
>BLSF01000052.1:56449-204000 GCA_012862575.1 Parietichytrium sp. I65-24A
AAAAAGAAGAAGAAGAAGCTCTTTTAAAATTAGCTTTCGGAACAGAACCACAAGATGTGAGTATTGACTCGCGAACTTGAAGAGTTAACTAAATTTCGATTAACATGGACATATTTTTTGAAAGTCATCAAATGCAAAGGCTCTTTTTAGTCAAAGACACGCGAAGCCCGCAGAGACTGTGAAAGCAAGAAGGCTTTCTTTATTAATTTATCCCTCGAAGCCACACGCGCGGGAGCCTTGACTCGAGCGCATGAGTATATTCTCCCCCGGCCGAACCGAAGAAAGAGAACAACTTGCACTCAAGGACTGCTCACCGCCACACGTCCATCTCCTCAAATGTATTACAACTTACTAGCAGTTGAACTTTGAAGCGATGTAAATTCACAAAAGCAAAGCAATGCAATGCACGTGCGCTTGCAATGCAAATGCAACACACCATACCAAGCTGTGGGGGTACACACTTGTTGGCGCTGCGGGTTATGGCTAGCTTGAATTTACATGGCGACACTAAGACCCATGAAAGTCGGGGATTCCTGGTCGCCCATCCACCACTTCCTTCTCTCTTGACTCCAAGCCACCGCTTTTGCCTCTCTGCTGTAGTTTCCCCGACTCACAGCAATCCTTCTTCTTTCCCATTCTCCCTTCCCTCTGTAGGAGCCGTACAACCCTATCCGTTAGGTTATTTATAAGCTCTTACAGAAGAGAGGGAGGGAGGGGAAAGGGGGAGGAGAAGAAAGAGGAAAAAGGAAGGAGCTCTCATCGGAGGATAATTTTCCGGCCAATAATTGATTCCGTAGAGCAGTGGGGGCGGCCACTGAAAACGCTAGTGCAAAGGAAGCATTATTCCTTGTTCACTGCAAAGCAAGTCAAAAAAGAAAGAAAGAAAGAAAGAAAGAAAACGAACGGATATACCAATTCACACTCACAGTCAAAACCTGTCGCGCGTGAGCAAAGTGTATGGAGTTCATGATCAATAATGGCAGCATTGAGCGTTTGTGAACCCTTTTCGCTAGCGCTAAATATCAGAAACGATAAGAATTGGTCAACGGATCCTTTCCAAATTGAACGACTGCAACACATTGCAATACCGACAGAGTGACTGTGAGTATAAAGTTTCTTCAACTTTCTGGGTTGAGAAGAAGGCGCGTAGCTTGACTAGGCCAGATGAAAAGAAAAGAATTGTTACCGTTGATGACTTTTGAACCGCCAAAAAAGTGCGAATGCGTGAAACTCGACTGGAGAATGAAGGTGAAAATTGAATCATTCGTGCTGAAATGACAGCAAGATCTGGCGGCACGCGCATCTCTGATGAGCCGAGCGTAATCAGAGATGCAGACGTTTCTTCGAGGATGGGCAACGCGTTTGCTTTTCGAGATTTCTCGAGGTTTAGTATCCCCAAGTCCCGCAACAGGTCAAGCAAAGATCAACCTGCTCTGGAAGTCCATGGCCAATCTCGCCAATCTCGCCAACGCCCAACGGTTGATTCCCCGCCTCGATTAAATTTAGAAATGGTTGAGCCATACTATTTCCACTGGCTAGGTAAAGTGATTCTCGGCTCTTGGAACACACTGCTCCCGGGTCCTGGCTTGCACGAAAACCATCTTGAGTAAGTCAATGTTGAAGGAGTTGCTTGGGGGAAGGTGATCAAGGACCACGAAAAGAAAATCGAGATTAGCGGCGCGAGGAAGATTCTGACACACAAATATACGGTTTCAGAATTCGGAAAACTCGCGAACGCGTTGCAGGTTTTTATGCGGAATCCCGCAAACACACAGCATGTTCCTTCAATTTTATTGCACTGCATGCGGGCTTTGAATTGGACGCCTTCGAGTGGTTAGCTCGTTTGGATCGCGCTGAATTCTCGACTCTGATCTCCGGAACACGCGCGGTTCCGAAACGCGGAGGAACGCTTCCCGGAATCCTGGGGTGGAATGTGGTGAATGTCCCACAGCTTTGACTCCCCCGCTGGTTGTCACCCTCATCATTCTTGACTTTGACGATTCAGAAATTAACATGAACCCGGTGTTTTGCATGCCTTGAAACTTCTTCGAACACTTGAGCGGAATCACAAGACTCGTCGCACTCGGAAAACAGACCGCGAGCAGCACTGCAACGCGAGCGCTTTAGCCGTACAAGGTCTGCAAATCGACGGTAGTATGCTACGTTGCAGTGCGCCGTCGCGCTCGTAACCACTCAGCGAGCGTATGGACTTGGGGCACTGAGCGGAACCAGACTAACGATACAGAGCAATCCAATCTCTGAGTATTGCTGCAGTACAGTCGACCTAACAACTGCGCTCTAGACACACGCGCAGTATTCTGAGCTTGATCCTTTCGTTTTAAAAAATTCAAAGCGCTGCCAAAACCATCAGGATCGGGCTCTGACCATAACACGCACTGCCCAGAGTATGGTGACGACATGACACAATGCAGGAACGAATAGCCTGACGCGACTCCGAATCAATCCATTATTTTACCCATTCCTAGAACTCGCGCCGCGCACGTCGCGTCTCTCTGCCCACTCGCAGTCAGTTGTACTGGTACGCACTCCCGTGCCGACACTGAGTAATTCAAATCGTGCATCGCACGTGAATCTCGAGTGCCCGCCCCCAGCTCAGGGCATCTTTACATTAGGGTACCATAATTTCCTCACACTAGGCGTACATCGCTCGTGAATCTCGTATGCATGTGCTCAAAGCGTCCCTCTGGCGACGCCGGATCTCTCTCACGACTCCTAACGAGGACTTGAACGGTCATGGTCACGGTTTCGCTTCCTGCACCGGATTACTTCTGGTCATGGTTTCGCTTCCTGCACCGGATTACTTCTGGTCATGGTTTCGCTTCCTGCACCGGGTTACTTACTATAACCAAAATTACAACTACAGTGTAGTACATTACCTTCATGGTGACAACACTGTGACAACAGTGGATGGGACGCTCTGCTACAGCCACTCTCTAGCTCTGAGCTACTGAAGCAGGGATAGCAGGGATCGAAACTCCACTTGGTAAGCGAAACTCCACTTAGAATCGGCCGTCGACTATTAGCACCCGACTCTTCACGACCGTGACCATAGCTACCATAGCTACTGACCCTGGTTGCAAAAGATGGCAAAAGGCGTTGACGCCACATGTGTATATATATACTTTTAATATAATAATGAACGTATGCATGTATACGAATGCAAGGACGCGCAGTGTATCGAGGGACAAGAGACAAGAGACGAGAGACGAGAGACTCGCGCGCCGGAGAGACTCTTGCTAGGTTTTGTACATCTATCTATCTCCTGACTGCGATTCGCAGTTCGATTCGCAGCTCCAGGGAGGTAGCTGGTCGCCGGAGAGCGCAGCCTGCCCTCGCCTCCCAAAGCACCTGTTGTGCGGTCCGCGATATGTGGAAGAGTGGCGAAGCGCGGAGCAGGCTTTTGCAACTGGAGAAGCGGCTGGGACATGGCATGAAGCACTCGAACCTGCATGTGAAGATGGCGGCGTGGCGGACGCTGTTGGTGCTGACGATTATTATGGGGAGCTTGGGGTGGGCAAAGCTGAATGTAAAGCACTTGGGCGATGACATGGTCCCGGTGGAGAGACTCACCGAGCCGCGCCCCATGCAGCGGGAGAAGTTTTGGGATAAAATGCAGTCCGATGGGCTGGACGGAGTGCTGATGATTCTCGGACAGGATTGGGGCTCTGCGGACCTGCCTTCGGATGGCGAGCTAGAGAACGGTGCCACGATTCACGGCTTTCGGGCGGCCAGCCCTGATACCACAGAAGCCGTGGCGGGAATCCTCACTGGGCGCTTTCCTGCGGAAGTGGACGTGGATTGG
Source organism: Parietichytrium sp. I65-24A (assembly GCA_012862575.1). Taxonomy (NCBI): domain Eukaryota; class Bigyra; order Thraustochytrida; family Thraustochytriidae; genus Parietichytrium; species Parietichytrium sp. I65-24A. Next base: position 60,273 of record BLSF01000052.1, read on the forward strand.
GAGTCTGAGAACTGGGCTCTCCGAGTTGGAACAGTCTACAGCGAGCTTTCTAAGGTTGGCACAAGCAAGGTGCGAGTCGGGCACTTTGGCAGTTGGCCATTCAAAGGGGTGAGAATTGAGGACCTCGTTCACGAGAGCTTGGCCACCGCCAATGCAGAAGAAGCTCTCAAAGCGGCGGAGCTATTCGTTGAAGATTGCATCGCCAAAGGCGTAAAATTTTACGTCAACATTCTGCTGCCCATGCAGGACGTGGCCTTCCATCCGACGGAGCGATCGCACAATTGGACATCCGATATTGGTGAGACTGAGCGAGAATCTGAGCCGTGCGAAACTTGCAAATTCTGCACCGATATAGTGCGTGCCAGCGGCAAGTCAAGGTATAAGAGCTGCCCTGCTCTTGTATACGCTCAAAGCAGAGCTAGGGAAGACCGCTTGTACGGTCATTTTATCCAGAGGATAATTTCTAAAGAAAGAAATGTGGTCGCAGCGTTTGCGAGCACGAACGGGCCCGAAGTCCCACAAGTATATGGGCATGCTGCTGGCAGGACGCATTATAGAGGCTGGAAGAGGTCTCTCTACGATGGAGGCATTCAGGTGCCTCTCAAGCTCTGGTTCTCAACGCGAGACCCAAACTATTATTTTCAAGATCAAGTGAACGACTTTCGGAGCAACTCTCTTCGAGAGAGCAGCAAGGCTCTCTTCGTGGCTGTGGACTGGTTTCCCACGGCTTTTCACCTACTGATGGGATCAAACGAGCGAATGTCCGAGCATGTTCTAAGATTAAACGGGATAGACCATTCTGCTTTTATCCTCGGAGCAGATTTAAGCGAGCAAAAGCGCCCCTCACCAATCTTCTGGGCAACTCCGCACAACGCCCCTGGCCACTGTCATGGTGAGGCCCCTGGTCTTCTGATGATGGAGGAGAAGCAGTTCAAGTATTTTGCAGAGCCAAGCGGACACGATGGCAACCGCTCGAGTTTGAAAGACGAAGAGTTTTATCAAGTTTACGAAATTGCCGAGCAAGCCGATCGTTTTGAGCACAACTCTGATCTGGTCAAGCATGGAGATCGGGTGAATACATGTCGAAAGAAGCTTTTAGATTGGTACGAATCGCTTCCACGGCGGATTCACAGTGGATGGAGAAAGAGCTGGGGCTGCCGTTCTGCTCTACAGAAGGCTACGGCAACTTTCAAAGATATCGATGACGGTGGAAGAGAGCACATCTCGCAGTTGGCATCCCATCGAGTCCAAAAATCGCCGCTTGGCATAATTTTGATGCTCGCCGACGATCTCGGAATTGGCGACGTATCTTTATTCGGCGACCGCGATTTAAGCGGCGTGAAGAGTCGCGTGGCTTTCAAGCCGGACACACCATCAATTGACGCGCTCGCTCGCAAAGGAATGATCATGAAGAATTTTTATTCGGCGTCTAGTATATGCTCACCCACCAGAGCGGTAAGTTCAGGTGTCGCAAAAACCTGGGGTGTTGCACGCGGAAGCTAACTCGTGTATTCGTTTGGTGGCGTAGTCAATTTTGACCGGAAACTACCCCTTTCACAAAGATGTCGCAATGCACTTCCAGACTCAGCACGCAAGACGAACCAGCTTGCAACTCGGAGTCGCAAATTACCTTGGTGACGCGAACGACGCGAAGCGAAATTACTTGACAACTGTATTTCGCGACACCGGCTATCGCGTAGGGCACTTTGGAAAGTGGCATTTGGGGAACCTCGTGAATGAGGGCGGGGTACCCGTGTCCGATGCTCGGTATGGCCTCACGGACTACCGTGTATACTCGGCTGTGTTTGACAAATCAGAGCCAAAGTCCAAGCGCTTTACGCATGATCAGTGCTTTGCATCTCACATCCAGAAAGATATTGTTGACGAAACTCTGAACTTCGTCACGGAGGCACTCGAGCAGAGGTCAAGCTACTTTGTAAATGTTTGGTTCCAAAACAGCCACGCCCCGCTGAATTTGGCAACAAGCTATGACCAAGCTGCAAAGCTTGGATACCCATCCACGAGCAACCCGTTTCCTGGCCAACCGGAGGTGAACTCGAAAGGGAAATTTCCGAACAAGAATGTTGACAAACATGTTTCACATCAGATCTACAGAGCGCTTGTCCGCGACCACGACAATCAGGTAGGCCGAATCGTCCGATTTATCGAGGAGCGAGGACTTGCCAACGATACCATCCTCATTTACCTCTCTGACAATGGTCCTGAATATCAATCCATGTATCACGCGAGCGTCGGCTCCAGCGAGCCGTTTAGAGGTGGGAAACGCTCGTTGCTCGAGGGCGGCCTACGCATGCCGTTTGCGATGCGCTGGGATGGCGTCTTGCCGGCCCGAAGCAACCTTCCTGGAATCGGGTCGACGATGGATTTGATGCCAACCCTTCTAGATCTTGCTGGTATCAAAGGAGCTGTCGGCGAAGATGAGCTGGACGGAACCAGCTGGTTCGCAAAGAACTCTGACTTGGATTCCGAGCGCACGATTTTCTTCGAAAACAGGGGTTGGGCTAATGGAGGCGACTGTCGCGATTACACACCTCGCTTTGCCATTCGCCACGGACCATACAAATTGTACTTGGAGCCGCGAAATCCTAAAGGTCTGCAGCCCGGAAAATTTCAGAACGCAGCCTTGCATAATGTCGAGTTAGATCCGAGCGAAACGCTAAATCTCCTGAAAACAGAGGGCGCGAACGCTCACCAAGTCTTGGTACAACGCCTCACCACCGAGCTCGTGTCTTACTTGCGCTCGGATAAGTATGACACAAGATTCACGCCTCCTGCTGGGGTTAGAGGTAAGAGGCGGCAAGCCTTTTTCAAGTGCAGGATAGAGGCAAGGAGCGCGAACTTTGTGGTGAGATCACGCTACAAGGCTTCCGATACGGACTTTTTTGATTGAAAAGTCCTTTTTTGATTGAAAAGTCAACGCGAGTGTTTCCTGACGGGCATCGTTTTTCAACAGTCCAATAATTGAATCTGCTGCCATTAGGCTGTCTTGTTCGAGTACATACCGGTGCTCACCGTCAGTTCCGCACACAAAATTTATGTCACTGACTTTGATATACTTCGTTTCACTGTAATCATTTTCATTTTTTGTTCCAAAGCACGTTCTATTCTTTTGTAGATCCCTCGCTCGAGTAGGTTTTTCTGCACCACTTTTTTTCTCTTTCTATCTCTTTCTTCATTATTTAAAGCCCTGCGCCACCCAATGCTGACCACCAACAGATGTATTATTGATGTCTGTGAATTGCCTGCGAGTGTTACCAGCGAGAGAAGTCGACATCTTCTTCACACCATCCGGAACTCACAAACTTCCGCTTCGCGATTAATTCTGGCCAGGACAAGTTTGCAACAAAATTCTGCACGACCATTCCAAATCGTGTGCTACTACCTGCTGCTGTTCGTCAGCGGTTGCGTCTTGTCGAGCATTATTACCTGGCCAACTCGAAGACTCTCTGCTGCCAGCGTCGTTTACATGTTGGTTGCTAAGCATGTCGGAAGGGTGCATTTGTCCGTTTCCAGTTTGCGGGCCGTGACATTGACTCTTGATTTAAAAGAGCGCGAGCAAGAGATGAAGAGCGTCACGCGAAGACTTTGCGACGTCACCTGAGCTTGCCCACACTGCTCGCCCAAATTGCCGACAATGAACGAAACGAGATTCTGTTTCAAGAGTCATCATCAGATGTGTGCAAAGTCGGGTTTTCCCACGAGACTGACCTATGCAAAGACGCGACTTCTAACTCCTCAATTCTGCATTCGGCCGCTTGGTGTGAGCCTTGCGACTTTGGGAAAAACAGAGCTCTTTTTCGCGTCAGACGAGCTAAAAAGTTACGCGCTCAACGCCTCTTCCTGCTCGGAGTAAACTCTGCTGTCTGCATTGCATATTACTTTTTCTAAAGCCAACGAGCTAATGTATTGTGAGTCCAGGATTCTGGACTCTGGATTCTCGAGCAAGGCAAGCCATGCACTCAATAACTTACCGCCTGGGCTCGACGGCGTTCGACGCGTTGTCCCGCAGCGCAACGCAGCTGCAGGATTTCAATAGAGTGCCGTGTCTTGACGCGTGTTCTCATACCCGCGCTGCTGGCTGACGACGGTGAGGGTACTAGGCACCGGGAATCCATGCTGTGAACCTCCGTCTTGTCTTTGCACACGTTTGACCGTCGTGAATTCCGTCGCATTCGCGTTCATATCCGCATTCGTTTTCACACTCGCATTCACATTCGCATTCACATTCGCTTGTATCATGAAAAGCTTTCGTGAGTTCACACGTTTGGCTCACGTGCGTGTGTTTGCGAAAGAGTGAAAGCATTTGTTTCTCTGTTTGCTTGGTTGCTTCTTGCTTTCATTCATTCATTTTTCAATGTGTATGTTCTTATTTGCTTCTGACTTTTTAAATCTATTATTCTAAAAATGTTACTTTACAACACGTGCTTTAGAAAACTAAAATCTGATGCGATGTGATGTGATTTTCATTTCGTTGGATGCACTAGAAGTAGCAACACTTCTTAAACAACTAACAACACATCAACGAATAACATACGAGTAAAAACAAAGGTCCTATCATTCACACTTTCCTGCTGCTTTACTAAGGTTATACATAGCCATCAACTAAAACCTCCACGAAATAGAAACGCTAATTTATGTCGGTTAGCATATATAGCGAATTCCGCCTAACATATACTAATATCCTATTATTTTGCGTAATTATACGCTTACTGCACCTCTTTCATTTCAACATTGCTCTGCTCCTACTAACTCCTATCACACGAATCATTATACCGCATATAGAGGTGTGAATAGCCAATCTTTTAGCAGCAAAGAAGACTCTGTGCACTAGTCCCGGAATAGCACTCGTCTATACTACTCTACCCCTGTCTAGTAGAGCAGCGTAGGGCCCGAGTAGTCATTTTCGTAACGCACGGAATAAGAAGAACCCGCGCACAGATAAGCACAGATTGTGTGTGAACTTGAACGTGTGGTTCTAAACTATTAACCAGTTCGGGATCAAAGCACACGTCCAGAACAAACTGTAAATTTAGAATAGAATTTAGAACTTTAGAATTAGAACTTTAGAATAAAAAATTTAGAACTTATGCGTTGCGTTATTCGCTCGCAGTGGCACTTTGGCAAAGTCCTTTTTTTGGGGGGAGACTTGACTTGACTTTAAAAATTCATCAATCAAGCTACGTCTAAAATTAGTGCCAAGGAGGCAGGAAAAAGGACCGCGGCGGACACGCGAGAGAGGGAGGCATTCGGGAACGGGATTCGGGAAGCGTGTGAAAACGAAAAACAGAAAGAAAGAAAGAAAGAAAGAATGCAAATTGTAAATTGACTGTGAATGCACGCACTACGCGGAACACGTAGCACGTTCCTCCTAGCTACTTACTAGCTACCCGTACCTCACCCACAGCGTTCACCTAATCACTGATCTTCTCCTACCCGTCCTACCCCTTCTAACTTCAGGACCCTACGTGCGCCTACTGCTCCGCTAACTCCAGCCACATCACGCCTACCTCCGTCCACCGTAGCCTGGCTAGAGACAACTGGTAGGACTTGGGGCAACCCATCAGTCCACCTACAATGACCTAATACGTATTGCTATGCAGTAGTTATGGTAAACTATAGCCTCTCCAGGTTCTACAGCCCTCCTCCTATCCTACTCGGCACCTTAGCTTTAACTATAGGGCCTTGGGTAAGTCTCTCGCACCTCTCTCTCTGTCAAATCTCAGTCGAAAGTGTCGAAAGTCAGTTCAGCGAATGTGCAAGGTATGAGCGTGTATGCATAATCAAGAGAGAGTATACATGAGTAAATGAGTGAATGCGTGAGTGAAGGAGTGAATGAGTGAAGGAGTGAATGAGTGAAGGAGCGATAAGTTTACGATAACGAGCAGCGTTGCTAGCGTTGCTTTTGTTTTGGCCAAAAGTCTGATCTGTGTTCCTCACATCACTACATCACCAATGTAATAGTAGTGCACTCACACAGAACCTTTTAATCATTCCTATTATAGCGGCGCAGTGCATATCCATTATGCATATACACTTATATATAGTGTACACATATGTGCAATGAGCGGTATATGCTTATAGTATGGCATCGTTGGAATCGGCAATTAGTGCGATTAGTGTCCTCGGTATCTGATATCTGATATCTGACTGCCGTGCGAGCGAGACCTGCGAGTTGTTATTGAGTTGGAGAAGAAGAAGAAGGAGAAGCGATCAATCTGATCAATCTGATCAATCTGATCAATCTGATCAATCAATCCACCATAACTTATACCAAGTCCCTTTGCTCTTGCCCTTGTTCGGCTGCCTTGCGCGACGGTCGCGGCGAAGTCTGTGCGTCGGTGCGTCTGTGCGTCGGTCGGGTGTCTTCTGTGAATCATCATTATCTGCACCTAGGCTGCGGAGACGCGCAGAGGCGCTCGCGTTAGGAGAAGATGGTGGCGGACTCGAGCTCGACGTGGGACATCCGGGAGACCGGGTTTCTGCCGCGCAAGATAAGCGCCAAGGTCTTTGAAGATGCCCTGAGGGCGCATGAAATGGTGTATGATCAGCTGCCGGAGCTGGCCCGGGATGGCACGCTAAAGTCGCGCCTGGAAGCCCTCCCGTTAGTAAATGTTGTTTTCGAGTACGAGAGGTATTACGACTCGTCCTGTGTGTTGCTGGAGGACCCCGCTGACTGCGAGGCGGTCTTCATCCTCTTCGCGATCCTCGCGAGCAGCTTTGTGCAAAGGTCCAGCTTGGAGTTCTCAAAAACGGGTGAGACTAAGGCGCCCGCGGACGCCACTCCTGGCAACAAGACGGCTGAAGGCAGCACTCCTGAGAAGAGTGTCATCATCCTTCCGCCAAACCTGGCCGTTCCACTCAAGCAGCTCGCGGACTACTTGCAGCGCAAGCCGATTCTCGACTACGCAGGGTGCGTGCTCAACAATTGGACACTCATCGATCCTAATCGCCCCGTGAGTTTGCAAAATGTCAAGGTGCTACGAACTTTTACACGACTCCCTGCAGAGGAGTGGTTCTTTAAGATTCACATTGTCATCGAGCACGAAGGCGCCGATGCCATCAAGGCCATTGCGGGCATCCAGGAGGCGACGCTTGAAGCTGTAAACTACGAGGGCGACCACGAATTTCGCACGGTAGAAAAGGTGATCGCGTTTATGGAGCGCTTGGTCGACTCTGTGCACCGAATGAATGAAGTGCTCAGCCATATGGCAGATCAGTGCAAGGATTACGAGTTTTACAATCACATTCGACCTTGGCTCGCGGGCTGGGCTGCGCCCGGCGTGGTGTACGCCAGCACGGAGTCGTCCGACTTTGAGCCTGAGCAGTACAGCGGTGGCAGTGGCGCACAGAGTTCTCTTATGCCTTGTTTTGACGCATTTCTGGGTGTCCTTCATGGCCAGGCCGCAGTTGACGAGGGGGGCGTGTCGCGCAAAGACCTGAATCCAGAGTTGCGCGACAAATTCATCAATGCGCTTAGAAGGTACAGGGCGTACATGCCCAAACCACACCGCGAATTCATCGAGCACCTGGAGAAGTCTGCAACCATTAGGGACTACATCTCCAGTTTAGAGCAATGGAGCGCGGACTTTGTGGAAAAGTCCCGTGACTCGGAACTGCCGATCGTTGTGAGCGACCAGTACAGGAGTCGGTCCGTCAACCTCGAGCGGCATACTTACCGCCTGAAAGCCAGGTACAACGAGGCTGTTCAGGCCGTGCTAAACTTTCGGCGCAAGCACATTGGTTTTGCAATCTCTTACATCAGCAGTCAAGCGAAATCCAGAGCGCGAGAGTGTGAGGCATCTGGGGACCTCGAGACAAGCAAGAAATTCATTGAGAAGGGAGCCACTGGTACCGGAGGAAGCCTGTTCCGCGACCACCTCATGCAGCACGTAACCGATACCCGCAGGTGCTTGTACAGCATCCCGGCCGAAGTCAGTGCAAGCATAGGCAGCGCGGGAAGCCCCTACGGAAGCTCGTCTTCATTGTATTATGCGTCCAAACCACCTTGCCCGGACCACATTACTGCTCGCAGATTCGTTCTGCCCGGCTTGGGCCCCCAACTTCCGGCGGGTTCCATCTTCGGTAAGCGGTTTGTAAATCCGCTCTCTCCTCGCGGCGCACTCACAACGCCGGGGCTCCCTTCCCCTCGTCAGCAACCACCCACTCTAGCAAAGCCAACGTCGCCCGGTGCTGGCGCTCGCCGACAATTCCGTAGGGCTCAAACAGATGCCCCCAAGTCGAACGTGAACAATGACCTGGACTGAGTTGAGGGCGGGCCACGTGGTCGCCCACCGCCACAACGGAAGACAGGTAGCTAGCTAGCTTTCTTTCCGTCTCTTCTTCATCTGTTCTGTAAATGTTGTTATCTGCACAATCTGACCTCCAACTGAAATTCTCCTATTGTCGATCCCACTCCTCATTTGCTCTTGATGTTTGCAATTGCGATCATGAAAAGTACTGAGACCGTCAAACATCCTTTGCTTCGCCGCGAGAAACAACGACAACCCCGCCAACATACTTGAAACAAAGAACGAGAGCAAAACACTCGACCTTTCAACGAGCGACTCTCTCAAAGACTCGACAGTAGTACCATCACAAATGTCTTGATTTTGAAACATGTGTTTCATCTTTGATCTCATCAAAATCATAATGTGTTTCATCTTTGATCTCAAAGTCAACTCATCAATCAACTTGGGAGAAAAATGAACACGCCTTCTTCACCACTTCCCGCGAAATGCTTGTAACAAAATCACCGCTCTGACGCTCACATAGGCTTTGCCACACAGAAACCTCATATTAGCGCACGCGGCGTATGTTACGGGTAGAATTCACAACAATAGAACAATTACATGAATGAACAGATTGAGCAGGGAGGGATCCAGTGTATCCGCTGTTCCGTCTTGTCCACAGGAGACACTCTCGAGCGGCGTCCTCGGAGTCCCCTGCTAGTTATGCGCACTTGCGGGAGACAACAGCTTTCGTTGTTCATCCTACAGTCGCCCTTCCGCTCTGATATTCGCGGTCTCTCTGTCTCAGGGTCATCGAATATCACTCTCTGTCCCTCTCTGAACACTCCTCTCTTTCTCTCTCTTCGTTCCCTCGTCCCTTTCTCTGAGCAGCCGCGCCTCTGCAGTTGCAGGCTTGCATGCTTTGGGCCGAGAAAGCGAACTCAATCGCTGCAAAGGTGCTAATCAGTGAGGGATATACTTATAAACTGAGGTATCGAAAGCCAGAGACATCCGCTATAGAGAGCGGAAGACCGAACAAAGCACGTGGCCATAATAAAGAGAGGAAAAGAGAAGGAAGGTTGAGCGTTCCGGCTGGGAATGGTTCGAAAGTATACGCGGAGATGGCCGAGACGCGGAGAGATGGTGCTGTATTTGATGATCCTGTTGTGCATCGCCACCATGCTCCAACTCTGGGGCTCGGTTGGCGGACACTTGCAGGGATTGCATGAGGAGCATCAAAGTTCCATGGGGCGTGCACAAAGTCCAAAGCTCCTCAGAGACGCATCCCAAATGCAGGTTGAATCAATTGTGTTGCCGGACAAGCGCGCTCCTGATGAGGAAGAATCCCACATTGAGCTGGAAACTGTAATTCACCCGTCAGTCATCGAAGAAGCAGATAGTACAGACCACCTACGAGGGCAAAGCTTGCAAGACTCTCAACGTATCGAGCAAGAGTCGGAGGGGGAGCCTCATGCGGAGGATAAAGATGATGACAATGATGAAAAAGAGAATGATGATGATGATGATGATGATGATGATGTTTTAGCCTTGGAAGAGGACAACCTCGACGCCGACCTTTCCGCTGACGTGATGGATACAGATGAACTAGCAGGGAGACCTAAGTTAGAGAAGTTGTCCAGCGGGGAGCTGGCTAAGCGGTTCGGAGGCTCTCTAGAGTATTGGGAGCAACAGTCGCGACACGGCATTGTGAGAAGGGAATACCTTGATACTATCGGCGAACGAATAAAACACAGGTGCAAGATAATGGAGAATCAAATATCCGGAGCGCCCCTGGTAAAGCAGGTCTGTTGCAGATCTACAGTCTCGAAAGGGTCGTTTTGCATGCCGAATTTGATCATAATGGGCGCACAAAAAGGAGGCACCACCGCCCTTCACTCCTACTTGATGCTGCATCCCGACCTTTTGCCTTCGAAAAAGAAAGAGTTACATATGTGGGATAATACTCGGGGTTTCAAGGACTGGCAAAGAGGGCTTCCAGATGCATTCAGCGTGGGCTCAAGTACACGCAAGGTGGCCTTTGAGAGCTCCCCTTCTTATTCTGCCTCCACATTGGCCTGCAAGCGCATGTCTACGTGGCTGCCGCCGTGGACTCGGTACGTCATCATTCTTCGCGACCCTGTGAAACGTTTTTGGTCAGAATACCAGATGAAAGCAAGACGCATCGAGCAGCAAGACATGGTGATGAATTCAGTCTTGGCGCACAAGGACCAAATTCTGAGATGTTACAACGAGGAGGCAAAGTCCGCGGGCTCGTCGATTAGTACGGGTAAAGAATTGCGGCAACCATGCTGGACCCGCCTGCTCAACAACCGTGGGGGGCTCATTCGTGGATCTCCATCGAAAATTTCGGGGCTTAAGCGGGCATTCCAACATGCGCTAAAAATCGGTCAGGAGAAGGCGAAAGAGGCCTCTGTAATACGATGCCTACTGCGTGTCGGCAAGACGCTCGAGGAAAACCGTCAATGTTTTCTCAGGTATGGGCAGCTGAAAGAATCGCTGCCCGTACTCCCCGAAATCCTGGAAGATGAACGGGCTAGGCTAAAAGAATGCAGCGCGCGCATTGAGCTCGACCCCTTTGGGATCACGTCGGCCAAATTCACGAGCAGTGCAGTTGGCGAGGATCAGCGCCGCTGTAATAAATTCCTCAGCGCTTGGTGCCCGGAGTGCGCCCACCAGAGCAAATGCGAGACCGAATGTGTGATGGGCAATTCTGCGCTGCTGCAAATTGCTGAGCAAAACGGTTGCGCCATCAAGTGGACGTACCCTCCAGAGCGAATGCTGGACAAAGGTGTCTGCTTTGGGGAAGCCTGCAAATGTTTTCCTGATGTGCACAACTTTGCGGACATCTCTCGCAACTTTTTGTGGAGGGGTTTGTACTACCTTCAAATCACAAACTGCATTCAGCACATCCCGCCAGAGCAGCTCATCATCTTGGAGAACGAGGACCTGCGACAGGATGTGAACCGAACGATCAATCATATGCTCAACACCGCGAATCTGCCCGAGATGGACTACAGCAACCTGTCTTGGGTAGACGCGGACCAAGCTTTCGACACCAAATATCCTGACTTCGAGTCCACTACCGGATGGTCTCCCGACGGAAGCTCTTCCAAGGCAATGCCTGAAGAAATTAAGGAATTCGTGCGAGAGTTTTATCGGAAACCAAACGAGCGCCTTTTCGAACTCCTTGGGAGGAGATTTGACCATTGGTTATAGTAGCTTATTCTGTCATTCCGCCAAGGTTTAGAAACGTGATTGGTGGAGAAGATTGAGCATTTCCCAGCTACGCCAGCTATGGGAAACATTTTAAATTAGAATTCGGAGGAAGCCCGAGACAGCGACACGCTGCCGTGGCGCGATCCAAGAATGCTGGGCTAGCTTTTTCGGGCCTCTTCTTTTTTTTTTTTTTTTGCCGCAAACGTATGTGGTCGCGGCTACACCACAGTACTGGCAACTCTTATTAATTCTAACTCTACAGAATCAGAAGGGCGTGGAAGACCGCATAGAACTTTGACAAATCATTTCTTCTCTCCTGCATATTACTCTCAATTTGTGTTATCGTGAAGTTGTTGCGCTGTTTGCGCGATGACGAGACAAAACTTCGGCTCTCAGTTCTGGTACATTTAATCCGAAAGGGTGCCGATTTCGTATCGCTTGAGGAGTGTAGGCACAGTAGATGGATGTTGAGGACCAGCGACAGCTTCAGACGCGTCTTTCCCGCCCCAGTTGATGATCGCATTGTCCCCTCCTTGATGGAGATCAAGGTAAGTGGTGACATCGTACACTTTGCCGTCAACAATGATCCAGAGAGAGTCCTTGGTGTTATGCTTTGCCACCTCGGCGCGTGTGAACACAGTCTTGGAGTCGTCGTCGGAGGCTTGTTCGGCAGGGCTCGACGGAACGGCCGCTGGGACCTGTGCAACCTTTTTGGCGGCTGTGAAGTTTGCGGAAAATGGTGTTGTACGCTTCTTGTACTTGACATAGTTCGGGCCCTTCGGAGGCACTACCATAGCAGTGAAATCAGGTTCTGGAAACGGCGTGGTGAGCTCCATCTCATAAGTTGCCAGCATGACCGACAAGATGGTCCGGACCTGCATGAAGGCAAATGCCTCGCCCATGCACGTGTGCAACCCGGATCCGAAACCAATAAAAGAGTACCTTGGAAGCTTGGCGATGTTGAAGTCATCCCAGCGTGACGGGTCGAATTGGTCTGGGTTTTCAAACACCTCGGGCAAGCGCTGCGCAATAGCGTTGGACACCATCACGCGATGGCCGACAGGAATATAGGTGCCGTCCTTCATGGTAATCGGCTTCATGACGCGGCGCATGAGCATAATGAGTGGGGGGTGCATCCGGATGGCTTCCTTGACGACCTTGTACATTTCCTCCTCTTGCTGCACAACGCCGCCATCCAGACCTTTACCGTTCACAAAGTCGCCCTCTTGCGCCTCCAAGGACGTGAGCTCATTCATGACCTTGTTCATGACCTTGCAGTTGTTGTTTCGCTGGTCCTCAAGCAAGAAGAGCAAACTCCAGGTTGCAGTAATGGAGCTGGTGTGCTGACCGGCAAAGAGGGCTGCGAGGATCATTCCCGCAATCTCGTCGTCCGAGAGCGTCGTGCCGTCCGAGTATTTAAAGTCCATGAGCTTTTCAATCATGTCGGACGACCCTTTCGCACTCTCCGGGTCCTGACGACGGCGCTGAAGAATCTTGGAGAACAGTTTGGAGATTCCTACTCGGGCCTCGTCGCGTTTGCGATGAGCTGCAGTCGGGGCGTACGGGAAGAAGATGGAGAGTGGCGTGAGCCCTTTGTCCAGCATCTCGTACAGCTCGCTCATTTCATCAAACATCTCGCCGCGGATTTCTGGGCCGAGAAGGGTTGCGCTGGCGGTGTTGATGATGAGTTCGGCAAAGGTCTTGTGAAGATCGATGGTGCCCTCGTTTTTCCAGTGCGACTCGAGGTACTCCTTGGTCTCGCGAGCGATGATCGCAGGGTAGGTCTTTAGCATGGACGGCCTCAGGCATGATCCGAGCGCCCGCATCTGCTGTCTGCGCTTTTTAAGCGGGCAGTCGTACACGATGCCGTTTCCAAAAATCGGCTTCATAAACATGTACACGGAGGCCTGGTCCAAGTCCTCGTCGCTGGCTTCGAAGAACGCCGCGTGAGCGTCCGCGCCGATGAGAAAAGTGCACTTCTCGGCGATCATGTCGATGGTGAACACTGGCCCACACTCCTTGCGTCCTTGCCTCACGAATCCGAGCGGGTCCTTGCCAAACTCCAAAAAGTTGCCAATGATCGGGATGGACGAATTGAACGTGGGCGGCAGCTTGTACCCCGGCGGCGCCTTGTCTCTCCTCACGAGCGAGAGCATCGTGAACAGCACGGCCACCAGCAGCCCGACGGCCACGAACGCCGAGGACAGCGTCATCATCGACGCTTTCTGAAGGCTCTCCAGCTCGCTGGCTCGAACATCAACCAGCATGCCGGCCAGCACCATGCCCACGCTGACGCCCGCCCATTTCCACTTTGATAGAACCACGCGGCCCATCTCCACTTTGCTACTTTCGCCACACGCTTCTTGCGGCAAGGACAGGTCCTCCTACTCACGACTCACGACTCACGACTCACGACTCACGACTCACGACTCGCAACCCCAAAAAGAAACTCTCGACTGGCGTTCGCAATGCTTTCAAGAGCGAGAGAGAGAGCAAGCGAACGAACGCAGCTGGAGACGAATGAGCGATGGCAACTCACTTGAGTGACTGCTCAGGCAGATCGCCAAGTCTATTCAATGAACAATCCACTTTTGTCGACGCATGCAACTTGCAACAACAACATCAACTATGATACTTGAACAATAGTTCACCTCGTCCATACTCAGTACTTTAGTACCAACCAAATACATCTCACATGGCACAGCTATGGAGTATCGAGACATCGAGACCTTGGTTGCATCCAAGCAAGCAAAGAGAGAAGTGAGAGAAGGAAGGAAAGCAGATGATAGACAGCAAATGAGCAAAGTACATCTGCTTTCTCCGTCTCGATGAGGATGCTCACCGGCCTGGTTTTAGTCTGTCCTCGTCGCTGTGGCTGCGGCTGTCTCGCTCTTTTGCCTGCAATGTTGTGTATTTTGTGATCAAGATAAAATTTTGAAGATTTAACAGCTGTGAATCAATTCGCATCGACAACATTCGACGACTGTCGTGTTCAAGTTGGAGAGTTCGGAGTTTCCAACTTTGCACTGTGTAAACTTGTTCATTGAAATCTTTTACTTATTCTGGAGAGGACGGAGTGAGAGAGAGTTGAACGAGAGCCTTTGAAAGTTGTTGTCGTATGCGAGCAATGACGTCATTCTGTTATGGTTTACTCCATACCACGTCATCTGATTGCGACCACTTTCGATTGCGCGATCGAGAGAAGATCTTTTTGGTTTGGGCCAAATAGGACGAACATTCGCTTGTTCCTTTGTTTCATGTTGACTGTTCACAGATGTTCACAGAACGAGAAATGATTGAACAGTCTCATCATTCATGAGATCAATCACGTGACACAACACATCTCACCTCTCTTTGCGTGCAGTTCAGACAGTGCAGCCAAGTCCTGTCGATTCGTTTCCTCTTATCTCTTTCTACATTGGGCTTTCCGATGCAGCTCCAATGGGGCATACGTCGTGAGCCACTGAATCCTCCTACCAGCAAAGCAAGCTCGAGAGGATTCGAGTGCCAAATGTGCGGTTCGGCCGCGTACATTCCATTCATGCACGCAGCGACGGTGGAGTTAAAAGGTCTCTGTGACTTTGCACAGACATTTGGGAAGAGTTCCAAGAAGGAGAGCAAGTTGGAATCGCTAATTTACTGTTCTGCATATTTAACACAATGTTGGCGGGATCATGCTATGCGAGGGAAGGCATTTAGCTCTGAGACCCCGCATGGCGTACCGGAACAAAATATACATGCACGCGGGTATAGTACACATGCTAGCTTGCACACGGTGTTTGTTTCTTTCGGCTTTCAGCGACGTGTGAAGAAAAGAACCCGAACAAATCGAAAGGGCCAAACCGACCGGTCGAGAATGCATGACATCCTACTTAACTCTCTTTCTCAAATCAGGGACAAAAGCTAGCGAGATAACCCCGACAACACTCGGTCTCACTCAGATTGGAAAAGCGGGAATACCTCAGACAACCCACGAATGGATTCGTTGCGAAAGTGAGTCACTTCAACGAGTGCAAGCGCGTCGGAAGGGACTCTGTCGAAGAGAGAAAGTTTAGGTTTCCAGATATGAGCAGACCCTTCGACGCTCTCGCTGATCACCACAGTGTGCAATTTGCGAAAATCTGACACCAGCAACCCGCCCTCCAAGCCGGTCCACCCGAACTCTCCTTCTATCGAGCCTGCTCGCGCCCTACCCAGAGACGGCGCGAAGAATTGACTGCTTTCGCGGCGCAGCATTGCATTCTGCGAAGACACCGAAGCTCCTGTTCGAAAAGACGTCGCCTCTGAGAGGATGCGGTTGGTCGCTTCCTCGCAAATGTCCGAGATGATTTTGCGTGAGCCGATGTCATTGTGGCCTTGATACTCGGAGAGTGTACCCACGACATGCAGACGGAGCTTGAAGCGTTTACTGTGCACGTGACTGGTCCAGGTGATGTGAAGAGCGTCGGGATTGTGGTTTGTTGGGTTGAAGATTGGCAGGAACCCTCTCTGTCGCCGGATCGGGCTTTCCATGCGAATGAAGGTGAACTTTTGCAAATACTCAAGCACCGGCGAGTCGACAATCGTAGAACACCAGCTGATGACATTTCTAGGAACCGGCAACAAGCGTGCGCCTTTCTTGACAAGCTGGGGTTGGAGCCCATCTTCCATTTCAGAGCGTTCGGGCTTGCCTCTGAACCGCTGTTTCTCCACCACAGGTTCATCCAGCAGCGCGAGATCCGCTCCACCTTCGCAGAGGCAACCAATGAGGTTTCGGAAGCCCTGCTGCACGGCGTAGAAGATTGGCGCCCAGCCGAGCGAGTCGAAGCTGTTGATCTCCGCGCCGGCTTCAATGACCAGGCGCGCGATCTCCACGTGCTGCGAGAGCTGTCTACTCGGCGGCAGCGAGGCCAGGCGATGCAGTACTGTTTGCTCAAGGTGGTCGCCCCATTTGACGAGCACCAAGGCGTCTGCTGGCGAGCACTCTGCCAGCACTTGGCGCACGACATCCAGCTCCCCGGCTACGCATGCGCGCATGAACGTGCTCTCCGAAAGGGCACCACCGCTCGCATCCTCGAAGCAGAATCCAGCGAACGATTCCGCGTTACGCCGCACCCTGGAGAGCAGCATCTCGCGCACCTCCGTCTTTACCACCCGCTGCTCTCGCTCATCATCGCGACCATCTTGCCGGTGAGAAAGTCCATCAACATCGCCTCCAGTTCCCGCCCCCGCGAACTTGGCATTCGTCAGCTTTGCCATGGACTTCTCGAACTCAACGTCCAGCTCGCGGCGAGTTTCCGTGGAGTCGCGGTTCAGCATAGACACCTCCTCTCGTCGCCTTTCAGCAAGCACGTTCAGCAGCGCCGCCGATGCCCCGGAGCTCACTCGCGACGCAAGATTGAAAGCCTCGTCCACAATCGCCAGCCGGTCGCTTGGGGACTGCAGCGTGTCAAACGCCATTCGCCCTTTCATGCCCTGCCACTCCTGCCACTCCTGCTGCGGCTCCGTGAGTTGCACACGCTGTGGCATGGCATTGACGCCCTGCTGAGCCGCGAAAATCTGCTCATGCTCATGCTCATGCTCATGCTCGCCATAGTCAGCGTCTTCGTCGCTGTCCGAGTAAACCTTCCGCTGCGACTCGCGCACCAGCCAGTCTAGCCCCGCAGCGCGCCTGAACTTTCTGCCGTCAGTGCCATCGGATTTCGCCGCATGCCAAGGAGCCCTGGCGGCATTGTCAACGCGTCGGCCGAGCGTATCAACCGTCTCTGCGAACGACGAAAGAGCTCTCGAGGCGAGCGGATGAAGAGCGTCCGCGAACTCAGAACGAAGAGACGGAAGACGCAACACTGCGCCGTCGGCGCTCACTTCCATGCGGCGATGAGGTCGTTTGTTTGTTTGGTTGTTGGTTTGTTTGTTTGTTTGCTGCTGGTTCAACAAGTCGATTCGCGACTTGGCGCCAGCGAAAGAGAGAGAGAGAGTGTGTGTGTGTCACTGGAAGATGGATAAGAGTATGAATGATGAACGATGAATGATGATTGATTGATGAGTAGTTAGTTCATGATGGATGAAAGAATGAAAGAATGAAAAGATGGAAGATGGAAGCGACTGCGACTGCAATTGCAATTGAATTGCGAGGCGAATGTGACGAAAGTCCAGCTCTCTGGACACTCTGGACGCTAGAGCTTGATTAAGAACTCTTGAGAGGCTCGAGAGAGCGAGAGAACGGTGGACAAGACGATGATGATGCTCATTGAAACATGGATTGACGCTGAAGGTTCGTTGGCGAAGAGGACCGTTTGGTGAAAGTGGAGCCGGAGCCTTGGTCTGAGACAGAGGCGGTCGGCAAGAGAAGCTTCATGATGTTGGGGACGAAGAGTGATAACAACTGAGAGCTACGGCGTTGAACGCTCAAAAATGGCGGATTGACAGTGAATGCCACTTCACAACTGCAAAAAGATAAAGGTAACGGTTGCCAAGCTCAATGGATTGGATGAAAGACACTGCACTTTCTTGTTCACAATGCGGCCAAGATGTCTGAAAGGCTTTGTCTGTCGAAATTTTTAAAGAAAATATTGTCAAGATGTTCAATTGCGCCTCAAAGAGCAGAGAGATATAATCGCCAAAAGAGACGTGAAGAAACTAACTGTCCGGCTTTCCCGCTAAACCCGCTGGGAGCTCTCGGTCTGCAGGCTGAAGCAGCACGGCGTCTATGCAAAACGGACGAACCTGGGCCTCGCAGACAGGAGACTCTCCAGGGCCATACTCGCTCTCGTGAATATCAAGGTTGATGGACAGCCGCGGCGGTAGGCTATCTGCCGGATTTGGCGCTTCGCAGAACTCGCACCGAGTCAAGAGTCCATTGTTTGTCTTCAGACAAGCTCCGCAATCCCATTGAGATGCCACGTCGGGCTGCACGTTATCTACCCGAACGGCAGCCGCACGCTGGACTGGCGCACTATTTTTCAGTTTATTGATGGTCTCCAATGCGCGTAGCGTCGAGGCCCGACGATTATCCGGTACGACTGCCGTCGAATTGCCGTTCCGCTGTCTCTGAACGCGTTCTGCATGCCGCAAGATCAATTCCCGCATCTCTCGCTGGCGTTGCAAAGCTCTTTCCTCGCTCGTGCACCCCCGCCTAGTTGACCTGTTACCTTTGCAGTTTCCTTTTGTCCAACAAATCAACACACTGCCCCCGATTCCGACTGCGACTGCTACTGAAAGCACCGAGTACTGCAACGGGCCCCATCCGGAGAGTAGTGGGGTGGAGCGCGTAGTATTTTGCGACGTGCTTGGCGTCGAGTAAGCGACAACGATACAGCGCTTGCTGTCGTCGTCGTCCTCGATGCATTCGAGATCCAATGTCTCCGGGTCGTTACAGTCTGAGGATTGATTGCAGAATTGGTTCGCTCGACACGGGTAGCAGCTTGGACCGCCACAGTCAACATCGGTCTCTGCAAGGTCTTGGACGCCATTCAGACAAGATGTGGGAATAGGGGCTGTGTAGGTCGTTTCTGGAACGCATTGATATCCTTTGCAAACGTGATCATCCCCGCACTTGGTACCGTCCGCAACGCGCACAGCACTTCCCAACGAGTAGTCGTACAAAGTCTGGCAAAGCTCCGATCCCGGAATCGGGGTTGCTATGCACTGAAGGATTCCGCATCCAAGAGTCGACACAGGTGACTCTGCGCTCGTACAGTGGGGGCCGAACTTTGCATTCAAACACAAGCTCTCCAGAGTTAACATGCACTGGCCTGCAAAACAAGTTCCCTCCAGCGACTGTTCTTGGCATCCTGCTCCGTTTTCCACGAAGGCGTCAGGAGGGCACCTCGCAGACACACCGTCACACATTTCCTCGACGTCGCACTCGCTGCTTAGGGAAGCTTCGCGGCAGATTGCGCCTGAGGCACTCACCTTGCACGTATCGGTGCAACAACCATCAATTGAGGAGCACTCTGCGTTGGGGAAAAGTTTACAAGTGTTCAAGTCGCAGCACGCATCACACTCGACGCCAACGCAATCGCACTCTTCGTCGCCCTCTATTACACCGTTTCCACAGCGAGCAGCAGTCACAAGCGTGTAATTTGCAGCTCCAGGTTTTGCCTCCTCAAAGACATGCTGCGCCGGTTGAAGGACACAGTCTTCTTCATTTGTGGTGGAGGCTGTGGAAACATTTTGGCAGATCTGGGCGGGGTAGCCGTCGAAGAATGAATTCAGCCACATTGCGCTGCAGTAGGACCAAAGCGTGGTGGAGGATACAATGACCTCGCTCATTACTTTCGAGGTTCCGCTACACATGAACGAATGAGGAGAGCTCTTCGCGGGGAAAAACTCATGGTCGTACTTCACTCCAAACGACCTAGCCACAAGTTGTGCAAAACGGGCAGCTTGCATCAAGAGTGTTCCCGTGTGACAGTTCAATACAATTGGCAAACCTTTTGCTGCTCCGCGCCACGGGGCGAACCCAGAAGCTAAGCTGTCTTCACTTACCTCCAAACCAGAGAAGAGGACAACGAGACTACCGACGTCCCTCAAACGCTTGGTAACGAGACTCGGCAAACGAATATGGAAATGTTCAAACACTTGATCGTAAGTCGTCAGAGAAGTGTCCGTCTCCCAGACCTCCTTGGAACGCAACACGTAGCTTTCCTGCGGTTCAAGCACGAGCTTGTACTGGGACCTACTCGAGGCTGAGAGCCCGTCGAGAACCACTTGCGCTTGCTTCAAAATTTCCGAGACTTCAGTCAGAGTCCTGCCACTGGTGCGCACTTCGCTGGTGTGGTCAACGACAACGAAGAGCGGAACAGAGATATCCACTCCCTCCACAATCTGCATCAGAGACTGAAGCACGAGCAGCCACGCCACAAGCTGCCACACGCCAACCGCCAGTGGAAGTGAGCCAGCATGCTGCAAGCCCCGGGGCATCATCATACTGCCTCCCGACGAAGGCAAGCACGCCTTTGCCTTGGCCTTGGCGTTGGCCCTGCCGTTGTCGATTGCGTTCGTTCAAAATCAGCCAAGTCCTCTCCTGGGTTGGCTCACAACATATGTCCTTTTGTCCATTGAAGAAAAGAAAGAAACCTTTGCCGCTGTCCAAATGCCAAGCGGTACGAGTACCATATTACAGCTTTTACACATTTTCATTCTGATTGTAAAAGCCATTGGCCACTTGGGGATACTACATAGTACTACTTAGAACTAGTAACGGCCAAACGGGTCTGTGGCCAGCTGTTCTGACTTGGTGCAAGTACACTCACGTACCAGTACTTGTTTACGAAAGTGCGTCATTCTGCCGTGTGCTGAAAGAGAGTGAAGACGGCGGCTTTTACATTACATCCCCGCTCGCAATTTACATGCTAAATTAGTTAACACTTCTTTTTTGTCTTGTCTTGTTTTGATTTTGGTTATTCGTACTAGTGTAAAATCCTTTCTGATGGATGAATTTAACACCTCAAAATATCTCTTTGATGAATGTGAGTGTATTCATAAAAGTTGAAGAGAAAGAAAGAAAAAGAAGCGGACCTTGCAAGCTCGTACGGAAGATGTTTGAAAGTGAAACACTTTTCGCACTCTGTAATATGCAGAATCAGCTTTCTCCGTTGCTGCAGTCGACTAAGGAGAGTGTGACCGAGCCACAAGGTCTTGTTGTTCAAGCAAGTACGGTCATTGCATGGAGAGAATGGAACTAGAGGACGACGGCCTGGATAGCTGTGGTTGAAAACTTGAAGCTTCTTGCTTTTCTCTCGGAATTACTGTTAGTTACTATTTTCGTTCGAAAGCTCGTCGAGGAGAGGGAAACAGCGTGCTTATGCCCCCAGCCAGAGAGCGTTCTGCGAGTCGCAGCGCTCGCCAGTGTAACCCTTAAAGCAAGTGCACAGCCCTGTCTCGGAATCGCAAAGGCCGCGTCCAGAGCAAATGTCAGACTCCTTCGTGCCAGCACCGAGGAGGGTAATGGCCTCATCGTCCAAATCGCCGCTGTCGGTAACTCCAGGATCTTCCGTGAACAAGAAGAAGGAAAGACTGTTGGTGCTATCATAGGTGAGCGAAGCCACTGAGGATTCAAAGTCGTTACCATTGATGCTGAAGCCCGTTCCCAAATCGACAATATTAAGATCGCTCAAGTCGCGGTCGGCCGATAAGTACGCGGTCTTGAGAGTCAAATACACGCCAGTACTTGGGGAAGAACAGCGGCTGTGAGGATCGTTGATAGCTGTGGTGAGTGTTAGGGTTGCTCCTGCAGCCAATGCAGTGGTGGCCACTTCATAGGTTCCCATGTCGTAGGTGTCGCACTTGATATTCACCTTCACACCTGCCGGATAGATTGTTCCGAGAGTGTCGGTGGTGCATGTCACTGTCGTCGTGGACACACTGCCCGCTGTGGTACAATCCGTGGTGGTTCCGGATGCAGGGATAGGGACCATCTCCACTGCCATACTTGTCGAACCTCCGTTTGCAAGGGTTACGGTTTTCGTGACCGTGGATGCAATACCGGAGGATGAGCCATATGCTTCTTTGGTGTAATCGCCCTTTTTGACTTTGTCAAGGTTAACGGTGAGCGCGTTTTGCGCTCCGGAGTTAGCGCCGTTTGTAAATTTGACGTACAGTCTAATGCAATTTGGATACGTAATACCAGCGCAACTAGTCGCGGCGGCATCCATTGCAGTCGTAGCATCAACAGCTAGACTTGCGTCATTTTCTCCGACGAAGGCAACATCTTTATTTGCGGTGCTCCAAAGAACATCGCTGCAATCAGCACTTGACACCTCGCAGGCCGGGCAACGAAAGTATGGCTCTGCCGTGTCACTGACAGTGTGATCGGTGGCTGCAGATGCTCCAAAAGTTTCACAGTACCCTGCAGTGACAGTGACGGCAGGAATCACACCATTTGGAAGATCCTCGAGGGCTTCTTCGAGGTCAGTTGCAACCTGAGTTGCAGTAGAGCTACCATCATACCTTTGGACAGTGACTGCACTTGTGGTGAAGGTCGTGCCGTCAAGGGCTTTGAATGTGGCGGTAAAGGTTCCACCAAGGGCATTCGAACCGTCTTCGTCTACAGCGGTATTGTAAATATCGATGACCTGCACATCGTCGACTTGGTAAACCTTGGTCAATGGATCGTCTCCCCGAGGGCAAACTCTCTCGGAGCAGCCCACACCTGTGTATCCAGGGTCACAAACGCAAGCGCGAGCCATGTCATCGTCCCACAACGTGTATGCGAGGACCGTCGACTTCTCCTTTCGCTGTTGCTCGATGGTCATACAACGACCATGCCCATTGCAGTCATTGCCACCAGAGCAAGACATGCGCTCACATGCGTTGCCTTCAAACCCATCAAAGCACTCGCACTTGCCAAGCTCTTTGTTGCACAGACCTGCATTGGAGCATTCCATTGGAAAATGACCTTCACCATTCTGCGCATAAGACGGCCAGTACTCCCATGCTCCTCCCTTGGTCTCGGCGGTGATGACATAGTCGCGGGACGTAAACTCGTTCACACCGTCGTAGACTGCAGCATCATTAAGGTCGCCGTCGTAGTTCAGGTCACCGCGTGGAGTGGTGGCCCAAGCCTTTCCAAAAGGGCAGACACGCTGCTCGCAGGAGTTTCCGCGAAATCCTTGATAGCAAGAGCACTGATCATTCACTCCGCAAGTGCCTTGCCCACTGCAAGAGTTTGGGCACTCTGCGTTCGCCACGAATGGCGCAGCCACTAGTGCTGCCACGATAATTGCCGTCTTCATCGTGTCAAACCTCTCCAACCGCTCGCTTCCGTCTGGCGTCTCCAACAAACTGCTCAGCTCTTCTCTCCGAGCAAGTCTACCTTTTCACGAATTGAGCTTGTCTCAAACCGGGTCTGCAGCTCCAACCCTTTTAACGGGCGAATCGGTGGCCTGCCTTCTCTCCTTTCTTCTTTAATTGAAATTTCTTGGCCAACTCATCTCTCCGTCGCTCTACCAACTCCTCCCAAGCCTTACAACTCATGACCGTTTCCACGGACTCGACTTGCCTATACTTGCCTACAGTCGCCTGCAAATACTGCGAATCGAGACAACAGAAGGCCGTTCATTCTTTGCTAGTGACCGTTCGCTCCGTACGAGTTTAAGTTAGCTCCTCTTACGCAACGTGCGTTGCGACGGTTGGGACCGAAGGGGTCATTAGCGTTTGAGCTGGTTGGGCCCTAGAGACCGAAGGGGTCATTGGCGAAGGTGAGATGCATATGAGTGGGAAGAAGATGAGACAAGAGAGCGAGGAGTTTCAGATTGTTGGGAGACTCGCAGCGGCTCTGATGGAAGAAAGGGAGGGAGGGAGAGAGAGAGAGAGAGAGACTGATGTGCCTCTGCAACAGTAGATAGTTTGTGCTTTGTAATTTACCAGTCAAAGTAGGCAATTTGCAGACTTTTGGAGATTGGGAGTTTGGAGATGTTTGGAGAGTAGGTGGTGCTTTGATTTTTCGCTTTCGCTTTCATTTGCATTAGAAGTGTAGTATTCGAAGGAGGGAGGGTATGGTTGCGTGAAGTTCTCTGGCTCGTGACTTCTGAGCAAGTGATAGTATTTTCTAGAAAACGACCACAACGATTAGATTTTTTTGGCTGAGAGGTGGTCTTGGACAAAGCTTTTCTGGCACTAAGCTTATCTCGTAGAATCTTAAAGTAACGCGAGCAAATTTTGCGCTTGGTGCGATTTTTCGAGTGCATTACTGTTGAACACTTTATTCACTCACACAATCGGCACTAGGTCGGTTGAAGGTAACTCTGTACAATGGAATGAACTTCGGGATCACCGCGATTGCCGTTCTACCCTTGAAACAGACGGAGCTAAACTAACTTTACCGTTCGACTGCTTTCAACGGAAGCTGGAACCTTTTGAGTGGTTACTTAGTGTGTCTTGATGAGGATCACTATTTCTCAATAACCATGGCTGTCCCCGTGATCTGAGAGAGATCCTCTGAGAAAATGGAGGTCTAAAAAAGGAAGTTGTGAAGTATTGGCAAGACCAGTATTTTTTCGTTAAAGAGGCTTGGAACAAAACCAAATGATGGAACACCTTCTCCATAAAAACTCATACTCGAACATCTTCTCCATCATTCAAAATTGGCTCCAACGCACAAATATCTCTCTTACTTTAGTAGCGAACTTGAAACGGAAAATCAAAATGAAAGTAGACGTCCAGATGTTCCAACGGTAGTTCTGTGAAAGTCTCAAAATCTATAAATGCAACTAGGCTTGGCTGCTTGAACGACGACAGGTAGCTTGGTTTGCAAGCCGGCACAGGTTTCTCTCTGGCCCTAAAAGACGCTCTCTGTCATCAGCGCGCTTGAAAACAAGAGTTGCGAGTTTTCTCGTTTCTAGGCAGTTCATCGTGGAGAAAAACAAAAATGACAGCCAAGATCAAAAACGATGTTCACCAGATTTACCTTTTGCCACAAGTCCAATCCGTGCTGTCTTGACTGTGTCGAACAGCAGATTGCTTGATCTCCGACCGACTAGGCTGGTATGGCAAAGTTGGAACTCATCTTGGGCGAAGTCGAGTATTAACTGGGAACAAAATCCTGAAGGGCTTCCAGGATTAAAATCGCGTGGATTGTCAGGATACAATACCTAGCAGTCCTTTCGTATCGAATATAGATATTGAGTGTATGTATCGCAGTTAAATAGTTTTCACTTTACAAATTGCTGGTCTTGTAATCTGTTCTTGATCGTCGGTCCCTGGGCGCGGTTCTCACACCTCTTCGTCTTCTTCTCCTTCATTTATTTGTCATTGACAGCGTGCAGCAGCAGGCAGTGACTCTAAAGCAGCGAAATATCAACCACAACAAGTCGTTGGGCTCTGTGGAGAGCAAGACGGAACCAGACAAAGCATCTCACCAGGAAACACGATGTCTGCGTGATTGATCATGCAGTTGAGGGCTTTCACGGCGTGAGGTAGTTCCGCAAAGTGTTGCATGGCAGAAACGCAATCCATTTGTCCCTTTTTGGCTCGAGAGCGAGTCAAAATGTTTGGCGCCCATACTATCGTTAGGTTTTGTACATTCATCTTCGTCGTAGAGGCATGGTGTTTGCCAATGCCAGCGAGAAAGTGACAGAGGAATCCAAGCGTGTTGAAATTTTGGGGTGGCATCGCCAACATGCTGTCACCAAGCTGATAGGCCAATGTGGTTTGATCGTGGATTTTCTCCGCAATGCAAATTACATGCTCGTAGGTCTCCGGTGGCACAATTGGGGAGGGTAATTCCCGGAAATAGGCTTTTAATAAAGATCCCACAGCGCTCACAGAAGGCTTTTGGCCCGGCGAATTGGCCAGCTTCAACGCGAGAACGGGTTGATCCGAGGTCAAGTCTTCAGAGCCATCGTTTACTGCCTTGTCGCTCCCAGTCAGTTGTTTGGGGCGGAGGAGATGATCAGCCGTTTTCTTCTCCAAGGGGCGCAAACCCTGGTCATATGCAACCTTGAGCTCTCCAATCTCCCGGTCGTCGCCCGGGATACGGAAGAGCCCTTCCTCTGACCGGCCGTACTTGTAAAGGAACTCTACGCAGTCCAATACAACAGGGGGGATCTTTGAACCATTGACACAACCACAGCTTAGGGGACAGCCGAACACTTTGTTAATCCGAGCGCAATCATTGCCACCGTTTTCTTCACGCATGAATAGATCCGCATCGTCCGTTTCATCGAGAAGATTCGAGTTGCAGAGAGGGCTGAGGGACTGTGATTTTCCCCAGCTCTTCAAGAGGACAGACTTTTCAGAGGTTTGCATGTCGAGATCAAACGACCCCGTGCTACTATCCTTTTCGGTGAACTCGCTGTCGTAGTTCAGCATGCTGTCCGGGGCAAATGTCCTGAACGACGCGTATTCATCTTCGTCCTCCAGCGAGGATCCTGAGCATCCCTGTGCCGCGGAAGCGTCAACGCCGCCAAGAGTGAAGTGGTTAGATTTGTGGTGCTGTTTTTGACTCTGCTGCTTTTTCGGGCGAAACGACCCGTCTTTGGAACCTATTGTAGCGAGGATCCGATGCGACAGGCTGGAGATGTTCGTTCGTAGAATCCGTTTGGAAGAAGCTGCACTTGGTTCCTCGGAGTTGAGCCCGTTCAAATCCAGGCAGAATTTGGAGCTGGAGCCGCTCAAGTCGAGCGGTCTATTCGCTCCGAGGGATGACACCCCAGCCCCGTTTCCAACCATCACGTTTAATGTCGGAGGAGGTTGATCGCTGCACTCTGCTATTGCTGGGTCCTCTTGCAGTTCAAGCAGTTCGATCTCTTCCTGTGGAGGCAGACTGGTAACAACTGATAGCTCTCGCCCGAGTTTCTCGGTCAATTTTTGCCTGCTGTGCACGTATTCAATTCGCTTCCACAATTTAGCGCTGGAAAAGGGCCTTGCAAGCCACATGCGCGTCCGCAATCTTTTCGAAGAGGTCAATACATAGATTCGATTCACGCTCTTGAGACTTGCGGTGGGTAAAAGTTTGTACAGCTTGGATAACCAGCCCAAGTACTTGCCACTCAGCTCTTTGAGACCGTCGTGGACGTGCACGATAACAAAAGCCTCATGCGAGACTGCGTGGAGCACGAAAAGAGCAAATAGCAAGCTCCGCTCCTCATTCTCTTCGCTCACCGCAAAAGCCCGCTGCAGGTTGGCCGCCACTAACTGAACGATTCGCCTCCGCTTCTTGTCCCTCTCCGGATGTATCACGGCAAGTTCCAAGCTCCGAAGATCCGCAAACGAGGACTCCCAGCTTTCTCCAGCAAACAAGAGGCGTTGTTGCGCCAATGCAAACCGAGACTGCAAATTGCCGCCTCCGGAGACAACACGCGCCGTAAGCGGCACGTCCAGTGCTTCGCCAGCCATATATCGGCCGGCCTATTGGCCGGACAATCTGTGTCACCTGCGCAAGCCAGTAACCAGCTGCCGGACAAAGCCAGATGAGCTCTTCACCTCAGATGCGAACGTGGCTATCTTCCTCTTTGCACACTCCACAGCATGCATAAAACTCGATGCCCTCGCCCCTGTTCCAATCTTCCAACTCTCTTTCTTTCCTCTCGACAAACAGAACAACGTTCGGGAGGGAAGCTCCTGAGCACAGAGCGAGAAACAGGGGTAAGTAGAGCGAACTCACGCTACAGCTCCTTGTTCTTCTCCAGCCGGGCTATAGCTCGCTCAACTCAAGCCCTTATGCACAACTAACTCCACACAAACCGCAAACAGGCCTATTCTCTCTCCCACACCAATCTGCTCACACGCCTTTCCGAGGACTCAAGCTGCGTATCGATGTTCGACGACTGTCTCCCGAGCCAAAGCCAAAGCCAAAGCCAAAGCCCGTTGTATGATCTATAACAACAACTTCAAACACACAAACACACACGACGAGACCTGCGCAATCAAGCCCCAACTTGGCGCAAGGATCGACCTGCTAAACTATGCAAGTATGGAAAATATCGGCGACGGCCAATTCACTCACAAACTCCAAAGCTCCAAAAGCTCCAAAAGCTCCAAAAGCACCAACGCAGGGCGACGTAAACGTCGAAATGAATTGAAATGAACGGAATATGAAAACCACAATGGCCCGCGGGACGATGATGATAATGATGATGACAATGTGATGATGACAACAATGTGACGATGATGATAATGATGATAATGATGTTGATGATGAGACCCCGCAACACCTTTCCTCTCTTCTCTCTCTTTCTCCGATCCTCTACGACACAACGCAACCAATTCCGCCACTCTCTCACCGAACTCGTCCGCGATATATCTATATATACCCTCCTTCCTCTTTCCTCTTTCCAACGCGGACACTTATTTGCGGTCCTCGCAATTGTGTGTGTATGTGTCTCTCTCTCTGTTTCTCTCTCTGTTTCTCTCTGTCTTCTTCGCACTCTGTGAGGGCAGTCTTCCCCACTCGGTCCTTCTTTTCCACCGGTGCTATGGTTTAGGTTATCTACTACTAGGCGTTGTTGTCTCTTTCGCCCCACTCTGCTTGACGCCTTTGTACACCTTCGAGTAGAACTCGGTAGGCATTGATGGGACCTCGCTCGTGATTATTGAATAGGTAGGGATTGTTACGTGGCCACGGCTTTGGCTAATGAGCCGTAGCGAGTTCAGTTTCGGTTGCCGCGGGTAGGTGGGTGTAGGGGTCGCTAGTGCCTCTTCGGCTAGTGTTTAGAGTGGGTTGGGATACATTATTGGGAGGTAGAAGGGTGCTATGGAGCGGATGGATAGCTAAGCAGCGGAGTAAGGTTGGGTAGTAGTGCGAAGGAGGGACGGGGAGAAAGAAGGGGCGGCGGTAAAACAGCATGACATACATTGACATTGGAAGACAATTGAAGACAATGGAAGAGACAATGGAAGACAGGGACGCGGGGGATGTGTTTGCAAGGGATGTCGAATTTCAGAATTGAGAAAGTATTGATTTGCAATTTGGAATTCATAGAGTTTGTAGGATTTAAGAGTTGCAACTACAATTTACAGTTTACAATTTACAAATTTTGCAGAGTTGAGGAATTGAAAAGTTGAGAAACGGAGCAGTCATTTCAGGAGTTTGGAGATTTGGAACTTTGGGACTTTAGAACTTGGCTCAAACATCCAAGTTCTAGAGTCTGGGAGCTGGGTTTGAGAGGCAGGTTATATCCGCCGCCCGAAAAAGTGATGGATTTTGGGAGCGAGTGGGAATGTGTCGCTCGATTGCTTCGGACCTCGCGAATTGTGAGTGGCCTCGGAGGGCCGGCTATGGAACAAATACTTCAAATTCGGGGGGATGGATGAAGTCCTTAGATTGTTCAACTTTGCAAATAAATATGATATGATCGAACGTGCCACATGTTGCAAATGGAGCATCAAAACACATTCCAGATTTACTCCATGCAATTCTAAAATTCTGAAATTCTGAAACAAAAACTCTGCGTCGGACCGCGATCCTGTCATTCAACATCGATATTGACTTACTCGCAAACTAAAACTGCAAGATGGATGGATAAACTGCCGACTGAAAAACGCCATGCATTGGAGATCTTGAAGAGAGTGGATAATTCCTGTGCTACCGGCAAATCCATAACAGCCCACACAGCCGCGTAGTACGTACGAGTCTCGGGAGTCTCGGGCATTCATTCACACTTGGCGGTTGCCAAAAATGTTTTCCCAGTTGGAAGAAGGACTAACTTTCCACGCTGAGACTTTCTGCCAAGAGAATTAACTCTCGCGGAAATGCTCGGCATCGCCTCACGCTCTTTTAAAAGCAGTGCACCCTCACGCTCAGCACTTCCAAAGCCCGGTCGGTCTAGTTTTGCACGTTGAAACCAATCTTTAGACTATTTGGCTGTTTGCAATTCCAACTCTAGAGGACCCACACGTTCGTCCTTGACGGTATTCGCGAGAGATCTTTTCTCGATGGCACTTTTTTTAATTTTGTTTTCCCTTTCTTCAACAATTGATTGATCGATTGATTGATTGATTGATTGAGAGATGTAATTAAAACGACATTTCTTTGCTACGTTATGTTAAGCTATAACTACTAGAGGTGGCCAAAGGCACCCAGTCCTAGTGAATTGATTGGCGACTATCAGTAGGAAGCCTGTACCCGCGCGTAACTGTTCTAAGGACGCCTCCCTCAGGTGGGGCTTTTTTGGACTAGAAGCTGTCTAATGAATTAGGTAACATGCCATACAAGCAGGGAGGATGAAGGAGGCGAGTCTTATGGATCGCTTTAAACTAACCGTAAGATGTGAATGACCTACCGCTGATCTCGAGACAATACCGGTAAATAGATGAATGCGGCAAACGCCTGCTGAGACCAAAGACAACTCTTTCCTCTCTCCTCGAGTGGAGTTTGCAGTGACAGCTCGATTGGCTCCCGTTGGCTCGGCTTTGACGAGATTGATCATTTGCCCTCTCTCTAAATCACTTTCACTTTCTCTCTTTCTCTCGATCAGTTGACTCTGGCAATGCATTCCATCTCAAGCTTGCCAGGTTTCCCAATGCCAACCGAAGTGTTCAAATTCAACTCGACGATTCTGGTGCCCTGGTGCTTAAAACGCAGGATCGCGCGGTGTACATAAATGGCCGGAGCAAGTCACGTGCTTTCGAGGAGAACGTTTGGGATCCTTTAGAGCGCTCCCCCAATGCTCCGAGTGTCTTAGAAAAGAACGTGATCGCTTCACTCTCAGTTTGACTCAAGACATGCGCTTTCGACAAAAACGTTGGGAAAGCATTCTAGCTAGTATACTTGGTGCTCGCTATCCGGAGCAGCTGTAACCGCTGCTTCCGAGCTTTGGGAAAAACCTCGGCGAGCCACTTTTTTGCGTCTGTTCATCGGAAAGCCGTGAAGAGTAGTGCACGTACCCAGGCGTACGAACGAGCAGAAATGCGGAAGGTAGATGCCAACTTTCGTCAAGGCACAGCACAATACAGGCTTCACAAAAGAGAAAATTTCGATTCAACTTTATATTAGAATATCTGGAAAGAGCAAAATTCAGAGAAATATAAACAAAGAACCAAAACAAGCAAATTAATCTGATTGCCCGCACTACGGTGGCCAACGGGAGAGGGCGAACCCTCACTTGAGCAGGGAAATGTACATGAGGATGGCGGCAATAATTGCAACCAAAACAGCCCCGTAGAACAATGTCCGAGTTTCTTGCACCTTGCCAGCTTTCCCAGCTGGCTCCGGATGCTGGACGGTCTCGTTCGCGAGGGCGGACAGTTTGGCGAAAGGACATCCAGAGGCCTTTTTCTGAGCCTGTGCTGGGGCATTCTTTTGGTCCACTTTGATTCCCATTAGCCCGTCCATCTCATGAAAGATCTCCACGTTGCAACGAAATGCAGAAATAGCTTCCTCAGCGATTTCATCGGCAACAGATGCAGATACATTCAATGCATCGAGCTTGTCGCGATACATGTTCTTGAAATCCTTGGCAGAGGAGATGTTGGCGAATTGATAAAAAGCAACACCCTCTCCTGACGGCGGGAGGGACATTGCTTTGCACGCGACCCGCTTCAACGTCTGTCCGCCGCTCAAGTCTCCAAGGTAGCGCGTGTACGCGTGCGCAACCAATAGAAGTGGATTAGAGGAGGCAATGGACTGGATGCGGTCGATGTAGGCTTGTGTCGCCTTGGAAGGAGTCTGGACGGGAGGTGCTGATGCCCACTTTGGCCCATAGTAGTACTCTAAGTCGGTCTCGAGGGTCTTGGTGCGGCCCAAGGTTTTTGGGAACCATAGACTGCGCAACGCCAGGGTCTCTGGCTTTCCTTGGCACGTTTCATCTTCGCAGATGCGGTCCCACTCGTCTTCCATGACGCGATAGACATGGTATAGCCGTGCAATGAGCTCTCTGTAGAGTTCTGCCCCAACCTTGCCTTTTAAGAAGGAGCGAACAAACTCTACATTCTCTGCCTCCCTATGAACCTCCTTGGTTCGCTCCTTGAGCACCTTGCGTAGCGAGACGGTACCATCCATTTGCTTTTTTGCACCAGAAGAGACTGGGCTCTCTGGCATATCCTCATCAAAGTTTACGCGAAGTCCAAAAAGAACAGGATCAACCACTGGCGGTTCGCCCTCCACTGTCTCGTTCATTTTCTTGAACGGGCACTCCATGGAAAATTTTGGACATTCGCCGTGCACCTTCTTTTGCTCCTTGGACATGGTGTGCACAGTCGCCATCAGGTTGACCAGCGCTTGGTGCGGATCATCCGAGCTGCCCTCGGTTGCGGCGACCCGATGCGACGTTGGAACGTCTTCCATCTTCTTCCACACTTGCTCCATGGACTCGCACGTTTTGAAAGGGCACGATGCTGGGTTCTCGCTCTCGGCTACGGGAACAGATCCGCTTGCGCCATGTCCAGCGTCGTCGCTCTTCTTCTGGAGCTGGTGGAACGGGCATTTTGACACATCTCCGCCGACCATTGGCGGGTGACCTTCCGCCACGGATGCCACGGGTGCCATCTTGGGAGACCCACTACTAGCCCGGGTAAATGCGGGACACTTTTCCACAGCCTTCTTGGCCTCCGGGCTCTTGGCCATTTCCGCAAATGGACATCCTTTCGAACCGGATGGCGACTTGCCCTTATGGTTCGCGAAAGCAGGACAGTTCTCGGCAACGTTGGCTACATCAATGCCGCCCAGGCCATTTGCAAAAGCCCTTTCCACCACAGTCATTTTCCTCCCAAAAAGTGTCGCACTTTTCACAGCTTCTCTGCCGACTTGACCGCAATCCGCGCTGTGATGCAACGTATACACGTACGAAAGTATGCAAGTATGCAAGTATGCAAGTATGCTCCGCGCTGCTGCTGCTGTTGCTGCTCCTCAAAAGAGTGATGTTCTTACGTATACTCTCTTCCTCCGCCGCCACCTCTCGCGCGTTTGATGTTTGCTGGTGTGTGGAATTTGGACTCGCGACTACATATTAATACATCAATACCAAAACACTATGTAATCTATGTCGCACTACTACACTGTAGACGCGCAGCATAGTATAGCCTAGTACAAGTACACGGAATGGTAGGACCCTGTTAATAGGACTAGTATGAAAAGTATTGGCCGACTGATAGCAGGACTATTAGAAGGTGATGGTCGGGAAAATGCTTGAGAAGTACCTTCGACCGGTAGTCTCGGATAAGGTTTACTATAGCTGTGGTACTCTCGGTGAGTGAAAAAATGGGCACCAGAAAAGCTTAGTGAAGTATTCTGGCAAAATGAGAGATGCTTCTCGCACAAAATACAGTGCATTACTAATAAAACAATGTTAATTTATAGTGAGTCTGGTATTAGCGTAACGCGCGGAATGTTCTGTTGAAATTTACGGTTAAAATTTGAATTTTGAATTATTTTTCTTGTTTTGAGACTGATTTATTTATTTTGAGAGAAAATTGATTGAATTTTGGAATGAGATTCGGGTTCGAGCCTTCCCAAAATCTCATCTAAAAAACCAAGATCCACGCTTTTCTTGTGAGAAGATTGCGTTTCATCTCATCCTTTCTCACAACATTCATAAAATCAACGTCAACTTGTAAAACTTCAAGATGGCTAGTACTAGTAAACTTATAAAGTCCTCGGGCAATTCGCCTTGTGCCTCATTGGACCTTTCTATAAGCTCGTCTACTCAAAAACATAACTAGCAGCCATACACCTCCTTTTAGCAATAATGTCTATATGTTGGATAGGGATTGTCTCTCGCACCCTTTCCATTCCGGGCCCTCACCTAGTCTACTCTTACACTTTAATGATAACCATTTTCTGTAAGAGTTGCTCCGGATAGGGCGAGGGATTAGGGTAAAAGGTAAGATGGGTGAGTTTTGGCTGTGATTGGCGGAAGGGAGGCGTGTATGATGCAAATGCAAATGGCATAAACGCGAAAGATTGAAACGAGAGAGCCCTAATTGCATGTTTCGTGAACTGATTTGACTTGCCAAAGTGCGGGCGCACACGCAGCCATCGAACCAATGAGAAGGCATCGTGAATTGAAGGAGTGAGGAAAAGCTTTGCAAGTCGGAACAACCTTCGGGAACCCTCAAAAAGGACGGAACGAATTTGTGGTCTTGAGTGTTTGGAGCATTTTGGAGCCAGGTCTGCTTCTGCATGCGCATAATTTTCGCTGCGCAGATTCGGTTCACTGTCAGTACGGGTGCAGCCGCTGAAGAGCACTAGCTCAATCCTGCCCAATCACAGAGGCTTGAAGGACTGCGTGTACGGTTAATTTGACGAGTATTGCGTTGCAGTTCGTCAGCAGAAACTGTCCATGGAGAAACCGAGAAAAATTACACCGTGGTTGGTTCTGTTTCAGGGATTTAGGTAAGAACAAACACTTTTAAATACTGCTTACTGATCCATCTTCACGAGAGGGTCAGCGACGTCAAAGCTGCAACCGGTTGCTGCGCGAATATCTTCAAGGCTGACATCCGAGGCGATCTCCACCAGGGTCATCTTGCCCTTCTTGTCAAAATCGAAGACACCCATTTCGGTGATGACGCGGTCAACAACGCCCTTGCCGGTCAAAGGCAGGTTGCACTGTTCGAGAATCTTGTGAGCATTGCCCTTGGCGGTGTGCTCCATAGTAACCACAACCCTGGTTCCGCTGCTTACGAGGTCCATTGCGCCTGCGAGCAAGAACACATAGCAAGAAGCGACAACAAATTTACACGAGTACGGCAGCGGTTAGCATATGCCACAAGAACAAAGTAAAGAAAGAGAACAAAGCCAATGCCCCACAGCAGAGTGTATCAACTTACCGCCCATTCCCTTGACCATCTTGCCAGGGATAATCCAGTTTGCGAGATCGCCATTGGAAGCGACTTGCAGGGCTCCAAGGACAGTGAGGTCGACGTGAGCGCCACGAATCATACCGAAAGACTCGGAGCTAGAGAACGTAGATGATGACTTGATCATCGTGACAGTTTCCTTTCCAGCGTTGATGAGGTCAGGGTCCACGTTGTCCTCGGTTGGGTAAGGCCCGAATCCAAGCAAGCCGTTCTCAGACTGCATCTCGATGTGAATGTCCGATGGAAGATAGTTGGCAGCCATGGTGGGCAATCCGATTCCGAGGTTGACATACATACCATCCTTGAATTCCTTGGCAGCGCGCTTGATGATGCGTTCGCGCATAGGGTTGAGGCCCTTGCCATCAGAGTTTGGGTTAAAAACAGTGCGCTTCTCGATTCTCTTCTCATAGCTTGGGCCCTTGATAAGACGGTGCACGTAGATACCCGGGAGGTGAATATCATCCGGGTCGAGCTCACCAGCAGGAACGATCTCCTCCACTTCGGCAATGCAGATCTTGCCCGCCTTTGCGCACTCTGGGTTAAAGTTGCGAGCGGTCTTACGGAAGATAATGTTTCCGCGAGTATCCGCCTTGTACCCTTTGATGAGGGCAAAGTCGCCAGTAATGGCCTCCTCCATGATGTACCTCTTGCCGTTGAACTCGCGGGACTCGCGAGCCTTGGCTTTGATGACGCCTTCTCCCTCCATGGATCCACCGGCGCCAAACTTGATTGGAAATCCGCCCTCCTCAATCAGGGTCTGGGCTCCGGTAGGTGTGTAAAACGCGGGAATACCAGCGCCTCCAGCGCGAAGCCGCTCTGCCAAGGTGCCCTGTGGAGTGAGTTCGACCTCGAGCTGTCCAGACAGGTACAGCTCCTCGAACTTTTTGTTCTCTCCCACGTACGAGCTGATCATGCGCTTGATCTGGCCAGTCTGCAGGAGCAGCCCAAGCCCAAACTTGTCCACACCCGCATTGTTGGACACCGCGGTGAGTTCCTTCGGTCCTTTCTTCACAAGCGCTGCGATGAGATTCTCAGGAATGCCGCACAATCCAAACCCTCCCACCAGAAGTTTGCTGCCATCCTTGATGTCAGCCACGGCCTCCTCCGCGCTTTCAAAGATCTTGTTCGAGGACGCCTGCACTGAGAACAGGCGGCGGCTTCCAGCCACGAACCCAGGTCGCGAGACTCCAGCAAAGAGTTTGCTCTGCCGAGACAGCATCTTCTTTAACTCTTTCTTTCACGTCGCTTCAGACCACACCAACACGCGAACGCAATGCAACGCAATCTCTCTCTCTCTCTCTGCAATCGATGGGCAATCAATCGATGACACCCTTCGTTTGCCACAGTGTTTGGGGACTGCAGACCGCTCCACTCTATCTATCCCAGAGGCATTTATGTTCACACAAGCCAAAGCAAACAAGCAAGCACTTCCATTACTTCCATTCAGGTAGCAAATTTCGTCTCCACTTAGTCCTCACCTAGCCTCCCTACGCCCGCCACCTTACCGAGATAATTAGTGTTATAACTAGCACTGGATGGGATGAGGCGTGAATTGGAGAGGTGGTTAGGGGAAATGGTGATAGTTGTGATAGTAGCCTAGTTTTAGTTGAATTTGTAATTTTTGACTTGGAAGAGCTTCGGGTAAGTGGATTTATCAGTGTGGTATTCATTGCTATGCTTTGTGCTTGTGCATTTTCCATTCATCTTTTTTCGTTTGGAAGATTTTTTCGATCACGCTTTGCATGAGTCGTTCGTGTTACGATGTCACGATAGTCACGAACGAAACTCTGAAAGATTGACAAGTTTTGACATTTCTGACTGTGATCTCCGAATGCTGTGAATGCTGAGTTGTGGTTTCTTGTCTGCTTTCCTGTGATGGACGAGATGGACGTGCAACGTGCTGTTATTGGTTTGTGGAATGACCTGTTCTACATGTGTATCGTTCAAGTGCTCGAGTTCAAGTTCAAGTTGTGCTGCATTGCAGTGAGCTAATGAGCTTTTGACAGCTGTTCCGCCTGTCAAATGTCAATCAAAAGGAGTAACTTATGTATGCAAAGGCGGTTCACGGAGTTGAAAGTGCGAAGCGGGTCCGAACGCCGTGATCGATGCGCTGCTCCTTTTGTTTGGAGTCTCAGTTGGGACGTTGCTCGCGGATGGAGAGCGATGGAGAGCGCACCGCCGATCCCGCATTGCGGTTGTCGGGGCACAAAAAGCCCTCCCTTACCCTCTGTTACGTACTCGGGCTCAACCCAGCTGATCTCCACGTCCCACTGGCCTCCACGTTACTCTAAATGTCTGAGCTCCGTGATTAAGATGGTAAAGGAGATATTTCGCCAACTTTGGTGTTTCCGATGTAGATGGCTTGGAATGGTTTGGATACTCTGTTCAAGTTGAACGCGCAGTTCCGAATCCGAACAAAGAGGACTGCTGCAGTCGGCGCCGAATCGGATAGTTGGCCAAATACTGAGAAGACGGCTTTCTTTGTTGGGAATTGCCTTGGATGGACCGAAAGGCGGGCTCTTCCGGCGGAGATCTCGACGTCCAAGGTCAACTTCGCCCTCTTGTCCCGTGTACTACTAGATACATCGCTCCAGCGGAAGGGCTATTCTTCCCCGCCCATCAAATTACGATTTGCTTTGGCCTGCAAAAGGGAAGCTGCTGACCCTGCCTTTGAATCAAAAGTCTTGAGTCGCGAACTGCGAACTGCGAACTGAGAAATGACGAATGGCATGCCATCGCGTGTCAATGTGAAAAACTCTGACATGAGAAACTCTCAACTATCCAATTCTACAACCCTGAGCACTGTGTTTCTTAAACTGCCTGCTCTGCTGAATGCCTTTCAGCTCGCAACGTTTTGTCCAACGTTATCTCGCATGAAAGCCTTCCCATTTGACCAACCTCATTTCCTTTTCCTGTTTTGGCGAACTGTTCATAAGCAACGAACAAAAGAACAACAAATGAATCAGAGCTGAATGAATTTGGAACGTTCCCTTCGCTAAGCCTCTCTATGCGGACGATAATAGTGTTCGTGACATAGAGCTATCTATAAGAGTTGCCTGCTACTGAGTATGCGAAAGATACACGCTTTGCAAGCATTGCAAGCTTTGCAAATTGCATTCTCTGGGTCCATGAATATCCATAAGTGAAATCTTCCAGGACCGTTCCTCCCAATTCTCCGACGCCAATATCTCACCGATACTCCCATTCATCCCAGGCATACGCACACTTCTGGCGTCGCTCCCCTCATCACCAAAAAGGCACGGCATCATGAACGAACCTCCCTTGCATTTGCATACATTCCCCCATTGTCGCAACCTTACCCGAATGACTTAATTGCCTGGTAGCCCCCCGGAAAACATTAATATTGAAGGTAGATCGCCTGGTAAGAGTGGAGAGGAAGGCGAGCAAAGATGCAAAGTGGTCTCGAATGGCAAGCAAAGCAGACCCCGAACGCAGGAGAGAGAGAGAGAGCAAGGAGTGGAGAACCGAACGAGTTGGAGGCGGAGAACCCGAAAGGAGAGGTGGTGAAGAACCGGAACTCAGGAGAAGCAAAGACGTGCGACGTGGAAAGATTGGACAAAGTCGGCGCAAAAGATAGACGGTTGTTTGAGGAAACAGTGGTGTTTGTTCATTGATTTGTTGATTCCTTGAATTGCGGTTGTGGTTGTTTCTTGAGCCAAAGGGTCATTTGTCTCGCGGTTGGATTGTCTGCGAGCTCGAATTCGACTCTGCTACTGCTGCTGCTGCTGCTGCGGAATTCCGTTTCGTGAGCTCGTGTTGGACTGTTCGAGAGGTTGACGTGGAGGCCAGTCTGTGCATTTCGCTCAAGCCAATATTTTAGGATTGGAGAAATGGATCGCCTGAGAAGACATTCGTTTGTCAACGCCATGAACCGCGCCATTGAGCGCGCTCAAAAGGTGCTGGACACGACCAAGAGACCGGTGTTCCCGCACGAGGCGGCACACGAGTACTCGGACAAATTTGCTCTCGTAGAAAGAGCGGCCAACAGTAGTCTGGCGGCACTCGTGACAATACTGGAATCTCTTGGGCTGTCCAGCGACGACATGAAGCAGCTGGAGCAACTAGCTCGTGACGAAAGTGTTGTGACCCTTCGCTTCGAAGCAGAAAGCTCTTGCACTTTTGCACGCACTTCCGAGCGAAAGTCGGAGTCTGCCGTTCAGCACGAAACTGAAGTATTTGGAAGCAAAATCCGAAACAAAACAATCACAACAATCACGGAACATTTTTGGAAATACGACCACACGTTTCGGATTCTCCTGGTCCGAGGTAACGACACTGCTGGCGCCAAGGTTTTACAAGAGAGAACTGCAAACACGGAGCTCATGACAACCGCATCTCCGAAGGAAAGCCCTTTTCCAGAAAAACGGGTGTTTGATGTTCAAGAGGTAATCATTTCTGGCATTTTGGCCCTCTTGAATGGTAGACAAGGCACATTCCAAATAGATCGATCGGATGCCAAGTGTTATACGCCAAGCTCGAACCCGGATATCGAGAAAGTGCTAAGTCTGTTTAAGAGGCTGCAGAGTTGGTGCGCAGGGGTTCGGAGCCACCTACGCGCTCAACTTATGAGCGCCATCTCCCGTTTTCAAGCGGAGCCCTCGAACAGGGTACTTCCTGACGGCGCCTCCGTGTTCTGCCCAGTGCTTCCTCTCTTTGAGCCTCTGGAGGGAGACCTTGCGGACGCAAAGGGGAGCAAGGAACTCATTTCCCTCGACGCTGTCGACAAATTTTTGGACGAGCATAAAAAGGATCTCTTGTCGAGGATCAGAGCTATTGGCACAGGGTTTCCAGATCCCCAAGATCCTCGGACGGAGCTGATGAGCTCCCAGGAGGCATCGATATGCTTTCTGACTGATCACTTCGATGCACTGATTTCGGCGCTTTATTCGTGCGTAGCCTTCATTGACGAGATGATCCGAGCTCAGTTAATCGAGGCGATCGGTAAGGAGGTCACGCCAGCGCTCATGGAGGACTACATGCGCTTTCACTACCGCAAAATGTACTCGGAGAACGTCTTCCAACCATTCTCTTTCGATGTCAAACGTGAAGGCTTTGCTCCTGAAGGCTCACTTTCCATCACCGGCGCAGAGGGCGAAGACGGGAAGCGGGAGATCGTAACCTGTGTCATGAAGCGAGAGGGCGAGGACGCAGTGCCAATGAGATTTCGACTCAGCGCGTCCGCCATGGTGGAGATGCAGGGCCCGCAGTACGTGCATGGATACTTGTCCCAGCAGTTCTCTGACTCGCCGAGTGGAACTCTCAGCCTCACTGCGCGCGCGCGACAATTCAGCAACTTTGTGCTTCTTGTGGGTCGCATCGCGGCCAAGGACGAATTCGAGCCAAAGCATGCGCTGATTCTGCAAAACAAAGACTGTGCGATCATCCCTCTCCTTTTGGAGCCCCTCCCCACTGCAAAGGCATTCCGCGACGCCATCGAGTCACTTTCGCCAGAGCAGCAGGACTTTGCTCGTGCGGTGCGGGCAATGCAGCTGGAGTCGACTCTGTTCGGCGTTGCGATCGTGGAAATCAAGCCGCAACTGGAGTTGCTGCTGCGACTTCCCCAAGGCGCGCTCACGAAAGAGATCAAGCTGACGCAAGATCTTGTGAAGCTATTTATCGAGTACCAGGTGCCTTGCGATCTGGTCACTTACGACGGCGAGGAAGACGCCCCAGTGGTGACAAAGCTGGAAAAGGTGAGAGAGCACGTAAAGGCAGTATTGGAGATGATCAAAGGATCTGAGGCAGAAGATCTTGAGGAGGTCAAGCAACATGCGGTCAACAGTGTTTTTGGGGCTATTGAATCGAACTCGTTCTCGGCCCCGTTTGGAAGGGGTGGTGAACCATCGCCTCCTCTGCCGATGGCTATGGAAGCACTTCCTTCTGCTGCTGCTGCCCCTCGCTTTGGAGGCGGTTCAAGAGGCGGCCGTGGAGGAGGCGGAGATCGGAGCTCAGGGATCATGTTTCGCAAGTCTGCTGCTGCCCCAATGCATGTTGCCGCTAGCGCTCCTCCTCCTCCTCCTGCTCCTGTGAATGCAAGCAGGCCCATGCCTGTCCCTCACCCAACGACAAATACTCCAAATGCGAAACCTCAACAGGTAGACCATATGGATGTTGGAGAAGAGGACAAAGATGACGAGAGCGTTGATTTGACTCATATTCCTGCAAGTCTGGACGCTCGAATCGAGAGGCTTGATCCACACGCTGCTTTAAGGCCGACAAAAGTTGTCGCTTTAGATTCGTGGCAGCTTGAATCGTTTCGAAATCTTCTTGCCAGAAGTCCGACCGCTAGGACGCTCAACGAGAATATTCTGAAAGACAAGAAAGCACAAGCTATGGATCTCTTGGACGCCTTGTCCCGATCCGGGGATCTCCCACTCATCGGCACCCAGCTGCACGTAATTGTTGCGACCACTCACTGTTTTGATACCACTGTAATGCAGTCTGTTTGGAAGCGAAATATCAACCCAATTGAGCGGATCGAGAGATCCTCCGCAATAGTCGCTGGGTCGATCCTCGGGAAGCGAGTCGACAATCTCTTGACAGAGTCCGCTTGTAAGCGATTGAGGGACAACTCTCCACAGCTCTTCCAAGAGTAGCCACCATTCTTTTGCAGAGATCGTGGAATTGATGATGATACATGTATAATTTATATATATTTTCCCATGAACAATTGCGCTTTATGAGTATGGCGCGCGGCGTCGCAGCATATGTCCAACAGCAATACTTCGACCTTGGCGATTGAGATGGAACCAATGAATGATTAATGACACCATTGGAACCCATGGAACTTCCCACCAACTTGACACTGTCAATTCACCGATCATCTCTCAACAAAAATAGTAAAAGAAACACGTGAAAAGAAACAAGAAAAAGTATCTTCCGAGACATTACGTCCACATCTATCTGAGTACTATTACTATCCAGCTTGACAGCCAATACACTAACCACTCCCGAAAACTCTACGTGGAAAGGCTACGACTCGTGTTAGCTAGACTAGATTACCGTGACCGGTATAGTGCTACCGCAACTCTAATGTTCTCACTAGTACTCGCGCATATCGTTTGTCACAGTTGTCACAGCTTTGGACATCTTTGGACTTTGATTGAGATTGACTGACTTGCATGGAACTTCCTGCGCATCTTGTTCGTTCTGTTGTTTGGCCTCTTGCGATTGTGCTTGTGCTTGTGCCTGTGGGTGCGTGGTTGCGTGGTTGCGATCGTGCGTGTGACTGTGATTGCGATTGTGATTGTGATTGTGATTGTGATTGTGCCTGTAATTGCAGGTGTGCTTGTGCTTGTGCTTGTGTTCGCGCTTGCGCTTGTGCTTGTGCTTGTGTTTGCAGGCGTGTTTGTGCTTGTGTTTGCAGGCGTGCTTGTGCTTGTGCATGTGTTTGCGATTTTGCTTGTGCTCGCGATTGTTCTTGTGTTTGCGATTGTGCTTGTGTTTGTGATTGTGACTGCGATTGTGCTCGCGACTGTGCCTGTGCTTGTGCTTGCAGGTGTGCTTGAGCTTGTGTCTGCGATTGTGCTTGTGCTCGCGTTTGTGACAGCGCTTGTGCTCGAGATTGTGCCCGTGTTTGCGATTGTGCGTGTTTGTTCAGTTTGTTTGCCGGTGGCGGGTACGACTGGGCAAGCGGAGTGGGCAAAACCGCGACGGCTTGTGAAGGGCGGTCGCATCGGGGAGGGGAGATGGACTCGGTGGTCCGCGCGTTGGAGTTTGAAAGGCGCATGGGCGCTGCGGTGGAAAAGGTGAAGAAGATACTAGACTCCACGAAGAACCCGGTGTTCCCGCACGACGCGGCGCATCGGTATGAGGACAAGTTCCTGCTCGTTGAGCGAGCCGTTAATTCGACCTTGGGAGCCACGGTGACGGTGCTAAAGGCTCTCGGGATCGATTCTCGCAAGATGCTAGAGATGGAAGAGTTGAGTTCACAAGGTCGTACGGTCACGCTGCGATTTGAAGCCAGCGAAAAGTGCAGTTTTCTCAAGACCACAGAGCGGAAAGAGTCGTCGCCCACCGAACACGTGACAACTGGGGCATTGCCATGGAGGCGCAAATCCAAAACGGTGACTACGATTACGGAGCACTTCTGGACATACGAACACGACTATCGTATCCTCTTGTACACTGGAACTTTCAATGAGCAAGATGCCTTTGTCGTTCGCAGCCGGCACGCTGCGACCACGCTGATGACCACCATGACACCGAAAGTTGCACCTCGACCGGAATCAACCGAGCTTTCAGTCCAAGAGGTGACCATTTCGAGCCTTCTGAGTCTTTTGGAAAACTCGCATGGAAGGTTCTTCATCAAAAGAGATAGAAAGGATTGTTATACGCCTCGGCGTAACCCCGATGTTGAGCTGGCGGAGGAGGCGCTCTACCCTGTTTTTCACTGGTTGCAAAGTGTGTCGATGTACTTTTCGCGCAATCACATGCATGAGATCCACTCGCTTGAGCACGAACCAAAGTCTCGTCAACTAGTGTCCGCACAAGGGATATTTATTCCCGTGGTACCCCTGTTCGAAGGAATGTCCGAGTCAGAGAAGGAAACCCGCGGCAGCAAGTCGTTTCTATCGCTGCAAAACGTCGATCAGTTCCTCACTCAACACGATCTGGAGATTGCAGAAGGATTTGCAAAGGTGGCAAAAGCATTTCCTCAAGCAACTGATAAAACTGCTGGGTTAATGAGCGCACAGGAGGCAGAAGTGTGTTTTCTTGCTGATCACTTCGACTCTCTGCACAGCGTCTTTAGCCTCTGCATAGATTATGTTGAAGGGTTGATGGAGTCTCAGTTAATTGAGGCGATTGGCAAGGAGGTCACGCCAGCGCTCATGGAGGACTACATGCGCTTTCACTACCGCAAAATGTACTCGGAGAACGTCTTCCAACCATTCTCTTTCGATGTCAAACGTGAAGGCTTTGCTCCTGAAGGCTCACTTTCCATCACCGGCGCAGGGGGCGAAGACGGGAAGCGGGAGATCGTAACCTGTGTCATGAAGCGAGAGGGCGAGGACGCAGTGCCAATGAAATTTCGACTCAGCGCGTCCGCCATGGTGGAGATGCAGGGCCCGCAGTACGTGCATGGATACTTGTCCCAGCAGTTCTCTGACTCGCCGAGTGGAACTCTCAGCCTCACTGCGCGCGCGCGACAATTCAGCAACTTTGTGCTTCTTGTGGGTCGCATCGCGGCCAAGGACGAATTCGAGCCAAAGCATGCGCTGATTCTGCAAAACAAAGACTGTGCGATCATCCCTCTCCTTTTGGAGCCCCTCCCCACTGCAAAGGCATTCCGCGACGCCATCGAGTCACTTTCGCCAGAGCAGCAGGACTTTGCTCGTGCGGTGCGGGCAATGCAGCTGGAGTCGACTCTGTTCGGCGTTGCGATCGTGGAAATCAAGCCGCAACTGGAGTTGCTGCTGCGACTTCCCCAAGGCGCGCTCACGAAAGAGATCAAGCTGACGCAAGATCTTG
Source organism: Parietichytrium sp. I65-24A (assembly GCA_012862575.1). Classification (NCBI taxonomy): domain Eukaryota; class Bigyra; order Thraustochytrida; family Thraustochytriidae; genus Parietichytrium; species Parietichytrium sp. I65-24A. The sequence continues at coordinate 104,471 of BLSF01000052.1, forward strand.
TGAAGCTATTTATCGAGTACCAGGTGCCTTGCGATCTGGTCACTTACGACGGCGAGGAAGACGCCCCAGTGGTGACAAAGCTGGAAAAGGTGAGAGAGCACGTAAAGGCAGTATTGGAGATGATCAAAGGATCTGAGGCAGAACTTCTGCAGGACCATGCGAACGTTGCTATGGATGAAATCCTACATAACTCGTATAAAGAGTTTGAAGAAGAGGAGGAGGACGAGTTGATGGATGGAGTAATGCTCCTCCGTAGCGTTGTCGCTGACGAGGAGCCGACACGGAGGCGTTCGATGGTGAAAAGATCCCTCAAGTCTGGTGGGAAATTGAAGAAGAAGAATGCAGCATCAAGTCAAAAGTCTCGCCAACCATCACAGGAAGTACAGTCTGCAGCTGCGCCAGAGGGAAGTTACGAGAGCTCTTCTGCAACCCCCGGTACGAAGATCCAGCTTGAGCATCCAGAGAATCTAAGACCAGTAGAAGCTGCTGCAAATGACGAAGACACCGAGATGGAAGCTACAGCCGACGTGGACTACACGCAGATTCCTGCAGTGATGGATGAACGAATTGAGCGTTTGGATTCCAATGCGGCTTTGCGCCCGACGAAAATCAAGGTTGCCGATGCATGGGAGTGGCGCCATTTCCGTAACTTGCTTAGTAAAGAGCCTTCCGCAGAAACATTGGGCGAGGATGCGTTGGCGCCCAGAAGAGCCGCAGCCATGGATCTTATCGATGCTCTCAGTCGGTCTGGAGACTTGCCTCTCGTTGGTTGCCAGCTGCACATCATCATCGCGTCGACACACCTGTTTGACTACACCGTCACCGACTGCGTCTTGAAGAGGAACATGAATCCTATTCAAGGTATCGAGCAGTCTTCGCTCATTATCGCAACCTCCGTTCTCGGCAAGCCTGGGAAGAGCTTGCTCACCAGTGCAGCGCAACAAAGATTCGCAGATAAAGCTCCGCAACTGCTACCTGGGAACTAGAAACCCACAGATTGTCAAGCGACCTCAACTGACTTTGAATATACGTACATACAATACTTTATACAGCTATCTCTATCCTCTCTATTCCGTTTCGCATATGTTTGGTTGGCCCTGTTTGTCTCGTTCGTTCGATCGTAAGCCGAAGCAGAGTGGCCCGGCGCATCCCAGCCAGCAAACAGAAAGGCTACCTCCGCTTGTACTTTGGCGCAGGCCCAAGGTACGTGGCAAACCTCTCGCGCACTAAGAGCCCTGAGCGCTTGATGATGCCAGGAAGAGCAGGATCAGTGGCCACGCTGAATAGAAACCACAATATCGCCGGCGCGAAGATGCCCACCAACAGCCATTTAATTCGCGGCCAATAATCCTCCAGCCTGCGTCCCTGCGCAGAAGACTTTTTACTGCGACCTTTCTTCGCGCAATGTGCTTCTTGAGCCAAACTAAGCAACAACGTCAGCACCAATGCCACAGCGAAGACGCGCCAACTGACTTTTCCCATCTCTTCACCAACACTATTCACAGTTCACTCTTCACAGTTCACAGTTCACAGTTACCACTTCCAACTTCAATCTCCAAACTTCAAACTTCCCACTGCCTCCTCAGCTTCGACAGAGCTATATTATATCCTCACAGTCAAAATACAATGCGCCAGATCCTGACCCGATGATAAAGGACTTCAAGGATTTGAAGAATTTGAAGTTACCACTTCCAACTTCAAACTCCAAACTTCCCACTGCGTCCTCAGCTTCGACAGAGCTATATTATATCCTCAAGGTCAAAATCCAATGCGCCAGATCCGGACCCGATGCTAAAGGATTTGAATGATTTGAAGAATTTGAAGGATAAAGGATAAAAGGATCAAGTATAACAAAGAGCAAATCACGTTTCTCCCAATCTGATCCTGTCAAAGGAGAATGAGTCCTCCTAGTCTTTGTTCTAGTGTCCTCGTATCCTTGTGTCCTAGTGTCCTCGCTTCCTCATGTCCTCGTGGACCCGTAGCGTACTCTCTAGGAGGCGCGTAGCCCTCTTGCCTTCCTGTGCGCGGACACTGCTTGCATACGTTGTCCTTGGGGTCTTATACTTGTCGTTAATGGTTTAGAGTAGCAGTCTTAACGGCTTCGCAGCGGGAAGAAGGTATTGACTTTCACGATATCTTCGCATAGCTTTTATTGTAGTTGAGATATGGATGAGTATTGAAATTTCGTTATTCATTCTGGATTAGCGCTTGTTAACTACTGCTGAGGTAGTAGCTCATAGAGTAAATCTATAACAAATATCGGACTATGGACTCTATGGACATTCATTGGTTCTTACTGTGGAATAGTTATTACTGGCATACTGGCAAGTGCACCAATCGAACAAAGAGCTGATCCTTTAGTAGAGTGGCATTTGACAGCATTTGACAGCATTTCCTTCATTTTTTTCACATGAACATGTTCAAACATTCATTCATTCAAAATGAACATTGTGATCTCGAACAAACACGGAATTTTACAGTTAACTTCATTCAAAAGTCCTCTGTGAAAAAACGCAATAGCTTCTCGTACTCAGTACTCACAGTCAGTACTCAGTATCCAGCCCAGCCTAAGGACTGCCAATTAATCAACTAATACTTCAAAATTCAAAAATTCAAAACAAACAAAACAGCGCCAGCCACAAGCGCCACTTTGAGATACTTTGAGATCGCGAGGACATTTCGTTTACAAGGGTCCAAAGGAGTCATTAGGAGAGTCCCATTGTTACCGCTATTCCCGCCACAGATGGAGGACACAGCAAGTGTCACAAGTGTGAAAAGTGTGGAAAGTGTGAAAAGTGTGGTACATGTGAGAAGTGTGGGAGGCAACTCGGAGGCATTTAGTGTGTTTTGCAACGAAGATGTGGGCATGAGCAGAGGCAATGGTACGAATGTTGGAGCAGGAAATGGCGGCGAGGACGGGGCTCGATGCGAAGCATTGAAGCAGAAGAAGAAAAGAGCATTCCATCAGCGGTGGAGAAAGCTTGGGCCGTGCGATATGGTGGTCCTCACGGAGGCTGAGGCGAGAGCTGTGACGGGCATGGAGAGTCGAGCAGAAAAGCATGTTGCTTCTCTTGTGGAAAAGCTGAACGACCATTTTGGTTTGACGGGGAAAGAGCTTAAAGACGTGTCGCTCGTTGATATGTTCTTTGCGGTGCTTGGAACTGCTCGCCATGAACTGCTCCAGGGTATGAATGCCAGAATTCGGGCTGTGAACTCGGACACGGCCCGTGTCACGGAGAGGGAGTTCATTCTTTTCATTGCGCAAATGTTGGAAGTATGCATGAGTGGGCTTCCTAAGGCGGACGCTTTCCACAGGCTAGACCGACATTTGAGCAATAAATACAATCTTCTTACGGAGGTTAGGTTCAATGTGCTCCAACGCGTGCTCTCCGGATATTGGCACGATGTTTCCGCAACAAGTAGTAAGTCACATGCTGACAATACAAACCTTTCCGCAAAACTCGAGGATCTAGACGATCACCTTTGCAAATTTCTAATGAAGGTTGTTCCGTCCAAATACATTCGAATTACCGTGGACTGCGGGACTGTGAGCAAGCAAAATCCAAGCAATGCCTATCGGCCTCGGAAGAGACACAAGAATGGTGGTGCGTCAGACACTGCCGCTGATGCGTCGTTTCGAATCCTTCTGTGCAACGTGTTCCGCTCCGCGAACTACGACCAGACCGCAACACTTCGAAAAATTCTGGACAAGCTCTCGGAGAGCATGAAGGATGTCAGCGGAGTTGAGTTATGTTTGAACCGCGGGTGCGCTAGCATAGGCGTCTACAAGCTCTGTGCTCGGGCAGGTGTGGGACTGGTCACGGCGAACAACTTTGAGGAGCAGCAAGGCAACCCTTTCATTGCGAAGTCCATTTTTGCTGCGCGACCAAGAAAATACGAGCAACGAGGTTGGCAGTTGAACTCCCAACAATTGAAGGTCCAAGACAAATTCATCATCGACGACAATCCAGACTTAGGTCCTGAGATATTTGCGGCGCAGAAAAGTCTCACTAAAGGCTCTCAAGGAAATGTCAAGGCGTTTGCGTTTGCCGCGCGTGAATTTGGAGATGACACAAAAGCTCGCGTGCATCGCTTTGTTGTGCTCGGGTCCGCACAACTTACAACTGCCTTGCAAAAGTCTTTTGTCATGCACCTCTATGTACGGCCCAAAGAGGCAAAACTCCAACCTTGGTTGTTTTTTCCGGCGAAATCTTGCCAGGACCAGAGTGATGGCGAGCCAAGTTTTCCTGAATTTGCACACGCTGAAGATCTGGAGGAAGATGGCGACTTCAGTGATGATGAAGAAGTAGAGGAGCCGGCTGCGGACGACGGTAGTGACGACATGCAATGCTCGGCTGATGAGTCTGGCGATAGCGAGGATGACTATGATGATCCGAACGAGCACAGCTCTCGTGTTGAGCACAGCGACGATGAGCACAATGAGCAAAAGCGCGACGACGGCGATGCCCAAGAGAGCGAAGGCATTTCAGGAAGGGATGCTAAAGGATTTGAAATCAACATCAACGAAGACGCTACGAGCGACGCTGGCATTTCTGTTTCTACAGGGGAGCAAGAACCTGAGGAATTTATGGACAGAGGATTGGATATGGCTGGTGCACCTGGGGCAATAGAGGCAAGAAGAATGGCGTTGCGACAAGCACAGGACCACGACGCGGACGTAATCGCGAAGATAAAGTCAAACCCACCATTTGATGCGCTAGAGTCGCTTGAGGCGAGATTGCGCGGTTCTATCGTGCCGCTAACTGCGGGGCAGCGCTGCGCAGATTGGTTTGTTTTCAGGCAATTCATGGTGACGGGAACCACTGCTCAAGATATTGCGGCTCGCAGTCCGAAAGTGAGGCCACTCCTCTACAAAGATCCCTGCGTGGGCTCTACCAAGCCACTCACGCGAGTTGAGATTGCTCAAACTTTGTGTAATAGCTGGTTTCGTATCAAGAAGACAGCTGGCAGCAGTGCCAACTATGCTCTACTGGCAGGTTCGAGATATGAGAGCTCTGTAGTGTCCGAGCTGCGGAAGAAGCGTTTCATCCGAGAGGTTTACATGATTGGCCTCGTTCAGTCCAAACTTCATTGCCACCTTGGCGTCAGTGCAGACAACATCATCGTTATTGACCACCCGGATCATGGCACAATCGTCGCTCCTCTGGAAATCAAGGCAAAAGTGACGAAACGCACTCTGGACCAGTCACTGTCAGTTGCGAACAAATATGGCGATCTTTTTTGCTGTACCGCCGGCTCGTCGATTTGGTTTGAGGCTGTTCCCCTGGAACACCGTGGCCAGCTCTTGCAACAAGCAGCTGTCTTCGATCGACAGTTTGGCGTTTTCTGCGTGAGCAGTGTCACGAAGGTGCTTTATGTTGTAATCGTTCAATTCACGGCGGCTCAGCTGGCTGCCTGGACAGGCGCATTTCCTCAAGTCGAGCGGCTCGTCAGATGGGCCTGGGACTCCGTAGCGACTGGAAAGCCCCCCGACTGGTCCCAAGTGAAAAAGCTGTGGCCAGCCGATATGTTTCGTGTCTTGAAGTCGAGGTATGTTCTTTGGCGTGCCTTACACCAAAGGAGACTGAAAGACGATGGAGTGCTCCCGCCAATTCGGGCCGTGCGCTCTTTGGTGCAATTTTATTACAGCAAGGGTAAGGAAGGTGTCGACGGAATCAACGACTTTGCTCAGAGACTAGATACGCGCGTAGTGAATTTGCCATTGGAAGCCAAGGTCACCTGGTCGCGCATTCAAGACAGCGTGATAGCAACGTCTTTGTTGTGGAGAATCCGGGAAACTAAAAAGCTGGTGCAACTGTATGGAGGCAGGTGGAAAGGATTGAACCACTTTCTCAGCCTCTGTACCAAGACGTGTACATTCACAAAGTTTTGTTGGGATTTGTCCATCGAACTTATTGAACAGTCCGAACGTATCATCGACATGAGCCCCAACATCGACACGAGCCCCAACATTGACACGAGCCCCAACATCGACACGAGCCCCAATATCGACACGACCCCCAACATCGACACGAGCCCCAACATCGACACGAGCCCCATCATCGACTTGAGCCACAAGGCACAGCCAGGTCGAAAACGTCTTGCAAGCAGTGAAGTTTACGGCGAGCTCTCAATCAATGAGCAGCTCGAGTGTCAACGCAAAGTAGGAAAGCAACATGTGACAGCGCGTGTTGACAAGCCCATGGTCAAAAAGCTTCGCTTGGCTGCGAACAAGCATCCACGCGTCCAAATCAAATCACGGAAGTGTGTGCTATGCTCCAGTCAAGCAAGAAGCATGTGCTCCTTCTGTGGTGTCACACTCCACCATGCCTTTAAAAAGAGCGAGGCGCAAGAAGTCACCTGCTGGGAAGCTTGGCACGGAGTGAACAATCTCGGCGAGCACCTCAAAAATGGCTGCAAAGGACCGGCGAAACCAGAATCCTTAGACACTTCAACTCCGCCATATCTGCCACAGACGCCAACCTCATTTGCAACAGCAACTCCACCATGTGTGCCAGACGCGCACGGCGAAGATCACGCCTAATGCATTCTGATGCAGTGCAAATCTTTTGTTTTCGAGATTCATTAAACATTTATCTATAGAGAGACCGATCTACGAGCCCATTAAACGAGCACAAGTGGCGCGGCCGACATGTGCAAGCCGTAGGAAGATTGTGGAGGTCAGAAAAGACATCCATCTCGTGGGCATATCCATCAACAGGATTAGCCCACAGGGAGCCATTGCATTTGAACATGAATCAAACCAAAACATCGATGTTTACTTTTCAAGTGGAGTCTCTTGATTGATGAATGAATCAGAATTCCTAATGTCGGATAGAGTTACCCATAAGATGTTCTTACTTTGATGCTCACACAACACACTGATGCAGAAATGTTTGGCAGTAGAATCGTATACTATAAATTATAGGTAACGGTAATTTCGCATTTGGCAAGACACTCACAGTAGTCAGTCAATGCTCTGCCGAGTACTGTGCCATGGTACGCAGACTCGGAGATGGGCACTGCAGACTTCCAGAAATAGAAACTCGCAAGTGAGCTTGTCTTGGAATCGTGCCTGAGTATAAAGGTTGTCAAGGAAGCAAACGTGTCGTGCGCCAAGGGTGTCCGGCCCGCGGAGAGACGCGAGATACATCGGCGAGGACGTGGACATGATGGACGCAAACAAGAATGAGGAACGCAGAGCGGGGTTTTGTAGAGGCGGGCTCCAAACGGTGAGTGTTTGTGTCTTGGCTTGGCTTGGCGCCGCGTTTTATGGCTCGTTTGTGAATGGGAAGTTGGACTGTTGAGCTGACGCGTGATTCACTGTGGGGCAGACGCTGCCGTGCAACCGATTGATTTTGTCCGGATCGACGGTGGTGATGCTAATTCTCAACTTGGTAGTGGTGATTCAAGCCCTCAACATCACGAACAGCAATGTGCTCTTTACAGAAATCTATCCAAGCGCTCGCAATACGGGGCAGATCGTGTGTCTTGGAGCTGTGGTGTTTGCTATCACGGCGCTGCTTGGGTTTGCAGGGTCGTACTACCGCCTCCGCGGAACGGTCAAGGTGTTTCTGGTCCTCACCTTCTTTTGCCTGTTATTCAGTTTGGTCGCGATGGTGCTCATGTCCGGGTTAGCCAAGCCCGATCAGCTCAAGGTGAGAGAGCCAGAGTTTAAATCAGGTTGGATCGAGATTGTTCGACAGGTGAACGATGGCGAGGACGCCGACTCGAGCCGCCGCGCATTCCTGAACACCATCACCACTTATGGCTCCTGTTGCGGCTTCGACTCGACCTCGGATTCTGAACAGCTGATTAGTGATCGGTGCACGCAATCCACGACGTGCCAAGAATACATCAACAGTTACATCGCAGCAGAAGTCGACTCTTACATCACAGTTTACGCTGTGTTCTTTGTATTCGGAATCATCCTTTTCGCAGGCCTGATCTTCTTTCTTGTTCGCGTCGTCCCACAACCGGTGCACCGCGAGGACCCAGGAGGTTACTACTACGTTTGAAAATGAAGATTGCCTGTACTGGTCACAGTGTGGCATTAGGTGTTCTTGTCTCTTGCAACTGAATGTTTGAAAAAAGTAATAAAAGGTTAAGTGATCATCTCCTTCCTCAATGAAGCCAAGATGTGGGCGCGGCTTCGCATTTCTGCGACCACAGATGTCAACAAAATGAAGGCTCGCCCTGACGAGGCGCAGACACTAACAGCTAGCCATATATACAAACTTGAATTAAGGCGAGGTCGCGCTAGCCCGTCCAGTTCTCCCCTTTACCGTCAACCAAGTCGCCCTCGTCAAAGACTTGCTCTACGCTGCGCACCTCGTCGAACATCCTGGTGAGTAGGTTGGCGATCGAGAACCTCAGCGTGACCGTGGAGGACGGGCACCCTCTGCAAGCGCCAACCAGGCGCAGCTTTAGCACACCGTCTTGCAGCCCTCGCACTTCCACGTCTCCTCCATCGCTTTGCAAGTTCGGGCGCACGTGGGAGTCCAGCACGGCTTCAATCTCCCCGATCAAACTGCTCGAACAATCTCCGTCCTTGGCACGCTCTTCATGCTCTTCAAATCGATGGCTTTGTTGACCTTGCTTGTGTTGTTCTTGCTCGGGTGAATCCAATGTTGACACTGGCGCTAATTCGCCCGCATCATCAAGCTGCTGGAGAGATATGTGAAGCGCATCTTCCACTTGATCCCAAAAGTCCTCGCCCGGGTCCTCGTCTTGCAGCGCGTTCACTGCAACAAAGTCTCTGCCCACCAACACGGACGCGTCCAGAGATGGATACGAGCCCCGCAATTTGCCGGGAAGCCCCGCACCTGCGTGGTCCCGCAGCTGGCTCGGATGTATGCGGAACTCTCCAGTAGGAAGACGTACGCCGCTGGGCAGAGCGAAACGCATAGTGCGCGGATTGGGCGTGGGTGCCCGGAGAAGCAGCAGCTTCCTCATGTGATGCGCCATTGCCTTTTACTTTTACTTTTACTTACAGTAGATTGCTCTTGCTCTTGCTCTTTCAGTGTTTCTTCTTCCCTTTCTACGCCAACACGAGCTTTCCCTTACAACTTCGCTCGCAGATTCTCACCTTGCGTTCGCAAATATGTTCAACTCAGAGGCTCGACCTCTCGCCAACAACTTGTGTTCGTCACTGTACACCTTTCTTTATAACTTCAAGCTCTCCGTCTCTCAACTCTGACTTTTGGCTCGAAGAAGAAGCTATGGGACTTGTGGGACCTGTGGGACCTGTGTGTGGGACCTCAGTGCCTCCTCACAATCACCTCAATCACCTCACACAACTCGTGCGACATATCGTGCAAGTGAACATTGAGGGCTATGATTTCTCGCTATTCAGCATATAGCCTCGATTATTATTATCCTGATGGGATATAGAGTAAGGGTTGGAAAAATAGGATTAATTTGGGAAATAATTCCTCAAAAATTCCCACTAAAATTCGATGGCAAGATCCATAATAACAATGCCTCTTTCGTTTACTTAAATTATGTTATTATGTATATACGTGATAATAGCTATCCCTGTGTATACTATATAATACGATATCTCTAATCACGAAGACGTCAGAGTTACAGTGCTCACTGCCACATGGCAGCCACAGACCACTGCAGCTAGACTAAACCCTGATAACTCGTAACACCATTGGTCAGTCGCAGCAGTGACGAAGTGCGGCAGAGCGTCAATCGAGGCATTCTACACCGGACTCTGCCATGCCCGAGTGAACACCGAGCGAAGATACAGGGCTAATCGAGGGAAGATCCTAGCCACTCCAAATCTGGCTGCGAATTGAAGGTTGCTAGAGGGTTTACCGAGGAACAATTTGTTGGACTCGGAAGAATATTTGCGTAGGCGGAGAGCGCGCGGAGAAGCAAAGCGACGAAGAGAAGAATTGAAAGTGGCGAATTTAGTGTGAATTTGATACGAACAAGGTGAGTGGAACGTGGTGGTGCGCGACGCATGACTCGTGCGATACGAGAGTGCGCGACTGGTTTTCGTACGGGAGGGTGAGGAATGTAGGGATTGGGATGGGGCGATTTCGTGATTGTGTGTACGTGATGATGAATTGCTGACGGTGCGTTTGTGGCGAAATTGCGCAGATGGACGCATACAACAAGTGGCTCTCCAACTACTCCAGGAGGTACATCCGCACTGGAAGCGGTGCCCCAGCGTTCCACGTGATGTTCGCTGTGTTTGGCGCTGGTGTGCTCATCCACGCCAAGCAGCACTTTGACCACCACCGCGACCCAAAGCCCGTTGCTCATTAAATAACAGAATGGTGGAATAGTCTTTCTTTATCCCCCTTTTTTCAATCTCCCTCTTTCTCTCATTGGCTTGTCCGGACCATTTGTCCTTCACTTTACTTTCGTTTGTTTTGATTTATGCTCAGGAGGGAATTCTCAGCGTGCCAAACATTGCGCTCAAATAAAACGATGCGGAACAGGTGACGTCAGTTCTTGTTTTTTCAAAAGCTCGTTAAATTGTATGGATTCTAAACATGCGGCTATGGAAAACTTTCTGCCTCGAGGCTCACGCTTGCGGTCATCATTTCCAAGAATTGCTGAGCGGTAATTCTATCGAGTGGCTCTTGCTGCCAAGCGGAGGTTATTGCGGTTCGCACCATCAAAGAGCTTCCAGGTAGCGCTGGTCTGCGGCCATTGAGAACTGCACTCCGTACTTGAAATGAGCCAAGATCTGGATAAGGAAATTTCATGCCCAGCACCGAAGAAGCCAAGATAGCACAGGAAAAGACATCTGATGAATAACCATAAAACATGTTGCGGCGGGTTTGGTTGAGTACCTCCGGTGCCATGTGGTCCACCGTGCCAGCGATTGAGTCAGTCTGTACAAATTGCTGGTCGCGAGGAATTCGGACGCAAGTCCCAAAATCCGTCAGCATGCACTTGTAGTTCTCGTCTAGTAAATAATTTCCCGGTTTTATATCTCGGTGCACGAAACCCATGCTGTGCATATAAGCCAAGGCGCGAATGCAGTCACAAAGGACGCTCATACGCCTTTCCCTGCTCCAGGGCGCGCCTTTCTCGATGAAGCCCTCAAGTGAACCGCAAGGACAAAGCGCGAAAACGAGACACAAATGTGGTGGGTTCACACACAGGCCGTGGTATGGTACAATGTTTGGGTGCGAGAGCTCTGTGAGTATCTCGGTCTCCTTCGCGTAAGCTTCAATTGTCGCGACATCGAGTTCTGGTGGAGTGTACATTTTGACAGCAACAGGAACCGTTCTCCCCCGAGATGAATCCCTGTACGCATAGTCCCCAAATTTGCCTCCAGCAGTTCTGCTACTTTGGGAAGTGGCAGATCCAAATCGGCGCATGCTTGTTGAGTCCCCGCCGACTTCCGAGGAAAATGATGTATCTACTGTAAGTAGTTGCTCGTCCTGAGATTCGTTCAAGAGTCTGCTCCCGTCAAGGTCGTGTCCGTCAGACGCCTGAGAGGGGTTTAGCACAGGAACGACCCGTTTCAATAGGTTAATGAACATGTTTTCAATGCTCTGAAAGTTTGAAGAAACCCTATCCAGCAGCGTTCCCTCATCTTCCTCGGTGAGGGACTCATCGGCCCACTCGTCGACAGAATTCTCGAACCTGTTGTAATCAGAGTTTCCCACCAAAGTTGCGACGGCGCCGCTAACGAAGGCCACCATTGCGGCGCTCTCGTCCAAGTTCTCCTCCTCTTCCGCATCGCTCATCGAAAACCCATGCTGCCTCGCGCCCGTCAGAAAGGGATCCGTCAGCACAGAAGGGCTACGGAGGGCCCTTATTGTGCTGGTCTTTAGCGTCAACCTTCCCGCAAACACTGATGCTGTGGCTCCCCGACCTAGCAATCTCGAAAAATCCACCTCCAGAAACGCAAAGTCAATGTAAACTCTCACCGGGACACTGTCAAGCAACGCTTGCAAGCGATTGCTGGCTTGGTCTCCAGGAGGATACCTGGGCTGTGCGAGCCATGTGGAAACATCTTCACAGCCGATGTTTGGGATGTCTTCGCTCCCAGATGCCGTGCTGTTGGTGATTTGATGTAGTTGTGTTTCGGGATCCTTTGATGTCGAAATCCCGGACCCAGATTTGGAATACTCGGTCAAAGCTCGGCGCATTGGTAAACCTCGCCAGTAGTGCGTATCCTTCAAGAGCACGAGGTACACAAAAAACGGGGAAAGTACGTCACGAAGGACAAGCATGATCACCAAAATGTAGGTTGGTACCGCGTGATGAGCCACGACGGCTCCGACATTAAGCACATCGTTACTACCATTGGCTGGGCCGTGCGCCTCGGATTTCGTCACTGCCCAAGAGTATATGACGATGCCAATGTAAACTATGCGCCAGAAGATGGAGTAAACCAAATAGAGCCATCCAGTGGATCGATACCTCCCGAGCATCAAAAGCGGGAAATACAAACTCAGAAGCGGGAGACCCAGCGAAGCAACTTGCAGCGAGTTGTGAAATACTATTCGCGTGTCTTCGTCCGTACCGACGAGAGTGTAGTTGAGCCCAACGACGTAAAGCGCCGTTGTGAGTGCAGAGAGAAGCAGAGACTTGAGAACGCACGCCACGATAGCCCTGAAGCTGACGCACCTCTCAGAGAACAACAACATAAAACCATTTGCAAACCACTCAAAAGCAAGCATGTACCCCGCATAAAAGACGTTGTTGAGCGGGTTTGCATTACTGCGCTCAGGGTACAGGTCAATATAAACAGAGTTACAAATGCCGCCATAGAGCACTGCAATCACGGCCCGAAGCGCATTAACGAGGACAGCGCCAAACACAATTGGAAGATAAGATGGCAAAATTACTGCTATCGCTGCAGACTCATCTCCCGTCACCAGCGCATAATGCCGCGCTCTATTTACAAACCTCACTATCGTCAAGTACAACGCGCACGCGAACACGCTGGAGTACAACACCGCGCTATTCTGCGCCTTCCTGCGTGCACATTTCCGCCGCTCAATTCCCAGTCAGAACAACACGTCTCCCACTTCAACTTCCATTAAAAACACATCACATCACATTCATCTCATTCTTGCAGCCTTGGTGGAAGACGGCACAAAAGACGGTCTTCCAACTCTAAACGCGAAGCAATATCCAACTCACCCAAAGTCAAGCACGCCGGTGTCGAAGCGACACCACAGCGCCGAGCCCATGTCCCTGACCGACCGAGACCAACAGACCAATCGTCGACCCAGCAACTGCGAGCCCGACGCAGGTCTTGGCGGGTCGCAAAAGTGCAAGCGCCAGCCAGACCTGACGCGACGTGATGGCGAGTTTTTTACAGAGTTAACGAGTTTACGGAGTTTACAGTTGTGTGTCTCAGTATTTGCCAGCTAACGAAGCAAAGTACGACCGGTACGGGTGATTGTTAAGCTGACACTGCGCAAAGCTTCATTGTTGTGGACAATGAGGAGCGTCGATGAGTGTCGTGGACATTAGACATTGAACATGGAGAGTGGTGAAAACGTCGGTCTGTTGTGGGCGTGGCTGTGAGACGCTCGCTTGTAAGTGCGACCGAGTTTTGAGTTCACTTTGACGGTGGATTCTTCTCACTGTCAATCAGAATTCAGAATTCAGCTTTTACCGCGTCACAGTCACAAATAGAAAGTAGAAAGTTTGAATAGAATCAGGCAAAGCACGCATAGTGAACCGACTTCTTGTGAGCAAACAGAGCAAACAGGTGCGCCGGAATGGTAAGAGCGCACCGGCGCGTTCCAGAGAAAAAGATCTTGAATTTATTCAACTTGAATGGCTAGCTACTAGCGCTTGATTAGAGAGGAAATCAGGAACAGGACACTGATAGAAATCGCAGAGATTGCGTACCTTGCAATGTCGGAGGTGGTGAGGAAAACCACCATGTCAATCATCACCGCGATGCAAAGGGTGTTAATAGAGGCGCGAACAAAGATGGCGTTCAGTATCATGACAAAGAGCGCGCTATACAAAATGTTTCGCGCGTCGGCCATGAAACGAAGATTAATCCGGAAAGATCGCTGCATCTCGTCCTTGTGTGGATCCTTTGACATGTCATACGAGGGCGAGTCCAACCGGAGTACGCTATTAAGCCACACCGACAGGACGTATGTAATACGGACGAGAAAGCCAAACTCGTAGGAACAGACTGGAGGAGGATTTACCAAGGGATCACCTACATACGCTAACTTGTCATTTGTACATGCTTTCGTCCCTGCCTCCATTTCCATGTGCCCAAGAGCTGTCAACCGCCGATATACACAATATACTCTATTTGTAATCCACGATGGGCTTCCAAAAACCAGTGTGGAGTCTGGAGATGCTTGTGTAGCACTCGCAAATGCCTGCTCCAGTCGAGCTGCCTTGGCCTTGTCAGTCTCGGGAAAATGAAACACCTGCCTCAAGCGCCTGATGACTTGCTTTGTGCTCTCAAGCGAAGAAAGTCGCGAGAAGACTTTGCTTTTAGACGACATAGTCACCGAGTTTTCAAGTTCGCCCACAATAAACATGGCCGCGCTTCGCGAGTACTGCAACAGCGGAAGGCTAGTCCAATTGAGCTCGTCCATTTGCTTTTTCAGTATACGGTGCATGAGCCTCCTGTTCGACTCAAGTATCTCCAACTGACGGTACACCAGCTCTGCTTGCGCTTTTGCTCCCGGCTTTGCGTCTCCTCCCCCACTATTGGTGCATAACGCCTTGATATGAGGAAAGCGGCCCGCAATCTCGGTGTAAAAATTGCGCTGAGGCATCGTCCTGGTCATATCGTCCTCAATGAGAATCTCACAGGCCTGCAAAATAACAAGTACGGGGTCGCTAAAGAGCCCAGACTCCCCAAAGATCCGTGAGAGCACCACCGCTTCTGACTCGGAAAGCTCGGCCAGCTGTTTGATCTCCTGAAGAGCTAGTCTCATAATTTCAGAATAAGACAAGTAATGCTGCACGACAAACCACATCCAAGATGCATCGTAGTGCTCCAAGGTCAGCGGATCGGGCTGCGGAGCTTGCAGTCTAGATGCAATATCAATTCCAGTTCTATTGCGCGGACCAACTCTGGAAGGTCGGTTTGCCCACCTAGCTCGAGCTTTCCACGGCTGCAAGTATGCAACCCAAAGGTCAACGATTGAGATCAGCCCTACAGGGAGGCCTGGTTCGCTTGTGCTGCCAACAGCTTTGCCCATGCGCTTCAGCGACACCTCAAAGAAGTCAAAGAGAGGTTTGCGCATTTCACTCAAGTAGTTGGAGATTCCTTGCGATACGTCGGTCTGAGAGAGTTGCCGCCGTTCATCAAACGGCAAGGATGGATCTGTGTGAAAATAGGTAAAGAATGCAAGAATTGCCTTGGCAAGTGTTTTGGACGGATCAAGGAAATGAACCGCTGGAGTGAATGACGACGTGAAGGACATTCCGGCACCTTGATAGTGAGACACGGACTGAATCTGCCCAGAATTGGCCAGAGGGAGGAGCGACGCCCACGGCTCCACGTTGTACCAAAGCCAGAGATGCAAAACACCTTGGAAGAAAAGCCAGCCGTGTCTGGTTAATTCCTGGCCTCCAAGGGGCAGCAGCGCCTTTAAATATTCGCAGAAGATCTCCAGCCCTGGGTTGCCTCGAAAGTAATCCCCAACATGGGATACCGAATAGCTCGTCTCCCCACCAAAGCGCTTGTCTGCATCTTTGCCGTCAGCTCCTAGCTTTCCACAATAAACAAACCAAGCCAAAAATTTCAAAATGAAGAGCTCCTCCAGGGATACCAAAACTGTACCATTCTCAACAGCCTTGCTGAGAAGGCCCAGCTCGCAGTAAAATCGAGAACGCGACATAACCTCGCGCTTGTTGGGAGCGTGCGAATCTGACAAGAGCGCCTGAATGTACTGCGGGAACACCGTGACTCTCAGTTTGTAGGTGCTAAGAGACGACTCCCTGCGATTGAAAATCACGTTGAAAAGACCGCCACTCTCATTAGGGTCAAGGATGTGACACGCCCGAAATCCGATTCGGTCCTCGCGGCTCAGTCTCTCGTTAAACGTCTTCTCCAGACTGGATTTGATCGCTTCCAAATAATATGGGACAGAAGCAGAGCGCGTCTGTGCTTTGGAGAGATACGACCCTTTCACATCGTCTCCTAAGCCAAGCATCATCTCCAAAAGCTTTGGCACCTCGGTATACAGATCCTGCATCGTCAAATGCGGCGTGCGGTTAAAGTACAAGTGCGCAATGCGGAGCACATGGTACCCTGAGTCGACTTCGCCGTCCTTGGGACTAACACAATCCATAAGGGATTCCTCCTCATACCCTTTCTCCCTGTCAAACGCAGTCACCACCGTCATTTTCACAGTCCCCAAACTTGCAATCAACTGCCCTTTATCTATCAATATCTCTCTCTCTCTCTCTCTCTCAAATTCCCACAAACTCAAATATCTCTCTCTCTCTCTCTCTCTGAAATTCTCACAAAGTCAAAGCACAAGTCGCAAAAAAAGTTGCGCAAAGAAATGCGCTTCTTTCCTCCCTTACAACCGAGCTAGTTTTCAATTATATTTATTCTACGCAAGGCGCCCTCTGCCCCCCGCTCCCTTAGGCAGTGCGTAGTTTCCCTGCTATTCGCTCCGCCTAGGAGTGTACGCGGGGACTCCCCAAAGTATGTCACTGACGGTTCCTAGAAGTTGGAGCTAATGATTTGAAAATGGAGTTAGTGGGAAAGGTGTGGTGGTTCAACTTGCAGGGCTAGCTTAAAGATTTATTAACTGGAGGATATCTGATCATAGCGTGATTTTAATACTGGCGGACACCCTTCTGTGGTCCTCCTCCTTTCTGTAGATGTTAACAATATGATAGCGATGGTTAGTTATGAGTGCCTTAGGGTGGGAAGTAGTGTTGGTAGTTCTGCAAGAATGCTCTCTTTTGTTCTTTCATGACCGTTACGAAAGGTTCTATCTGACATAACTTTTTCAATCAATTGAGATGTGCAATGAATAACATGACCGAGCGATTTTAGGTTTACTATTTGTTTCGAATTCTGAACTGGTGACACGAAACGAAAAAGGTTTCATTGTAAACGTAGTGACAAGAAGAACAAGCCCAAGCCTCGCATTGAAAGCGACATCGATATTGACTTGGCAGTCAGCGACGTCAACGTCAATTCACAGCGAATCCAACTCAATGCAACTCATTTCATGAACAGTGAACACAATGACTCCAACTATCTCGTTCCACTCGAGTCCATCCCTTGAACATTCCCATTGCCATAAATCTACTCGAAATCGAAAAACCACGGCTCCCTGCTCTTGATGGCATCGCTCTCGCAAAACCATCGCTGCTTCCGCCTTCATCTTCCACCATCTCCACCACCTCCGTTCTCTATATCTCTTGCCTCTTATCCTGCCTTTCTTTGTCTTGTCTTGTGCCATCGACGGCCTCGACCTCTGCAAAGTAAAGTAACAAAGTGACACTTACTTACTAATCGGAACACGCAAGTCCAAGTCGCGAGCAAGCAAAGGAAGAGCCAAGAGCCAAGAGCCAAGAGCTCGTCTCCTCCTCGCGGCAACCCGCCTTCGAGGTGGCCACAGCTTGCCGCGCAGAGCGAACAGAGCGAACAGAGACAACGCTTCTTCAGGTGTGTCGAAAGAAGGAACAGAAGCAGGCAAGTTAATTGGAAAGGCTGCTGTCGACCTTCGACTTGCGTCTTGCGTCTCGAAGGTAGCTTGCTAGCTGCCCATGCGAAGAGCGGTCGAGCTGCGCCTCGCTCCATCTCTTTCCGATTGCGCGAAATGGACTCGAGACGGCACTTGGGGCGCCCAGTCGGCCCGCCGCCAGTGACGAATCGTCAGTACCATGAGCGCTCGGGAAGCGGCAACGAGGAGTACTACTCGCACTCGATGCCGATGCCGATGTCCATGTCCATGTCAATGTCGATGGCAGACGGCAGGTCGGAGGACACCGGGCGACGGCAGAGTGTGAAAGAGCAGATGCTGGCCCAGCCTCCCGCGACGAGCGCCTCGTCGAGAGGGTTCCAGCACTCAACCGCGCAGTACAATGTCCCCAACAACGCCGCGGAAGGGCTGGAGCAGAGACTCGCGCGGCTCGAGAGAGGCGCCGAGATGGAAAGACAGGCGATGGAGTCCAAGGTGGCGCGGCTGACAGAGGCCGTCGCGAAGCTCGTCAGCGAGCGCAACGGAAGCGCCAAGCAACACGAGAGCAGCCCGTCCATGAACGCAGCTGTTGCGGAGGAGAATGCCAAGTTGAAGCAAGTGATCGAGAATATGCGCCAGCACATCCACGCGCTGGACGACGCGCTGACGATGAAGAGCGCCAAGATCGACAAGCTAGCCGCCGCAGTCGAGCATCTGGAGAGGGGCGCGGGCATGCAAGACAGCCTGAGAGCCGAGCTCGGGAGCCTAAAAGCAGCAATCATCGAGAGAGAAGGAAACAACGCCACACATCAGCAGCTTGCGAAGGTGACACAGGACCTGTCCAGACTCGGGTACAACGTCGAAGGTATGGCTGCCGAATCGAGCAAATGGAGAGCGGGACAAGCTGCTCATATGCAGGAACTGGACGCCAAAGTGGGCAGCGTGTACGAGAAGACCATGGCGGCGGTGTCGGAGGAGGCAAAGTCGCGACAAGTTCTCGGCAAATGGCTTGAGGATTTGCAGCAGCGAGCAAAGGAGAATCAACTGAGCAGTAAGGTCTTTGGAGAAAAACTAATGGAGCTGACCTCACACTCAGCGGCGTCACAAGAAAAGAATGAGAGCCTTCTCGGGGAGCTCCGTTTTGGCGTTGCTCGCATGGAGGAGACGGTATTTAAGGCTATTGAAGGGCGGATGGACGAATTTGCTCAACGGTTTGCTCAAGAGAGATCCTCTGATAGGCACGATCGGGCGACAGAGAAATCTGATATCTTAGCAAGAATTGCACAGTTTAAAGACGTTTTAGAGACTGATCGAAAGGGCCTTGAGCTCCGGTTTCAGCATTTTAAGGAGAAGCTTTTGGAAAAGGACGCTGCAGACCGCATTTCGCTCGATGAGCTGCGGCAGGACGTGGAGCTGCGCTTGGACAGTCTCACCAGGGACGTCCAGCGGGAAGAGACGTCACGGATAGACTCTGTCCGAAGAGTGCACGAAGATCTCCTGGATCAAGTCGATAGCCTGCACCGCGATGGGCAAAGTGGAGCAGGAAATGGTGGTCTTGGGCTTCAACAAGTGCGCGATAAGCTGGCCGAACTGGAAGAAGTTACTCGTGCTGAAGTTCGATCTCGAATGAGGCACGAAAGTAAAGCCAGAGAACATCTTGAGAACTCATTGAAGACTATCCAGCTGGAGATTGACAATACAAGAGACGAGCTCAAGCAGCATATTACAAACACGCAAGATGTTCTCGACACATCCTTTGCTAAAGTGGAGACTCAAATCATGCAGCAGGTTCAATCGCTGGAAAGCCAGGTAGTTGAGGAGCTTCACGGGCGACAAATGTTCCAATCAGATGTTGAACAGCGGATGAGCAGCTGTGAGGCCAAGGTTGCGAAAACTTCTGCAGGCTACCAGCTCGCAGTCGATCAAGTGTCCCAAGATCTTGAAGCCGCTCAGGACTCCAACAATGCTCAAATAAAAAAGTCTTCAAGAGCAAATTGGGGCACAAGATGAAGCTTTGCAATCACTCCGTCAAGAGCTCGGTTCGGACCTGACGCAAGCGATGTCTGCTCAGCTACTCCAAGCCCAACATGAAACGTCGCAGTTGATCGAACAGTGGCGGGAGTACCTTGGAGGCGAGCTGCAATCTGCTCGCTGCCAAATGGATGCTCTGCAGGAGTCGAGTGAGTCTTCCGTCTCAGCGCTGGCCTCGCGAGTGTCCGAGGTGGTAAGCTTTGTCGAAAATTGGGAGGCAAAGCAGGCTTCAGAAAGCTGTCTGGAGAATATTTTGGCCAAAATTGAACGCGAGGAAATGAATCGCGAATCGGCGGATGCAAGGCTCCTTTTTGAGAGCGAAATGCAAAGCAGGCTCTCAAAGACTGAAGCAACCCTTGTCGCAAGCGTTGAGAATCTTCACAGCCACACTGAAGAAGAAATCAAGAGTACACAAAACCTGATCAGTGAGATTCGGGTTGCTCACGAAGGTGCACTGAACGAACTTAGAGCTGAGGCGGCTGGACAAGCCAAGTCCCGTGCAGCTTTGGATGAAGAGATGCTGAGCGGACTGCAGCGCTTAAGAGAAGATGTGTTCTCCTCTATCGCAGCATCAGAGGAAGTTTCTCAATCGCGTTTTGAGGAAATTGAAGTACGGTCAACACTTGACGACGTTATCAGTCAGATTGAAGAAAGAATCAACCAGGAAACTTTTGCGGGTTTGAACGAGGAGCTAAATCATGCGTCCGAAGAAGCTGGGTCCTTGTTCGACCACATCGGGAGAACTTTAGAAGAGGAAATCTCCAAAAACGCAGGTCTGCGGAATCGATTAGATAAAATGGAAGCCCTTGCGAGGGAAGATCAGATCGAACAACAGGAGATATGGCGGTCCATCACGGAGGCGCAGTCATTTCTCGGTGAGGAGGTACAACATGAAGTGAGGCGACCTTCCTCAGTATCAGCCGAAAACAGCGACACCAAGCGTACACCCGCAGCTTCAGCCGCTCTCAGCGACAAGTATGTGGAGCCGGTGAGGAGCCCCGAGGAGGTGATCCCCCCAGTCTCCACAAACGAAAATTTAGAAGAGCATGTGCAATTGCAAGACGAAGTCATGCACGAGGCGAAGGAGGCCGCCCAGCCGGAGGCCACCATCGAATCAAGCCAAAAAGAGCTCGAAGAGACTTTTGACGAGGACGACTTCAAGCTGGAGTGAATGAAAACAAGAGTTTTGATAAACAGAAAAACCATATATTATCACACGATCAGTAATTTCATGAACACTTTAGGGAAGCACACGTAGGTGAAAGTAGACTACGATTTACACATTTAATTGGACCGCATGAACCGCAATACACTGTGTTGACAGTCAATGCAAGCCCTCGAATTGATCCCCACGATGCGCTCCATACCGTGACCGGGACGAACAGTCTGATCAAAACTTTACAACATCGGGGACTTGGACAGCTGCAAATTAGACGAATCGTCGGAATCTTCAGTCTGCAACTTGTGGTCCGCTTCGTCCACGATGACAGCGAAGGCTAGTTCGCAGGATGTTGGTCCAGAGGGACTTTGCACCTCATTAGAATTTTCTTTGTACCTGATAAGCGGAGATACGTGCGATTCCTTTGTGCTGAGTTTGCTTTTGAACTCGTGCAAAGGCAACCGTACTTCCCCAAACTTGAACCCTCCCCCATTCAGCTCCCAGTGGTAGACAGCAATTGAAAGCACTTCGTTCCCACGAATAGGACGCTCTCGGTCTCGGCCAAAAATGAAATGCTCCTCCCACGCCGGCGCATAGCTATCCCGAATAATGACAGTCTTCTTGGACTGCATAACTTGAAAGTTGTTGAGAGGATCCAGCAAGGAAATTTGGCAATAAGGATCTATCACAGGCGTATCGATCGAGGAAGCCCGCGAGGAGTGAGATGAGGGCACCGGGCCAAGTTCATCTGCATTTGCAGATGCTCTTGAACTAAGAAAAGCCTGTTCTAAATTTTCGGCTCGATTTATGAACACTCTGACGACCAGATTACGATCGTCGTAGGAGTCGGCACATTTTGCTTTCCACTCATCCGGAACGATCTGAGAGATGACCGAGTAGTCTGACTCGTCAACACTGTACGAACTTTCCACTCGACTGCGACCGCCAATTTCTTGCATGGAAACACCGCCACCTACGCTAGAGTTTCTAAAGTTGCCAGCCATTGGGCTAGCTGCCATGCTCATGATTTGCCTGAGCGAGCCAGAAGCGTGGCGTACCATGGCAGGGACCATTTTGCGACTGTTGGGCAAATTCCGCAGACTGCGACTGCTGGTTGGCGAGTTGAGCATCTCGTCCATCTCGCCAGCACTGAATGAAACCTTGGTTTGAGTTCCGCGACGTTGCGCAACTTTTTCTTGGAGCCCTTCTGTGCCGACCTCGAAACAAAAGCAAACATGCCCGGCTAGTTGGGTGCCGACAGCGTTCGGGGTGGTGGTAAGCGGCTCAAGGGGAATCCACTTGGTGAGCAAATTGTCCTGAAACTTTGTTATGATTGCGGAGAGAGAAACCTCGATAACGCCAATCAAATGCGTCTTGGGAGGCACTGCTGTTTGCGACTGTCGAGGTTGAACGTCAGTATGGCCGGACCAGGAGTTGCGAGCACTGGAGCGAGCAACTGGATTCAGGCCATAAAGAGACCCGGAATCGTCACCTGATACAGATGAATGATGATGCAAAAGACCGGCGTTTTGGGTAGGAGCCCAGGACGCATAAAACTCCACTCGCAGATCTTCAAAACCAGTGAGTGTATCCGACTTTCCGAATGTAAAGAGTTCGTTCCATTCTGGAGAGTGTATCGCGGCGGAGCCTCGCGACCGAGCGTGCTCTGTGCCAAGCTTGAGCTCGCAATAGACTTGAGATGCAATAGTGGCATTTCCAAACCGGAGCTCCAGAGTTCGAAGTGCAGCTTTCATGACACCTACGCGAAGAACTACACGCTGCGAGTTTCGGTTGAAATTGCGCTTCAGGTAAAAGGTAGCCATCGCCGGGGACAAACGAATCTTTTGTTGAATCATCCGCGGAATTTGCTGCTGCTGATCCCACTCATAGGCAATATTGCGCACCAAATTTCCAGACCCGCCAGCACCATCCTCCCAAGCCACCGTTTGAGAATCGCACATCGACTCAGGGGCAACTTTACCTACACTCTGCACTTCCAGAAGAACCTTCAGTTCACCGGCATCCTCCTTCCTCGCCCTCCCGGACAACTCAAAGGCGACACGCTTCGGCTTGTCATGCGGAATTGGAAAGAGCTTGGTAATCGGCAAGCTGACGGTCCCAAAGTTTCCGTAGTATGTATCAACGCCCGCTATGATCAATGTCGCACAAGGCCGAAGCTTTTGATAGGTTCCGAAAAGCATCGCCTCGCTGGAACTGTAGTCCGCAAAGCGTCCCGGGATCGCGGCCAGAGCTTCTGCGTCCACACCTAGACTCCGTCGAGATTTTTTCGTCTTCATCGCGGTGGGGAGATCGGCGGGTTTCTTTTTCTTCTCGGACTCAGAAGCACCGCTGTCCCCCCCGTGCTCAGACTTAGACTGCTTCTTCTTGGCATGGCCCTCGATTGCTAAATTAATGACCCCGTCCCCCTGACGCTTGGAAATGCCATCTCCGTCCTCCGGGTCATATAGTCTCACCTCGACTTCATCGTCGTCATCGTCATCTTTGTCACCGTCATCATCATCATCATCATCATCATCATCTACAGCCTCCTTGTCCGATGAGATGAGGCCTATCAGAGTTGAGCGTTCGTGCAAAGCGGCCACATTCGTCTTGCCAACTTCCCAAAAACCACTGTTGATCCCTTGCGGGCCACAGGAAATGATGCAGGTGGACGCCTTTGCCAGGAGACCTGTAATCCTAGTAACCTTGACCTGAATGCATGCTCCACCGAGATAGGGCCCAAGCCCAACTTCCGATGTGGCAAGGTATTCCCGTACAATGCTTCGCTGCCAGCTGGGCTCCGAGTGTTCGCCTTCCGCCATGGCCATAGCGAGCTTGATCTCGTGCAGGGACGAGCTCCATAGCGGTCGGTAGTACGGTCCGTACATACGGTGCGCCCACATCATCATCCCCGAAGTATAGCTGATCGGCTCGTGGCCAATAAATCGCTTTCGCTTGCTGTGAGACATGATATACACTTCAAGCCAATCCGGATCCAAGACCAAATTCCCAAGACTATCAACGAGAACTGTGGTTCCAAGACGGGCGAGGCGACTAGTGCTGAAGAAGATCTCGCTGGCAGTGAGTCTGTGGAGCGAATCGGATACGTTGGCGATGTCGAAGTAGTTAAAAACCCGTTCTTCAAACCATCTTTTGTAGGCGGCGTTGCAGAATTTGGGTGTTCCAAAAGTATAAACCGAGATGGGAACATCCGGCCTGCGAACAGCTATATCTCCGGCGCAGAAAGAGGCATAACAACCTCCAACGCCATGGCCCGTGATGAAGACTGGTCGGGATCTTTGCGTTTGCAGCTGCTCCACCACTTCCTGCACGCGGCTGATAAGACCCATGTAACGCAAGTACAACTCTCTCCAGACCATGGGACGTGACGATTTGCACTTGAGAAAGTTTTCTAGAGAAGCCTTCCAGTTGGACTTCTTTTTTCCGCGTGGGTTCTGACCTGACAAGAACGCACTATTACCTTGCGAGAGGTTTGGGTCAGGGTGACCAGTCTCGTCTTTTCCAATGCCTAGCTCCACGTCCTCCGAATCATGGGCGGTAGCTGGTCGAGGCGATGCGAGGTTAGTAGGCAAGGTCGCATCCTTCTCTGCCTTGTTGCCCGCTCGAGCTCGAGGCGAGCTGTCGTTGGCGGAATTTGGTGACTCGGATTCGCCGATTATATCAGGCTCACACATGCTTGCGCGCTGACCTTTGAACAATGGGAGTGAGTTCCATATTCTGGACCCGTTCCCGCGAAAAGAAATTACAATAGAGTCCGGAGACTCGAAAATCGCGCAGTAGGTCTCGTAGCTGTCGTCAATAACTTGCTCCACGATGAGGAATCGCTTGTCTTCCACCAACAGCAACACGTCTGGATCAGACTGCGGGTATTTGAAACTGCCAGTCAGATACACCGTGTGCGCAAAGTTCCACATGAGTGCAGCTGTGTCAAAAGAAAATATGTTCATAGATGGTGGGCGCAGACACTGGGACACCAAACCCACGTCCTGCTCGTCATTTGTGACTGTGTCGAGATCTTGAGACTCTGTGCTCAGGTCTCTGTAGGATTTGACGTAAGTGTACGTGCTTTCTTTATGCACGGGGCTCCACTTCTTCATGAAGGAGAATAATTTCCCGCAGCAATTGATACGCTTTTTAGCGGGCTCCTCCTCTTCGTTTACGATTTCGACGCGAGCCAGCGTCGCAACGGAAGACGACGACGACGACGACCGGGAGGGCAGCGATGAGGTCCTCCGAGTAGGCTGCTCTTGGGTGCCTTCGTCTTGGCTGGTCGACGCAGGCTTGCGGTCAGTCACAAGCGCGCCTTTGCGCCTTGGGCAAATAGTGAACACCTTGAGGACATCCACGTCGCAAGGCAAGAATAGGTATGCCAAAATAGTCGTCCACGAGAGGACAGCCATAGCGAGCATGGAGCCAGTGATGCCCATCCCCGTATTGGAGAGCTGGCTGACATGTAGAAACTGCATTGGTGTGGAGGCTACCACTGCCAGGGAAAAGATGAAAATGAAAGCGCCGTGTAGCAGGAGCAAGTGCACGATAGTGACGAATGAGACAAGATGTGCGCGGCCTTGGAGCAAATAATAGAGGGACAAGACCTTCTTCGCGCGCCACCACTCAGTCAGCACCCAAACGAGAAGTATGAAATCCCACACGCAAAAGAGCGGAATGATGGCTCCTCGCGCGTTCACGGGGTATTCGCCGCAACTAAGAGTGCTCGGCTCCGAGCAGTACCTCGCTACGGAGAGCCAGGCCACCCCGGGTACCCACCCCATGCCAAAGTCCAGGCCCTGGCCGAAGGCGATTCTGGCCGCCACGTACAAGGCTGCGACGCGAGGGATGAGGCCCTTGAGTGAGCGTACGCTGTCAAACTCTCGCTCCTCACGACGATGAAGCGGCACGCGGTTCTCTTCACCGCCTGCTGGTGATTGGGAACCCTGTCCCTGCGCGACCGCGGAGTCTAAGAGCAAGTGCTTGCCGCCGCGCAGAATGCGCTCGCGCTTGAGCGCTTCCAGTCTGAGCCACTTGAAGAGAAAAATGACGCCGTAGAACTCGCTCGCCACGAAGAACGAGTCGCACAGCGAATTGTACCTCTCGCGCGGCCAGTACGTAAAGTATACCTCCAAGTCCTGTTCCTCGTACGACAGATAGTAGCTGTACAAATCCACCGCCGTCGCAGCCGGGTTGAGCGGCGCGATCAGCCATGCGCACCACACCATGAGCAGCACTACCATTTGCGCCTCCTGCCGCAGCCTCGAGCTCCTGCCCAACCTTTGCTGCGGTCTCTTCCTCTTCTTCTTCTTCTTGTTCTTCGTCGTCGTCGTCTCGCCCGTCTCCAGATCTGCGTTGTCTTGCCCGGTTCCGGCGTCCTCGGTTCCCGCATGCTCGGTTCCAGCGCGTCTGGTTCCGCGCATCCTCAGCATAACTACTGCTGAGAAAGCCAAGGCGACTGCCGTCATCCACAAAGCCATAGCGGCGCGCACGACCAGCGCTAGCAACACCGCCGCGGAGCCATCAATCTCGGCTTCCGCCGCTTCCGCCTGACCTTTGCCGCCTTGAACACTATCTCTCGCGAGCGCCACCGCCACGCACGAGAGCACGGCGCCCGCGGCGCACGCGGGTAGCGCGGCCAGCAGCAGCCGCGCGAGTCCTGCGCCGTCCAGCAGGTGCAGCTTGACCGTGGCCTCCGCGCGACGGTCGTTCACCAGCGTGCGCAGCCCCGCGTACCCTTGCCGCCGCGCGGCTTCGTGCTCGTCTTCCAGCGCCTCCAGCGCCTCCTGCGTTAGGGGACTGCCGTCGCCCCCGACCGTCGCGCCCGACTCGGCGGTCTCCACCACGCTGCCCGCCACTGACGACGACGACGACGTTGACGACGACGGCGACTCTGGCGCAAGACCACCGCCGAAACCGCCGAAACCGCCGACCGTTTTTCCCTCTTCGTGACCAGGCTCGCCGCGCATGCGTTCAGCGGAGAACCCGTCCGCGCTTCCCGAAGAACCCGATGGAGAACCCGATGGAGAACCCGTGCCAAGGCCGTCATCTCCCTCTCCTTTCACTTTGACTTTTACTTTTACTTGCTCCTCTTGTTCTTCTTCCTCCTCTTCTTCCTCCTCTTCTTCCTCCTCCTCCTCGTCGTCAATAATAACGGACAGCGCGCGGTCCGACCCTACGGAGCCGCCAGTCTCCACTACGCTTCCCGAGTCGCTCGCGTCGTCCTCGTTAGCACGCGCGACGTCACTCTCCAGCCCCGGGTCGGGTATGGCGGTGCCACCCGCGCCGCCCCGCGCCGTATGCGCCATGCGCGCACCCCCCCTTCTGCGGGACTGCTCTATTGGGATATTATACGGGGAACTAAGGCAAAGGTGTGCGCGCGGACACTTGGGGGTGTCCCCGCGCCCTCACCTTGGCTAAATAAAAGGTGTGTGTGGGGGGAAGAGGGGGGGGGGGGGAGAATTTGGAATTCGGTGGGTCCAAGAACGAGGACACGAGTGGGGTACGGAAATGAGTGGCGGGGGTGCGCGCGTTATGGAGGGTGGAGGGGTACGCGCTGCACGAGCGAGGACCGAAGCGCGTATGCATTCGCTGGCGTAGACGCCTTTTTCTCGACTGGGTTGGAGAGCTTGACGAGGTGTGTTTGTAGAGACGGCGAAAATGGGGGTGAAACGCTCTGCTTATGGATATTGGTAGCTGGATGGTAGACAAACATCCGTTCCGCAGATGGTGAACAGAAGAATGTTCGCGTGGCGTTCTCTGTTCCATGGATCGGATTACATGGGAAGTTAAGATGGACTATCAGCGACTCTGTTGCTAATGGGTTTGTTACTTGATCTTGCTAGCTAGGCTAGAGAGGAACAGTAAGAGAGCTGGATAGTGTCTAGCTAGAGTGCACTTCGGGTACCCCTTTGTTAATAATAAAGGCTATAAAAATTAAAGTTGGAATTTGTTATGGTATGTCACTAACTTGAACGATGCAATCGGTCTCCGAAACAGTGCAGAAATCTTGAGATCGATTTTGAGAATGATGCAGAGGGTGGTTTTGCATTTGGTGTTTTATGGCCCTGTGGCAGTCGCGTGTGATGAAGCTACTTTTGGACGCAAAAGAGAAATTAGCAAATGGATTTGCCACGAAGGTGCCAAGGTCGAGATTGCGAAAGTTAGCTCTTCCATTTCTTTTGCCGCGATTTTGACCCGAGCTCCAGCTGCTCAAGGCCTTGGCCATGAGATTTGAATGCAGAAACTTGACACCGGTGAGCGGACGTCAAGCGCGGGGAAAAGAGAGAACTTTTTCTGTGCGAAATATGTAATGGAACTAAATATCTAATTGTCAGTCGGGTTCAGAGGTCTGCATCGTCGATCTCTACTACAGACTCTTGTGCCAATGTGTCTCGAGATGCTGGATTGAAAACAGTTTTGCGGGTCTCTCTGGTCAGCGTCTGCTGAAACAGATCTGCGTCAATACGGCGAATCTCGCCTTCTTTGGACTCTGATACATACGGATGTTGCACAAGATGGAGGAGTGCCTTTTGACTCACGTATGGCCAGAGTACTGAAATGAAGGTGGTCTTGGAGATGTACTCTTTGCTCGGCTTCTTCTCCGTGGATTTCGATAGTATACCGCGCATCACCACGTCAAGATGGCACCAGCCCATCTTGAGCATGAGAATCTCCTCCACCCCTTGCGCAAACTCCAGCCTCGAAATTTTATTCGGGGTATTGCCCAATGTGCATGACCTTGTTGTTTGAGAATAGCACACTTTTCTGTAAGGAAAGCCTGGCTTGTGCGAGTTCTTCCAGCGTTTACACCCCCCGGTGTTCTCTGGGAGAGATTCGATGCAACTCCACAGGTCTTCTAAAACGCCTTTCACTTGCCCACTCGACGACTCATGCCGGCGTTCAGCCCACGCCCATATTGCATCGCCAAGGATTCTGAAGAGCTTGTCAGAGCTCTGCTTCGAGTCTGTGGGCACGACCCTATACTCGCGAACGCAACCATCGGCGTCCTTGAAGTTCTTGAGCTTGAGGGCTTCCATTGTCGCCAGCCAACGCCGCCTCGTTCCTCTTCTGCTCAACGCTTCGAGTCTCTATCGCACGCTGCGCTCTGTCGCGATTGCTGACCTCGTTGGCTTTGGCAGAGTTGCTTCCCAGCCGTTCTCATTGCAGACTATTCCTGAACTCTGAACAAATTCTGAATAGCCGAAGCTGCCACTCATAGTTGACCGGATCTCTCGTAGAGTTCTCTACAATCCCGCAACGCGAGATGTGATGAGATGTGCCACGTGCCTATGTCCGGCGTAATTGCCAAGTTTGTGTTTGCTTTGCAAGTGAGCACTGCAGCTCGAAAGCCTGGAAGAGACTAACGAAGACGCATCAGTCGTTCTCGTCGCCAGAGGCTCGCTCTTTCCCGTCTGCAGAAGACCACAACTCATGGCCATAATGTCCTTTGGCTGTGCGAATGAATAAGGAATAATGAATAATGAATAATGAAGAACGAAGAACGAAGAATGAAGAGGGATGGAAGGCGATGTGCCCATGTCCGAGTGCAATGTCCTTGATGGAAAGCTTCCGACTTGGAATGTGCTTGCTTTCCGCTTGTTCATTCGTCCCGTTCGCTACTCACTCCATGTTGATGTTCATTGACAGTGAATTCAAATTACTCAAAAGATTGAAAAAAGGGACAAGCAATCTGAGCGGGAAGCTTGAAAATGGTTTTATAGTGTTTTTCACTTTTTTCAAAATCGCTGCCCACAGTGCTCTAATCTAAAGGTCTACCCACTCAATACCGGTATTTTGTACTCACATTTATTGTTTTCCCAACCCACTTCGAGTGATCCGTTGACATCGCCAAACAGAAGCTCAGACTGCTCTGCGACGAGCCCTTCCATTCACAACGAGCATTCACGAACATTCTCGTACTCACGAACTACTCTCTCCCAATCTCCTAACAAAAAGCCCGAGCAGTTTCACATAGCGATCCGCCTAGAACCCCGTATTCGTTCGAGCGACGTACTCGCACAACCGAACAAGGGAACAGTTCCTCTTTACACTCCTAACAACGTATGCGTGACTACTAGCGGATCCCGCCTCCTATACAATCACATAGCCAAAACAATAGCCGAAAGACCGCAATTCCTTTCTTTCTCTGTCATGTCCAACTCAGAAGAGAAACTTCCCATCCATCCTACACATCCCACACTTGGACATACGCGTACATACAACATACGGCGTATGTTGCTTTGAGGCATACTTGGGTCATAGTATTCTGCGACAGCTAACGCGTACTAGCAGGTGTCCTCGCCGTAGGGTTGTTGTGAGCCTAGATAGCTAGCAGATCAGTTGGGCAGTTGACAGGCCGGCCGTTCGGAAGATCTATCGACCTATCGACCTATCGACCTATCGATCTATCGATAGATTGAAGTATCGATCTATTGATCCATCGATCTATTGATCAATTGATCAATTGATCACTAAAGCGTTCGCTTTTGCTCGCAAGATAAGCTGATATCTTGTGGCGTACGACGTGGAGGGTACTCGTGTAAAGTGGCGGTGTGGAATTTCGATCGTTTGGATTAGTTTTGCGGAGATTGTCTGGGAGGATTTAGTTGTTGTTGTTGCAAGTGTGTCACAATGAAGCGTGCGCTGCGCTTGCCAATGGTTCATCGGCGATGGCTGAGCATGACGGACCCAAAGCCGAGCGCACATTGGGCGTCCAATTCGGGAGCGTTGGGCGGCGGAAGCAACAGCGGCAGCAATGGCAGACGCTCGCCTGATGTGGTGGATCGATTCGCGGCGCGGTCGATCACGCCAGTCACCATCCAGCAGATGCTAACGTTGACCAAGCAGAAGATGAACATCGCGCCGCATCTTCGCGAAGAACTGATGATTCGCGTGGCCAAGCGGTACACGGACATGCGCGAGCTTCCCGGCGGCCTTATCGGGACGGAGTCTGTGCAGCATGTGGTCCAGCTGTACAGCTCTTTCTTTCACGCCTTGGACGAGCTCAAGACTTCGGATAGCAACTTTGACCAAGACTTCCAGCGCGTGCTCAGAAGTTTTTACGTTCAAGACGGGTCCACGCTCCCGGCCATTGCGCTGGGTATGCATCACTGGGCGCAAAATGAGAAATCTGGCGGTGGTGTCGGTGTCGGCGGCGGCGCAAGTAGCAATAACTTTCTGAACGCAAGACTTGACGACCTTTTCACAGCTCGGCTTTCCATCCGCATGTTGATCGGTCTACACTGCGAGATCTCTGGGCATTCAAAGATCAAGAGGGGTTTAAATGTGGCGGACACCGCCAGAGCTGCAGCTCAAGCTGCAAGCGCTATGTGCGAACGACGATTTGGTATCTGCCCGGAAATCCTCATTGAGGGACATCAAGACTTTAAGTTCACTTATGTCGAATCACACTTGCATCATATGCTGTTTGAGCTTCTAAAGAATTCTGTGAGGGCTGTCGTAGAGCAGCATGACGGTGACAAAGGCAAGGAGCGCAGAAAGAGATTGGAGCTCTCCTCCAAACATCTCGGGGCGAACGGGCTGCCACCAGTGTCCGTAATTATTTCCGGAGGAAAGGAAGACGTGGTAATCAAGGTCTCGGATGAGGGCGGCGGTATTCCTCGGAGTGACATGAGCAGAATATGGAGCTATGAGTACACAACGGCAACGGAAAAGGACAGAAGGCTGAATCAACTGAGCGCCCACACCGACCCCCTTAACCCATTCCTCACTTTCCGGGAAAATTTTTATGGAATGGGGTACGGCCTGCCCATCGCGCGAGTGTTTGCTAGATACTTTGGTGGGGACTTGAAAGTCATTTCGACGGAGGGGTGGGGCACAGATGCATATGTTTTCATTAATAGGTTGGAAAGCGCTGCTGTGGAGACTTTGCCTGAGTGATTTCCGCCATCAAACAAATTTAACACGGGAGTTCACATCGCCAAGGCGAGTCCGCCCCTTGGGTCACCGGGCAATTGCCATGGCAAAGCAAAAATGTTCACGGCACGGCTCAAAGATGCGTCGGTGTGTGCTGTCTCTCGAATGATTGATGTGAACCTCCATGATTCCCTGCTCCAACACTATACTTTCAACCACGTATTATTAGTAAAATCCGCCTACTCTAGCCAGCTAGCTTTTGACGAGGCACTCCAAATTGCTGGAGTCACGGGTGATTGCGTGCCCCGTGCACCCAAGTTGGAATTCTCGCGCTCATAAACACGCCAGAATCGGAGGCCAAAGGAAAGATGAGTAGGATATAATATAAGAGGCAAATACTGTTTTCTTCTTTACGGTTATTTCCCCAAATCGAAGCGAAGGCCGCGACCGGGCATTGTTTGTCAATTTCTTTTCCTACTCAGTCCACCCATCATGATGTCCGTTGTCAATATCACACATTTAGCTTTTGACAAAACGAGACTTCCCAGTTGTAACACATCGTGGTGAATTTCTTGGTGATGAAGTCGGCGATGATAGGTGCAGAGACC
Source organism: Parietichytrium sp. I65-24A (assembly GCA_012862575.1). Lineage (NCBI taxonomy): Eukaryota > Bigyra > Thraustochytrida > Thraustochytriidae > Parietichytrium > Parietichytrium sp. I65-24A. Next base: position 136,777 of record BLSF01000052.1, read on the forward strand.
CCAAGGTGGTTTTCAGCTCCTTGTACCGTCTGTAATCTTTTTCGAGACCTTGTATATCTGCCGCATATTTGATCTTGCGGTTGTTCTTCTCCTCAAAGGCGCGCTCGAATTCACGAAGGCGCGATTGTAGCGCACGTTTCTCTTTCATCAGAATATCCATATTTGGCCGAAGTTCAGCCACCGTCTTCACCTTTGGGGACAAAATTGGCGTTGCCAGCGAAGAAGCTTGCTTACAGGAGCTGATCTTCTTCTTGATTCCATTGTACTCCTCATAAAGATTCCGAATGGGCTCTTTTTCGGCCCTTCCGGGTCTGCGACCGTGTTTTCGTTCGAATTCCTCGTCGAACTGTTTGAGTCTCTTTTTGAGAACCCGTTTTCTTGTCTCCAGCTCATCCAATTCACCCGAGCTTGTACAGCTGTGCGAATCATCCTGGTTGCTTTGAGAATAGGTGCTCTTAAAAGAAGCAGTCAAGGCTTTGTCTAGGCGGTCTTGCAAGTCATCCTCCGAGCACTTGGAAGATAGTTCACTCCCGCATCGCTGCAACTCTGCAAGTTTACTTTCTGAGCTGACGCGGTTGATCTTGAACGATCCAGATCGATCCGAGCTACCAAATGAATACTCGGCGGGTTTTTGCGGCCGCGGAGAGGCGGTTTCACTTGTCGGTGTATCCGGGGCAACAGCTCTCAAGCTCTTGCCATTACGTTTCGTGGAAGGCTCCACATCGACCTCTTCACCCCCGACTTTTTCGCATCCCGTTTCGTTCTCGGAAGTGTCCACCAATAAAAGAGCCTCCTCATGTTCCTCGAATTGTCGAAGAGCCCTTTTCGCAAAACCCATCCAGCCAAAGTTTCCCGCCAAAGCATTCTGCACCGTTGCCGTCAGCAAGCCGGAAACAGCTTCCATTCCACTAGATCGTAAGCTGGAATCTGACTCAGTGGTTTGAACCGAAAGCATCCTTTTCAGATTCGTCACTGGAGAAGAGTTTGAGCCACCTCGCGTGGAGCCGCTCACCGTGCTGCTTGGGCTGCCACGCGCCGACTTGGACTTCATTGAGTTCAGAGTTGGAGACCACGGCGGAGTTGAATCATTCGAAAACTCAGCGGCACTCTTAGATTTCCGCTTCTCGCGTCTCCTTCGTGGCTGGCCACCTGACTGCGACGGCGGAGACGAGACTGGAGAAGGGGAGGCGATGTTTGTTTGCAGGTTTGCAGCCTTGAGTGCCTGTAAGGTCCTGAAGCTCTGAGGCTGAGGAGCCTCTTTATCAAGAAAGCTCTCCTCGAGCTCATCCACGTGTCTGAACATTGCAGCAAGAACGAGGCGAACGTAGACAAGCCCCCGTCTGTGCCGTATCGACATGGGCGCTGTGTTTTTTGGCCTCGCTAAAATTGGCATCAGAGTGTTGGAGACTCCAAGCGGGCTCAGCGTCGGAGAGTCTCTCAACAGCTTGCTGGTAAAACTAACGATCTGGTACACATTCCACCGATTCGCAACCGGCAGGCGCCTAATTACCCGTTTCAGCTCGTTCGGAGTCAAGCAGGAGAGTGCTTTATCCACGTAAACATCGCTCTGAGCAGTGTGGTCGTTCTCACAAGGTGCCAAGCTCGTCACGAGCGCCAGCATTTCGGGAAACGCGTCAAATGTGAACAAAGGCTCCGGCATTCTCTTCAAGTGCAGCCACAGCACGCCAGCCACGAACGCCGCATCGTAGTTGTCCCCGTCTAGGCCAATTTCGTCTCGGCCCTCCCTAACATCGTCAAACTTTTCCACCAACCCGCTGTGTACCATTACCAGCTCCGTGACGGGGACTTGTGGCGCGAGCAGATCCGGCGTGCATAGACATTCGTGCAGGTCCAAATTCCTGAGACATTCGCGGATCACAAAGTCCGTCTCATTCTGATAATCTTGGGGCATTCTTCTGCAAACCCTCCAACTCCAATACACAATATACACACCGCCGCTAACTCACTAACTCAGCGCCAGTGCATACACTTTTGTTTGACCTCTCCCCGACTCGCCGACCTGCGTTCTGCACATATATATATATATATATATAATATATATATACACACACCCAAACTTCCAACAAGCCTTTCGACTCTCTATCTGCAACCAACGTATCTCCCACTACCTACCTATCCCAATCCCTACCACGTCACATACGTACGCGCCCGTACGCGCGAGCCGTTCCTTTGTTCCTTTGTTCCTTTGTTCTCTTGTTCCTCCGTTCCTTTGTCACCGCCCTCTTGGCCAACTTGACTTCTGAAAAACACACAAAACTGCCAGTCGCACAGTCGCACAGACTCACTGTTCTCCGCCACGACGGCCCCTCAGTGACGACCTCTTCCGCGGACACACGGACACACGGACACGCCCACTGCGATGTACGCGCGGACTGGTAGCTATCAGATAACACTCACTAGCACTCCCGCGGGGACACTTTCCTCTCACACCTGCGTTTTCACTCATTCAAATGAAAGAATGAAAGAAAGAAAGCCTCAACTCTCGGCGCTCTAGCTGCGTTAATAAATCGGTAGTTGAAGATAGTGTTGAGTTAGCATTGAAGTAGGACCAGGAGGTGGAAGTCCTATGAGTATGTGGTAGATCTCAGTACCGTTACTGTGACGGGGAAACGCTGGCTAGTACTCTTGGTGGAAGTGCTAGTCTATGCATTGATGGGTACTATATAGGACTAGGCGTTGGGGAGTCGTGGTTAGTGGGGATCCTATTGCAAGTACTACAGTAGTAAAGTACTGTTTTTCATTTCTCAGTTTCTATCAATCTATCATTCCTTGTCATTTCATTCATTCATTCAATTGGCTGTGAAATGAGCATTCATTAGTTTCTGTGTCATTCATTGACATTGACAAAGTTCCCAAAGTTCAACATTTGCGCTTTTCCCGAGCTCCTTCTGCTGTCAAATGCGCTCGACGTTGCACGAGAGACACTTCGCGAGATTGTACTTGTGTGCTTGCATGGCTCTCGCCCTCGGTTGGAATTCAAGGTCCACCCACCACAACAACTAAACTCATTGCCGCGCTGAATGAAAAGCTTTGGACCTACATTCCATTCTTCATTCTTCATTCTTCATTCTTTATTCTGACTTCTGACTTTTGCGCGAATCGGTCCCGAGGAAGCACAGCGTAAACGGGAGATAGATAGATGTCAAAGCTGTCTGTGTGTCGCTGGAGACTACAGCTTTCGGGTCGCCCCGTCTCGTCACAAGTCACAAGTCATTAAGCAAGCTTCAAGGCCGCGTTCAAGTTGGAGTTGGTTCGTTCGGAGAGACGGGCGCTAGCTGTCAATCGTCGAGCTAGTAGCTGTGTTTCCGAAAGGCACGCGGCGACTGCGGAGATCTGAACGTTTGAAAGTACAACTTGCAATACAGAGGTTAGAATTGACAAACTTGGGATGCAACAGATTGCGCAGTAAGCTCACGCTCTTTCTTTTGTTCAACAAACTTTAGAAAAGAAAGAAAGAAAGAAAGATTTGTTCTGTTGTCCTCCTTAGACTCGAGAGTTTGTCATTTCGGAGCCGTTCAGATTCTACAGACCACAGTAGCCAACCCTACTCGACCGAGATAGTAGTTGCAGTACAATTGAAAATGTCAAGATATTAGCGAAAAGTCTAAGACTGGCGAGAGGATCGGGGAATTATTAAGGAATGGGGTAGATGTCTGTCTATGCGAAGATGGAGCCAAACCTCCACAAACGGTTTTCTGGCACGAGATTAGCATTGAGAAGTCTTTATCCAGTTGAACCATAGGCGTGTCTTATTATAACGTGCATAGGTGAAGCGAACTGCACAGAGGCGGCTGTTGCTGAATCGCGGCAAGGGTTAAGCAGGGGGTCAGCGAGCACGTTTCAACACTTCAAACGGTAAAGTTTCCCAGACACCATTATATTGTTACGGTCTCTTAGTCTAAATGCCTAAGTTCCGGAGATGCCATGTACATGTATTCTCAACTTTCCATTGAAACTTTTATGTTGTGACAGACAGTGAGTGAGCTCTCGCTCATCATGATTCACCAAGTCCAAACGACACTCTGATGAGCTTCTTAGTTTCTTAAATTTTCTTGCATTTACAGAGACAGAGACAGAGACTGAGCAATGTGTTTCCGAGTTGCATAATCAATCGACTGTGAATGATGGAGTTTCTTTGCTTTGCCGAGCCCTCTCTATCGATGGAAAGAGGCGCCGAGTATAGAAGGTTTGGCTTTCTTTGGCCCTGATTGGTTTTTCACGGGCACATGGACAAGGGCTGCTGCGGCTTGAAAGTTTGAAGCCAGCACGAGATTAGTTTTGAGATGCTCGTTCCAAAGCCAGCGTTACTCATCTGGTGGTAATTGCTGCTCCAATTCTGCTTCACTCAAGGTCGATAGATGGTCGCGAAAGGGTTTTCAATAAAAGCGAAAGTGAATGAATGTATGGAAATCCCTGAAAGTCCCCGATACTTGCGGACGACAACAACCTGAACCGATCTAGAGGCGTGGTGAGCACGTTCTCAAGCCGGAACTAAAGCGCGAGGGTGCTGCGAAGAAAAGGAAGAAGGACACAGCGAAATGGCGCCAGTACGCGCAATCTTCCCCAATGCGCGCGGATTTGTGGCCTCGGTGATGAAGAAAGGCGGCGCAAACAAGAAGCGGGATGATAGAGGGGAAGCTGCAGATGAACCACTCTTCCCACCAAGACTGAAAGCAGCGGCCAAGTGGCACAAAATTGCGTATTTGGCGATTGTGATCGGAATCACAGTCATGGTGTTCACCACGCCGCGCATCGATGTCTTTGATTCCGAGCATCACATGCTGCCAGGGGCAGTGATGAGTTTGCTCGTATGCCTTGGTTTTAGCGCCGTGACATTCTTCATGGTCCAGGGGTCGGACCCGGGATATGTGAGGTCATCGAGCTTGCAACAAACGGCAGGGCCAGGTCGAGAAGAGATGGTGGAGATCGCTCTCAACTCTGGGCCACTCTCTGTCACTCGCGAAGAACGACCTCCAAGACGAGAGCAAGCTGCGCGCGAGAATGACGTGTTCTTGAACCTCGAGAGCGAGAGCGAAAGTGGCAGTGATGACGAGGAGGAGGAGGAAGAAGAGTTCTTTTTGGACATTGAACCTGACGCAATTGATCAGCAGGAAAGGCTTCCAGTCCGCATGAAATACTGCAAGAATTCTCAGAGATACGTTGCCACCTTTGACCACTTTTGTGGTGTGCTCGGTACCTGTATCGGGGAACGCAACCATTGCAGGTTTTGGTGGTTCTTGTTTGCGCATGCCAACCTCATGGCATATTTCATCACAGTAGTCCAAACAGGGTTCCGCGACACTGAAGCGTATGTGAGCACCTGGATCAACTACAACGGGCATGCATTAGCCGCTACCATCGTTCTTTCTCTGATGATGACAGCTGTAGGAAGCTTGTTGTTGTTTCACACATTCTTGGCGTGCTCCAACATGACATCGTATGAATTTCTTCGCAGCGACAAGATCGCTTATCTCAAAGGCACCCGCGATTTCGATCTTCCCTTCAGTAGAGGGTTGCGCCAAAACCTTTACAGGTTTTGTATCCTGGATGGGCTCAAGTTGGCGTTCGTCAACCGAGGACAGTGGACGCCAAGGACATGGACTTTGGAACGGTAAGTCAGGTACACGCACTATCATCTCCAGCATCGCGTACTCTAACCGTGCATTTATTTTCGGTGCTAGTATCGAACGTGACTCGGAAGATGTTTGGAACAACATCTGGGAGAATAAGTATTGGAGTGTAAGTTGGGAAGACATCGTGCCTGCACTCGCAACCTTGAATCTGACAGTATGAAATTACAGTGTTGCTAGAGCTAGATCTCTCTGTTTGTATGCATATTGTGTTCACTCGCCATTACGATGGAAGATGCTGTGTTGTGTTGCCTGTTTTGTTTCATCATTTCACCTGACTCAATTTCAGAGAGACAAAGAAAAGAAACAACCTAGTTTCCAAAAAAAGAATGTGAATAAAAAATGGAATTTTAACCTTAATCTCAAAGACGGAGTGCATGAATCGTCAGACACTCAACCCTTGTATGCGGTGAAGAATCGTTTGCACAGCATCGTTTGAAGCATTGATCCAGTCTTCGCCCGAGTTGATGATGTCGTCCAGTAGAGACGCTATCTTGGAATCTTTTTCCGCGCTGTTTGAAGGCATCAAGCCATACTCTTTCAGCAGCAAAATGTCTTCAGCACGTTCAATGCATTTAGATGGAATATTCGACTGTCTGGCGCAGGCAAGCGCAAATGCACTTTGGTTTTTGAATCCGTGGACGAGTTTGAAGAGAGGAACTACATTCGATGAGCTACTGAGACTCTGCTCTTTGGGATGGGCCGCTGTGTTCCCCCAACGAAGGTCCTCGTTCCTTTTCTCGACGAGTACTTGCATTTCACAAGTTAGTATATGCTCTGCATTCGAAAAAAGCTGGGTCTCGAGGATTTCCATAAAGTGGCTGGTCACAATCGTACGTGGGGCGTTGTCACCAGAGGCGAGTTCGTGAAGGACAGCGGCAAGTATACTTGCACCGTCAAGGCTATTTGTGCCTTTCCCGTATTCATCAATCAGAAGCATGGACTTGGGAGTGTGATTGAGCAGCATTTGGCCCACTTGTTGCGTGTCCCTAGAAAAGGAGCTCTCTTTCACGTGCACGCTCGTTTCAAGGCTCTCAATTCGAGTGTACAGGCGGTCGACGATCCCCAGAGTGGCTGTTTTGGCCGGGACAAAGCTTCCCATCTGGGCCATGATATGGAGCAAGCCAATCATCTTCAGGAAAGCACTTTTCCCAGAGTAATTTGGTCCGGTGACAAGGACTAGCGATGAATTTGCCTCCGACTGAGCATCGCAATCCCCTCGACCCTCACGCCCTGAGAACACAATGCTGTTTGGCACAAACTGTTCATGGCTGATCATAAGAAGCGGATGACGGCCGTCTTCCACTTTTGTGATCGGTGTACTCGTGATTTCCGGTCGAATGAGGTCAAAGTCAAGAGCAGAAGAAGCAAAAGAGATCAAAACATCTAGAGTGGCGCACGCTTTTGCTGCCTGCTGCACGAATGCTTCGCACTCGAGAATCTTGTTTTCCAGAAATCTGCAAACCTTGAGCTCCTCCGTCCTCACGTTTTGGTACAAGTCACCAAACTGCTCGTTGAAGGAGTTGGTGAGCTCAGAGCGATAGTAAGCAAGGACGTTTCCGTCAGGGAGACGCTTCCTCGTAAAAAGCTCCGCGAAGCCTTCTGGTGGTGGCACCTTTGTCCCGTTGAGGTTAGCTTGGATGAGAAATCCCAGAACCGGAACAAATGTAGGCTCCATTTCCAAAGCGCAAACAGTTGCTTCTCCATGCTCACTCTTCACCTTTGCGCTCAGTTGATCCAAAATATGGTCCAAATTGGCGTACTGCTCTCGAGCGGCATCTAGCGCTCCGGATACATGAGCGTGCGGAACGAGCCAGCCACACTCCTTCGTCTCCTCCCAGTCGATCACCCCAAGGTATTCCATTATGTTTTGAAGGCGCTCGCTTGAATTGCAGTTGACAACATCACGTACGAGTTCGGGGGCATTCTCAGTGCGCAGGTTGCGAGCTCGAAGCGCGTTTGAGGTAGCAGTAGCGAGCTGCTCAATCGCAGCTATAGACTCGGCAAACGCCATCCAGTCCGAACTCGAGGCTGTACGCTGGCGCATTCTCGCAAGGATCCTCATGACGTCGCGTAGACCGCTCAGTGCGCTAACAATGTCCCCATGCGCTTCAATGAAAGACTGATCGCTTAGGAAGCTCACGGCATCGAGTCTTTGCTCAATCAAGTCTTTGTTGGCCAGAGGTTGCTGCACCCAACGGCGCAGCAATTTTGATCCCAAACTACTTTTGCACCGATCGAGCAGTGTCACTAAGCTGAACCCGTCCTTCAGCATTGTGCTGCCTCTCACGACTGAAGGGTGCGGCTCTTTGCGGATTGCGTCAAGGCCGTAAAGATCATGCATGCTGAGAAGCATAAAGTCGTCCAAGTTAACCATGTCAAGCTTACTCACGCCAAGTGTGAGCTTTTGCTCGACGTAATATAAGATTCCACCCAGTGCAGCGAGAGCAAGCCTGTCGTCCAAATCCAAGAGTCTGCGTACTGCCGCAAAACCGCTTTTCTCAAGCTGCGTGATCGCCCAAGAGCCGTTCATCACGGCCGAGGGGCAGCGAACAACTTTGATCGAGGATGCTTCGCGATTCTGGGAAGACGTTGCCTGGGCCTCGCGTCGTTCACTCCCGCCGTCTGTACTTTCCATGTTGTTTTCTTCCCATTGTCGCACCTCGCGCTCAACCGCGGAAATGAGATTTTGTCCGGCAGTGGAGCTCAGCAAGATCGTTCCTGGGTTTGCTTGATCAAGCAAGAGCTGCAGTTGCGCCAAGCTGGTGACCCTTCCAAACACTTTCACGCCAGTGTCCGCCGCATCAAAGCAGCTCGCTCCGATCGGCCCATCCCCGCTGCCCCCCGTGATGCAAAGCGCTCTGCAGTCTTCCACTGCGGCATCATCTCCGCTCTCCTCCTCTGCTGCAGCGACTGCCGTACTTTGTCTCTTTGGACCTCGTTTCTGCGACTTGGGCTCGCAGTTTTGCCCATTCCGCCGTTTTGGAGGCATTCCACCTAACCAGAATTCAGAACTATCTCTCTCTCTTTCTCTCTGTTATTCTCTCTGTTATTCTCTCTCTCTCTCTCTCTCGTTCACTTTGAGCAGCCACGCAGTTTGGCACTTGCCTATTTCGCTCCTTCCACTCGCTCGCCGAGTTCGGGGTCTGGTCCGAGGGCACTTTGACTGCGCTATCTGGCTGTTTATTTTTTCGTCCTTGGTTCTTCGCCCATCAATGGCTCGTTTGCATTCTGCTGCCGCCGGTTCTTCGCTCTCTGTCTGTGGTTCTCGGTTCTTCGTTCTCAATTCTCGGTACTTGGTGTTCGGTTCTTGCATTTGGGATGTCTATGGCCTGTCTGAGTAGTCTCAATGAGTCTCAAAGTATCTCAGCAAACTACTCAATTAACAGTAAGTGATACTTCTTTTTCATTGCGCTCTTGCGACCGGAAGATGGGTTCCTCACGAACATGAGCGGTTCTTGGGTTCTGTGGCCGTCACGCTTAGTTCGGCCAGCTCCATCGTTTGCTTCTGCAATATAGAGCGCGCCATGCTTGCATTCTGACGTTCGCAGTCAGTCTCAGTCCTGTTTAGGACTGCAACCTTGCACGCTTATCTTTGTCTTCCCAAAACGCCAGTGAATGTAAATTAGCTACTAGTGGATAGTAGTTGGCTAATCAAAGATATATGCGCTGGTGATCCCTCGTTGCGAGTCGCCTGTGTAACTTGTTAAGTTCGTTCAAAATCGTGAGTATCACATATGATCGTGATACGCCATGACAGAACGCTTTCAAATCTTTCAAAACTCAAAAAGGATTAGTGCTCCGCGATCTCCGCGAGCTTACTTACATGTTAACTTTACATCGATCGCAATGCCTTCCTCCCAAGTGGAACGAAGCCTCGCCAAGGAGCGCTTCCAGTGCGTGCCATTCACGGCAACAGGCGTGTTAGGAGTACATAGCCAATACCTTAGACCTCGCGGCACAAAATTGCGTTGATATAGTTGACACAGTTGACACAAAGATTTCCCATGCGAGCAGCGCAAGGTCCGAAGCGCGCATCCACGTCCACGTCAATCCATATACAATGTACACATGTGTACACATATGATATCATATCATATCATCTACGGACGACGTGGCGTGGCCCGTTCCGTCAACGCGGCTTCTCCGTCGCTGCAGTCGCTGCTCTTCGCCTAACATCTCGACCTCCTTTTTGGACCACAAATGCTCTCGCGAGTACACACCACTCTTACTCTCCAATAGCCACATTCTACCAACCCGGGCTTCGAGTGGACCCATAACCAGTCTACCCGTTTGGCCTATAAGAGCTACGGTACCTTACCGTGAGGTGTTGATGGGCTAGATTGTTCGTAAGGGAAGCTAAGTGCCGCGTGACAGGTTAGTGGCGTGATAGTAGATGGATTAGGAGGTGGCGTAGGAGTGGCTCGGCGGAAAGAATAGAAGCACTGGTAGCTCTTGAGTTAATGGAGTTATGGCTCTTGTGTGGGAACACTTTCGAAAGTACAGCTTGGACAGAGCGCACGTGTGAGGAAACAATTTGATTGATTTCAATTTTGATGTTCATTGAAATAGTATAGTGTTTGTGTTCAATGATGTTCAATGGGCAAGTTTGGAGCAGACATGAGCAGCAGATGCATGGGCAGACCGGGAACTGAGAAGAGCAGCGCATGTCGAGTATCGAGTATCGAGGAGTATCAAGTATCGAGTATCGAATCTCGACTGGAGACGGTTGTTAAGTGTGCTGAGAAGGGTGCAGAAGAGCGCGAAAGGAGGGCAGGTCGGGCAGGTCGGGCAAGATGAGAAAGTCTTTGTCGAAGATGGTGAAGCGCGGGAGCAAGGCGCGAAAGAATGACTTTGCGGACCTGGAGAAGCTGATGGAGGAGCACTGGGAGGCGACCATGCAGAACTCGCCAGAGTATGGGACTTTTGTGGGAAGGAAAGATCTGAACGGCAAGCTGTCCAGCATGACGGTGGCGGCCAATGAGGAGTTCGCCAAGCTCAACGAAGCGTTTCTCGAGCGTCTGCTGGCGCACTTTCCACCATCTGACAGTGCGATTCGCGCAAAGACTTGGACCTTGGACCAGCGCACCTCTCTCGGCATTCTACAAAATTCTTTGGAGGAAGCAATAGAGAGCTGTGCGCTTCGAACATACTTTTTGTGCTGCAGCACGGAGGAGTGTTCAATCACCGAGTTCCCGCTCTTAGTTGAACAGACTCCGTTCGAGACAGAAGAAGACTACGAAATGTACAAGAGCCGTCTGAGCAAGGTACCTCAATTCGTGGACGAAATGACCGAGATTTTGCGACTGGGGTTGAAGGAGGTGATCACACCGCCGCTCGTGTGCGTGGCCCCTGTTCCAGGAAACATCCGGGAGCTGGTTGCTGAGGGAGAGGAGTCACAGTTTTACAAGCCTCTCGAGGCAGAAAAGTTTGCCAAGTCTGGAGCCCCCGAGTCACTAAAGGAAGAGATCGCCGAGTTGATCTCAAGCCAGGTCTTCCAGTCGTTTGAAAAATTCGCAAGCTTCTTGGAGGAGGAGTACATTCCGAATCTCAGTGAAGAGCTCTGCGTGTCGAAGCGGTGTACAGGCGGCGACGGAATCTACAAGCTTCTCGTCCGCTCGCACACCACTACGATGCTCTCTCCTGAGGAAATCCACGAGGTTGGCAAGAAGGAAGTGAGCCGTATTTTTGCATCGATGATAGAGCTGGCAGAGAAGGAGGGTTTCGAATCTGTTTCGGCCTACCGCGACCACTTGGACAAGGTGTGCGTTTGCAAAACTGAAGAGGAGCTCTTGAAGTACTACCGCAATGTTGCAGGCAAAATTTTGCCAAAACTTCCATCTATCATCGGAAAGCTTCCGCGCAACACTTTTGGAATCAAGCCGGTGCCTGCGTACATGGCTGACACTGCCCCAGGAGCGTAAGTTTCTCGTTTGGCCTTTGGCCGTTAATATTTCGACGTACGGGCACGCACGAACCGTGAAGATCTGACTTTGTTTTTGGGGATGTTGACACACGCAGGTTCTATATGGGTCCACCAGAGGATTTGTCTGCTGCTGGTACCTTTTATCTCAACACCAGCCGCATTGAAACTCGCCATACGTACGGTGCAGAGTGCCTTGTCCTGCACGAGGCTGTTCCTGGTCATCATTTGCAGATTGCCCTTTCCACCGAAAACGGGGAGCTGCCACCGCTTCGTCGCCATGGCGGTTTCAACGCTTACATCGAAGGGTGGGGTCTATACTCGGAATATCTTGGGGAAGAGATGGGTGTATACGAGACCAACGCAAGCTATTTTGGCCGCCTGCAAGACGAAATGCTCCGTGCTTCTCGCCTTGTAGTGGACACTGGTATGAACGCTCTCGGATGGAGCAAAGAAGAGGCCATGGACTACATGCGCGAGCACAAGGCAGGATCCGAGGGAGATATTAATTCTGAGACTACTCGCTATGTGTCCATTCCGGTGAGTTTTGTATCGACGCTGTAATCGCGAGTGTTGCGCGTTTGGACAAGAAATACTAACTATTGATCAATCGACTTTGCGACTCAATGAACGATGCAGGCCCAAGCCCTGTCGTACAAGATCGGGGAGCTGAAGTTCAAGGAGCTTCGCGCAAAAGCAGAGGAGGAGTTGGGCGACAAATTCAAAATCCGTAATTTCCACGACCTCGTGCTTGGCGTTGGCAGTGTGCCGCTCACAGTATTGGAGGAAGTTGTACTTGAGTGGATCGAGGCTTGCCGCTCATAATTTGCCCGACTGGAGTTGTGTAAATTTTTTTTTCAGCTATTCAAGTATTTTCATTTTGGAAATAAAAAACAAATTTCTTTGTTGTTGATGGTTATTCGTTTTCGTGTTGAGTGTTTTTCTTTATTCTTTTTTTTTTAAATCAAGTGTGTTTTGATCGACAGTGAATCAAAATGATAATAAAAGCGCAAGCTCACAATAAATTGCTTTCCGTTCGGGCTGCTGCTGAGCAAAAGAGGTTGGTTGGTCACAGGTAAGCTATTACAATTGTTTGATCACTCCGGTCACGCGCTCAGAGATCTTGCCGAGCGATCCAATGTGAGTGTCTACGCATTTGTTGGCACATGCCTCTGCTTCGCCCTGCAGCTTGGCAATGAGCTCCGGGGTCTGCTTGCTAGGATCCGCTGGGAACTGCTCCTGCGCCCTATCGCTGCATGTCATGGCGCATCTCTGCAGCCGCTGCTGGAACTGCTCGAGCTCCGAAGTAATCACCTGCTCGAGGGCACCAATCTTCTCCTGGCATGAGTTGACGCATTGCTGCAGCTGCTCCGACGAGGACTTGTTGTTCTCGCAGCACTTTGCACTGCACAGGAACGCATCGCGTCTCACGGGACGGAGCTTGTTCTTGTCCAAGTCCGACAAAAGGCCCTCCACTGCGCTCTGCATGCGTGCATTTGGGTCCATCTTCCTCTCTTTTTCAACTTTCAACTTTCAACAAACTCTCTCTCTCTCTCTCTCTCTCTCTCTCTTTCGCGCGCGATGTCTTTCTGTCTTTCTGTCTTTCAGTCTCTCTGTCTTTCCACACGCCTTAGCGTTCGCTAGGCTCCTCTACCACCTCCACTTAGCGTGCATCCTACTGGATTGGCTAATTCGTAGCTGTACTCGGGGAGGGTTGCCTGTCGCCTCTAGCTAGCTCGTAGAGGCGAGCAAGAGGTTAGGTTTATGGGGTAGATGGTGGTAGCAGTCTATGGCTGTGTGGCTGGACGCTAATGGAGGTACTAGTCTAGAGTGGAAGGTTTGTAGTAGTTGGGCACTAGTGCGGGGGGCGTGACTAGGAGAGGTAGGAGGGTCCTATGATAAATGTGTGGTGCGTCGGGAGACTGGGGGATTAAGGGTAAGTGGTGGAGACTGTTATCGCAGCGCAAAATTGCGGGCTGCATATTTGTTTGGGGGAGTGATGCCCTTATGTGTTAATTATGGTAAATTATAATGTGGATCGACAGACACGTTTTCAGAGTGAGGGGACGGATTCGCAAAATTGGAGGCAGTGTTCTGGAAGGACGAAGTGCGTGACTTTGGTTCGTTTTTGTTCTCCTGGCTCGGGTTCTCGACTTTCGTTCACTTTTGTTCGCCCGGTCCTTGCAGCCAGAACTGCCCAGGGGTGACGGAGGAAAATCACACTCGGTCACAGGCCCAACAACGCGCTATTGTTTGAACACCTTTGCCTCGTTTTGGAAGTGTTCGTTACAATAATCCAAGCCTTCGCCGTCAAAGTTAAACATTTCCAGAAAGAAAAATATGATCGACGAAACCGGAGCTTAATAGATTAGCAAAGCAAGGCAGTGTTCTTTTGACATACATACATTTGGCAGGGTAATGAGTTTCGGCAAAGATGGTTGAAGGCATTCGTTGTTGTGGGGCATGGACTTCATGTCTCGATGTTTGATGCGAGTCACGTGATGATCGTGGGATCATGCAATTTGACTCTGATTTTCGCGCGCGCTCGAATTTTGCGCGGCGATCTTTCGCGCGTGAGCAGCAGATACGATGGCAGCATCCTGCAAAATGGTTTCCGCCAGGCCAGCAAGTCTAGCCACATGCATGCCGTATGAATTGGTGGAAGGGCCTGGCGCGGCTTTGTACAAGAAGGCGATCGAGTTCTCTTGCGTCTCTACGAAAGCCATGTGCATGCTGGACAGGGTGGATTTCGGAAACTCGTCCTCCAAATCGGCCAAGGAGGTGTAGTGCGTGATGAAGAAGCACGGGCACTTGAGCGTAGAGCAGATGTACGCCAAACTTGCCTTGGCGATTGCGAGTCCGTCGAATGTGGATGTGCCCCTGCCCACTTCGTCTGCGATGCACAGGGACCGACTGGACGAGGAAAGTAGGATGTCAGCCATCTGGCGCATTTCCATCAGGAATGTACTCATGCCTTGCAGAGGGTCATCTCGCACTCCCATGCGAACAATAATGGCGTCGAATACGCCAATTTCGCAAGAATCCGCGGGCACATATCCCCCAATCTGAGCAAGGATAACACATACGGCACATGTTCGCACAAACGTGCTCTTACCGCCCATGTTGGGCCCAGTAACGAGCTGGACTCGTGGACAAACGTCATCGGCTTTGGCATCTGGCGGGGACCAGCCAATAAAAATGTCATTTGGAACGCAAGGGCGATCACTGGAGAGACCTAACAGAGGATGATGCGCTGCTCGTGCGCGCACAAAAGCCCCATTGCCCGAGTCATCTATTGCGGGTTTGCAAAATCCTGGCAAAGAAGCAACCTCGGAAAGCGCCAAAATGGCATCGAGGGTCGCAGCAGCTCGGCACAGTTTTCTAATGTTAGGCCGTTGGCTCTCCGCAAAAGACTTTTGAAGCTGCAACCACGCCTCTTTGGTTTGCAGCATCAATTCTTCCCTGCGTCGAGCAAGATCTTCCAGGAGAGCTTCAGTGCGAGGAGTGACATATCTTGCGAGGCGCTGCGTACTGGAGACCTCCTTCCAGTCTGACGGAACTGCGCAAGTGCGCGGAAGTTCGATGAGGTACTCGAGGACCGATGAGATTCCAGTGCGTAGAGTGCGATACTCTAGGTCTTGTTGTTTCACCACATTGCGAATGGCTTCGAGTTCTTTTCCGAAGCCGGCATGTATGGTCTCAATCTCGCCCTTTATCACAAACACCTCGGCATAGGTTCGCCGGTCAAGGAACAGGTTGGCCAGGTCTCCCTTTGAGGCTGCTTCCGCGCTGAGCCCTGCAAGCGTTTTCTTAATGGCATCGCAAAGCATCTTGAACTCCTCGTGCGCAAAACAGCGCTGCAGGTAGCTTGATTCTGCGCGCGAATCGTAGAGCGTGTGGGAGAGCGTTTGAAGATACCCTAGCGTCTGCACGAATTGAGAGAGGCTGCATCTGCAGTGTAGTATCTTCTCCCCAGCGCGTTCCAAGTCAAAGTGTTTAAAATCCTTGAAAAGTCGTTGCACGGTTTTGAGGTGAGGGTTGGATTTCAGAAGAGCCTCCTCCACGGCGTCCTGGCGGGCTTTGATCTCCTCTGCCGATGTGAGCGGAGCCGTGACCCACTTGCGAAGCGTTCGCACACCCATCGGGGTTCGACTATGCTTTGTGAGGAGCGAAAGAATTGAAAATTTAGTGCCGTTGACAATATCCAGGTCCCTCAGCGTGGATTCCTCGATTCTCATATTCCTTGTGCGGATCCCCGAGGTGCTGTTTTGCCCTGAGAGGCGCTCGAGGCTGCTTGGTGCGAGCAGCAAATTTCCAAGCCCAAACCTGACCAAATGTCGCGCCAGTATGGCGTACGGAGCGAGCACCACGGAGGGAAGCTGCAGGATGTCCGCGGCGGTCTGAGGCATGGTCTTGAAGAAGGTCTGTACAAACTGAGCATCCTGAGTAGCAGAGATATCCCGGGAAACGTACCGCTCCACTTGCGTCTCGTGTTTGCGCAGGGCCAAAAAGTCGTGCACGGCGGCCTCGCTCTCGGCAGTCAGCGTCGGCCCAGGGAGCATGAGCTCCACCGGCTTGAGTTGCAAGAGCCGCCCGGAGAGCGCCGTGCGAAACTGATCGTCCGCAAACTCGTCCCAATAGATTTGCCCAGTGAGCACATGCGCCACCACAATGCCAATCTTGACTTGCTCGGCGCACGGTCTCGGGAGGTCCAGCTTCCAGTTCTGCATGGCGCTTGCAAGCCCCTTCCCGTCGCTTTCCCAGACGACTACAATCGCTCGGTCGCTTTCCGTCAATTCGCCCGGCTGCGGCACTTCGACGGCCCCAAATCCAGCGTCTTGTGCGCCTGCATCGGCGTCTTCCGACGCTATTTCTTGAGGTGCGATCGACTGCGTTACAGGCTGCCGCTTGAGCCAGCCGCCTAGAAGCCCCGCCGCCTTTGTCTTGCGCTGCCCTCCCGAGGCACCGTTCGTCCCGCGACTTTGTCTCTCCGCAGCGCTCTTGTCAACCGGAGCTGCATCAAACGCGCTGGACGAGCTGCGGCGAGGCCTCTTCGACGGACGCTGTGCACGCTTTGAGGCGTCTCTTTCTTCACCAAAAAGTCCATCTTCTTGTTCTTGTTCTTCGTCGTCATCGTCGTCATTATTGTCATCGTCTTCTCCATCGAGCCCTGTCTCTGCATCCGAACGGTTCGCTCCATTACTTGCACCAATTCCACCAAAGCTACCAGTTCCACCGATCCCACCCGCCAGATCGTCACATTCTGCAGCAGCCAGCATCGCATTCGGCATCCACGTCGCCTTGGAGTACACCGCAGCCACTCTCCTGTCAAATATCGCCGTCCTCTCCTTGGCATTCTTCTTCGCCTTCTTCAGCGCCACCGTCTCCGTCTGCGCCGCCACTGCCACCTTCATTCCGCGCTGCACTAGTCTGTTCACGTGCACCCACAGACGGTGCGCCGGGAAGCTCGTCGCCAGCACGCGTCCCATGCGTCCCATGTGTCCCGTGCGTCCCATGTGTCCCCTGCGTCCCAGTCCCAGTCCCAGCTCGCGCGCGCACACGGCGGCGTCCTCGCCGAAGGCGGTGTACCTGTAGCCGCACTCCATTAGGACGACGGCGTCCGCGTTGGCGGCCTTGAGCTGGCGCCACTGGCGCTGCAAGGCCGTGTCGGATGAGGTGTCCGCGGAGGTGTCCGCGGGAACGGAAACGTTCGCGGAACTGTCCGCGCGATCCGGGTCCCGTGAACATTCGTCCGCGCGGGAGAGCGCCGCCATCACCGCGGACGCAGGGTGGCGAACAGCATCTACGGCCGATCCCGCCGCGCACGAAACCGCGGAGAGACACCTGCATTCTGCAGGTGATGACGGACCCACGGCCACGCTGCTACCCGCGCCGCTAGCGCTAGCTGCGGGCGCGGACCGGTTTGAAAAGTACTTGGAGAGCTGCTGCTGTTGGGGCATTGGAGAGAGAGATGAAGAAGAGACGAAGATGAGAACAGAGAGGGAGGGTGCCACGCGTTCCGGTATGTCTTGCCTTGCTGTTGCACGGTCGCAGAGATGTGGTGCTAGCGCGAGTTAGTCGCTGTCGGGAGGAGTGTACGCGGGGACCATTGGGCTTGCCGCGGATGTGTTTGTGTTTTGTATGTGTGTGTGTGAATGTGTATGAGTTGAAGGTGTTGACTGTGAATGAATTTTGTTCACAGTCAATGTTCATTGAATCATTGGAGTTGTTGTTCAACAATGATGTTCAATGATGAAGATGAAGAAGATGAAGGTCTGATTATGTCTGATTAGGCGTTTGTGCGGCCAGCGCGAGTTAGTCGCTGTTGGGAGGAGTGTACGCGGGGACCATTGGGCTTGCCGCGGATGTGTTTGTATGTGTGTGTGTATGAATGTGTATGAGTTGAAGGTGTTGAATTTTGTTCACAATGAAGTTGTTGTTCAACAATGATGTTCAATGATGAAGATGAAGGTTTGATTATGTCTGATTCTATTAGGCGTTTGTGCGGCTTAGTATGAGTATACCGGGAGAGGAGTTTTGTTCCTCGCGGATGATACTGATGATGCTGATATCTACTGATGATGCCATTGGCGAACTGGGAATGAGAAAGCTGCTGATGGGCTCGAGTGTTGGGGATGATGGGATGTGCTTTGCAGCCGACGATGTTTCATCATGCGAAGAAGTGCTACAAGTTCGTTGTTTGAAAGGTTCGAAAAGTGCGATATGAAGCGGCGAGTGAGGGAAGAACGGAGAGATGGTAAGGTAACATGAGCTATTTTTGTGTGTAGAATTTCTATTTGGGGTCGATCCAGCCAAACGTGCGCTCGATGGCCTTGGACCAGCCGTGCAAAAGAGCCTCGCGGCGCTCCTCGGCCATCTCGGGCTCCCAGGTTTTGTCCATAGCCCAGTTTTTGCGCAACGAGCTGAGGTCCGACCAAAAGCCAACGGCCAAGCCTGCCGCATACGCGGCGCCGAGAGCTGTGGTTTCGGTCACCTTGGGCCGCACGACAGGGATGTTGAGGACGTCGCTCTGGAACTGCATCAACGTGTTATTCACTACCGCCCCGCCGTCCGCTTTCAAAGCCGTAAGTTTCACCTTGGAGTCCTTCTCCATGGCCTGGAATACGTCCCTGCTTTGAAACGCGATCGCCTCCAGCGTAGCACGCGCAATGTGCGACTTGTTTGTGTACCGCGTCATGCCAACTAACACGCCGCGCGCGTCATCCCTCCAGTATCTAGCGTTCCGAGCGGAAAGCAATAGGTTTGTTATGTTAGGCTCGTTCTTTAAACAGCTGTCAAGACCAGCGACCTTTTCTACTTACGGGGCATACAAACCGCTGAATGCGGGGACCATATACACGTCACCATTGTCAGGGACTTGTTTTGCCAGGTCCTCCACTTCAGAAGCAGACTTGATAATTCCTAGGTTGTCCCGAAGCCACTGCACCAAGGCTCCACCGATTGCAATTGACCCCTCCAACGCGTACACAGGTTTCGATTCACCGATCTGATAGGCGACGGTCGTCAATAAGCCGTGCTCACTCGTGACCATTTTTTCACCAGTATTAAGCAAGAGGAAACACCCTGTTCCGTACGTGTTCTACAAAAGGATTGGTAAAGCCCGAATCAGTGCCCACTCATCATAACAACCTTTTTTTTTGCAAATCTTTCAAGCAACAGTTGCTTACCTTGGCTTCACCAGGGTTGAAGCAAGTCTGCCCAAACAACGCAGCCTGTTGATCGCCCAAAACGCCTCCCACTGTAACTCCCTCCAAACAAGGGGGGTCGCGGATGTCGAAGAACTTGCCGCTTGAAGGAACAATCTTTGGAAGAACGGACAAGGGCACCCCAATTACTTCGCACAGCTCTTCGTCCCATTGCAGCGTGTCCAGGTTCATCAAAAGCGTTCGCGAAGCATTTGTCACATCCGTGAGGTGCTCGGCGCCTCCAGAGAGCAACCACAGCAGCCAGGTGTCAATGGTACCGAACAGGGCCGTGCCGGCCTCGATGCCCGTGCGCACTGCGTCCACATTCTCCATGAGCCACTTGAGTTTTGTGCCAGAAAAGTAAGGGCTAATGGGCAGTCCAGTCTTGGCCTGTAGCGCATCTTTGCCGCCCAGCTTCTTCGCCAAAGCGTCGCACATTCCCTGGCTGCGCATGTCCATCCACACTACGGCGTTGCTCAGCGGCTCGCCGGAGTGCTTGTCCCACACCACAGTGGTCTCTCTCTGATTTGTGATGCCCACCGAGGCAATGTCCTTGGCGGTGAGCCCGGCCTTTTCCATTGCCGCTGCAATCACGCTCTTGGTGTTCTCCCAAATTTCCATGGCGTCGTGCTCCACGAATCCTTCGCGCGGCATGAGTTGCTTGTGCTCCATCTGCGCGTCAGCCACCGGCGATGCATTTTCGTCAAAGATGATAAACCTCGTGGACGTCGTCCCTTGGTCAATCGCGCCGACGTAACGACCCATTCTTTCGCGTCACCAGCGCAACGGCAGCAAGCACTACAATGCGAGAATCCTAGCCGCACGCTCCCGGCTCTTTCCAAGATATATAACTAATGGAAATTGTCTAAAGTGTCTAAAGTCCACACCGTCAACGTTGCGTCCTCGTTATCTTCCATCTCCAACTCCAATTACATCTCCATCTCCATCTCCATTCACACGACCTTGACTCGTTCCTTCTCGCACGCCGCGCACGGACTCCCTACATAACTACAACACAACCACTATCACTTTGCCACATCTGTCCACTTACTCACAACTTCGCACAAACCCGCACAGCTCCGCGACTTTTGGGCCTCGCTCCAATGTCCTTCGCTCTTTTTCGCTCTTTCTCGCCCTTTTTCGCTCTTTTCACTCACTTGACTTCTCTCAAAAGTACACTCATACACACTCGCTGACAGTACACAGAGTGAAACAGTTTTCACTGTTTTCACTTTGTTTCTGTCCAAGTTATCTCTCTTTCCAATACTATGGTATACGCTACTCACAAGTGTACGCGCTGCCCTAGTACCCCTTAACATCCCACACTACCCATACAATGCAAATCTACAGTAGTAGTCATTCACGGCTCCTATGGGTCAGTTACGTCGAAGAGCTAAGGATGGCGGGTAATGCAGGCACTAAGCAGAGCGAAGTACTATCGCTGGTTAGAGGTAGAACGTAAGTGGAGAGGATAGGAGCTGGTGATAGTACTCGAATAGTGAGTTGTGCGATTCGTAAGTTGTGTGTAAGTAAGACGAGTACTGGCTTTTATGTGACACGAAACTTGAAGGTCAAGGTGTTGGGAAATGTTGGGAAACATTGGGAACTGAGGTTTTATAAGAAGATGTTGCTGATGATGCATTTGGTCTCTGTTAATTAATCATCACTGTCACAAATGAAACGTTGGATCTGAAATCTGAATAGAATATCAAAAAGTTGAACAGTGTGTGGGTATATAAACCTCTACAAGCCGCCGATGTCCTCGCGCATCACGAGCCTTTGAATTCATTACAGAAGAGCGCGGCGCATAGGTTATGCATGTCAAATATTGATGGCCGTGATTCTGGGTGAATTTACCGTTCGATTGGACGAGAACTTTGAGCGTGAACTTCAAGAACAACGAAAACAATGGAAAGCTCAGTTTGTGGGCACGTGAGGCATCAGTTGCCTTTTCTTAATCTGGAAGGGTTTGACAATCCGGGATGCGACTTCTTCGTGAATCGATTGCAAGACCATCTGAGAACCTCGAGACAAGAATGCGAGGCTACACGATGCTTGATTTTTGGAATCCCTCCTTCCATGCATACATCGGTCCCTCAAACCGATCACTCAGTTGGAAGTCTCAAATGCTCGTTTGCGTTTACCATTCCTCAATGTACCGGTACAGGAATCGCCAATTTGTGACTCTCCATTGCGAGGAGATGAAAACTCGTCGAGGCGTCTCTTCCTTGTATGCGTTGCGAGCTTTTTGAATCTCATCGCATCACACTCCTCCGAAGGCTCGCACTCAATCGTAATGACGTCCAGCTCGGAGGACGGATTGACGAACCACTCTGGATTGCATTCTGACTTACCAAGGCCAAAAAGGCTACTCTCTGAGAAGAGCGTCACGTCGTTCAAGTTGGGATCCTCCTCAGATTTTTGGCGTAAGATAGACGTCTTGTGCGATGGCACGCAGTCATCGTGACGCTCCTCTTGAATGGAACTGAAAGCCCCAGCATGTCGAAAAGACGATACGTCTTCATCGCAACACTGCTTCTTCTGTTTCAGATGAACTGTTTTCATGTGCCTCCGAAGATTTCCATCTTGCTCAAAAGCTTTTCCACACTCGCTGCACTCGAAATCTCTGTGATTGAGATGAATTGTTTTGATGTGCCTTCTAAGGTTTCCAACGTGTCCAAAACATTTTCCACAATCGCCGCACTTGAAATCTCTCTGTTTTAAATGAACTGTTTTGATGTGGCTTCGAAGATTTCCAGCACGTCCAAAAGCCTTTCCACAATCGCTGCACTCGAAATCTCTCTCTTTTAAATGAACTGTTTTGATGTGTCTCCGAAGAATTACAGCATTTCCAAAAGCTTTTCCGCACTCCTCACACTCGAAATCTCTTTGTTTTGAATGAACTGTTTTGATGTGCCTCCGAAGATGTACAGCAACTCCAAAAGCTTTTCCGCACTCCTCACACTCGAAATCTCTCTGTTTTAAATGAACTGTTTTGATGTGAGTTCGAAGATCCCAAGCTCGTCCAAAAGCTTTTCCGCACTCGTCGCACTCGAAATCTCTCTGATTTAGATGAACTGTTTTCATGTGCCTCCGAAGATGTACAGCAATTCCAAAAGCTTTCCGCAATCGTCGCACTCGAAATCTCTCTGTTTTAAATGAACTGTTTTGATGTGAGTTCGAAGACTTCCCGCTTCTCCAAACGCTTTCCCACACTCGCCACACTCGAAATCTCTCTGTTTCAGATGAACTGTTTTGATATGAGTTCGAAGATGTCCAGCACATCCAAAAGTCTTTCCACAATCGCCGCACTCGAAATTTTTCTCTTTTAAATGAACTGTTTTGATGTGCCCCTGAAGAGTTCCAGCTTCTCCGAAAGCTTTTCCACACTCGCCGCACTCAAATTCTCTCTCTTTTAGATGAACTGCTTTGATGTGACTTCGAAGAACATTAGATATCCAAAAGCTTTTCCACAGTCGCCGCACTCGAAATCTCTTTCTTTCAGATGAACTGTTTTGGTGTGGCTTCGAAGATGTGAAGCTCTCCCAAACGTTCTCCCACACTCACCGCACTCGTGCCTCTTGTTGCCCGTGTCGCTGTGCCGTCCCATTCTCTCCTACACATTCGCGTTGCCACACTTCGTCTTCACCTGTCTCTCTCTTCATCCTCACTGCTTTCATGCCACGCAAGTCGCGCGGGCTGGAGATATTGAAATACTGTGTACATAGTAAAAACAGTAGTGATGGCAATCTGAATTTTGAGCGATCTTTGGATTGGTGACCATGCATTCACCGTTCAATTTTACCATGCATTCACCGTTCAATTTTACTTCGAACTTACCGTTCGATTGGACGAGAACTTGAAGGACAACGAGAATGAAGGAGTGAACTCAATGTGGACACGTGAGACATCAGTTGCGTTATTTTTAATCTGAAAGGGTCTGAGAATACGGGATGCGACTTCTTCGTGAATCGATTGCAAGACCATCTGAGAACCTCGAGACAAGTATGTGAGGCTACACGATGCTTGATTTTGGAATCTCTCCGTCCATGCATACATCAGTCCCTCATACCGATCACTCAGTTGGAAGTCTCAAATGATCGTTTGCGTTTACCATTCCTCAATGTACCGGTACAGGAATCGTCAATTTGTGACTCTCCATTGCGAGGAGATGAAAACTCGTCGAGGCGTCTCTTCCTTGTATGCGTTGCGAGCTTTTTGAATCTCATCGCATCACACTCCTCCGAAGGCTCGCACTCAATCGTAATGACGTCCAGCTCGGGAGATGGATTGACGAACAACTCTGGATTGCATTCTGACTTACCAAGGCCAAAAAGGCTACTTTCGGGGAAGAGCGTCAAGTCGTTCAAGTTGGGATCCTCCTCAGATTTTTGGCGTAAGATAGACGTCTTGTGCGATGGCATGCAGTCATCGTGACGCTCCTCTTGAGTGGACCTGAAAGCCCCAGCATGTCGAAAAGACGATACGTCTTCCTTGCAACACTGCTTCTTCTGTTTCAAATGAACTGTTTTCATGTGCCTCCGAAGATTTCCATCTTGCTCAAAAGCTTTTCCACACTCGCTGCACTCGAAATCTCTGTGATTGAGATGAATTCTTTTGATGTGCTTTCGAAGGTTTCCAGCTTCTCCAAACGCTTTCCCACACTCGCCACACTCGAAATCTCTCTGTTTCAGATGAACTGTTTTGATGTGCCTCCGAAGATTTCCATCTTGCTCAAAAGCTTTTCCACACTCGCTGCACTCGAAATCTCTGTGATTGAGATGAATTGTTCTGATGTGCTTTCGAAGACTTCCAGCTGCTCCAAACGCTTTTCCGCATTCGTCGCACTCGAAATCTCTCTGTTTTAAATGAACTGTTTTGATGTGCCTCCGAAGATTTCCAGCTTCTCCAAAAGCCTTTCCACAATCGCCGCACTCGAAATCTCTCTGTTTTAAATGAACTGTTTTGATGTGCCCCCGAAGATTTACAGCATTTCCAAAAGCTTTTCCGCACTCCTCACACTCGAAATCTCTTTGTTTTGAATGAACTGTTTTGATGTGCCTCCGAAGATGTACAGCAACTCCAAAAGCTTTTCCGCACTCCTCACACTCGAAATCTCTCTGTTTTAAATGAACTGTTTTGATGTGAGTTCGAAGATCCCAAGCTCGTCCAAAAGCTTTTCCGCACTCGTCGCACTCGAAATCTCTCTGTTTCAAATGAACTGTTTTGATGTGAGTTCGAAGATGTCCAGCACACCCAAAAGTCTTTCCACAATCGCCGCACTCGAAATTTCTCTCTTTTAGATGAACTGTTTTCATGTGCCTCCGAAGATTTGCAGCAATTCCAAAAGCTTTTCCACAATCGCCGCACTCGAAATCTCTCTCTTTTAAATGAACTGTTTTGATGTGCCTTCGAAATTTTCCAGCTTCTTCAAAAGTCTTTCCACAATGAACTGTTTTCATGTGCCTCCGAAGATTTCCATCTTGCTCAAAAGCTTCTCCACACTCGCTGCACTCGAAAACTCTGTGATTGGGATGAATTGTTCTGATGTGCTTTCGAAGATTTCCAGCTTCTCCAAACGCTTTCCCACACTCGCCACACTCGAAATCTCTCTGTTTCAGATGAACTGTTTTGATGTGAGTTCGAAGATATCCAGCACCTCCAAAAGTCTTTCCACAATCGTCGCACTCGAAATCTCTCTGTTTTAAATGAACTGTTTTGATGTGACTTCGAAGATGTCCAGCAATTCCAAAAGCTTTTCCGCACTCCTCACACTCGAAATCTCTCTGTTTTAAATGAACTGCTTTGATGTGAGTTCGAAGACTTCCCGCTTCTCCAAACGCTTTCCCACACTCGCCACACTCGAAATCTCTCTGTTTCAGATGAACTGTTTTGATGTGAGTTCGAAGATATCCAGCACCCCCAAAAGCTTTTCCGCACTCGTCGCACTCGAAATCTCTCTGTTTTAAATGAACTGTTTTGATGTGACTTCGAAGATGTCCAGCACGTCCAAAAGTCTTTCCACAATCGCCGCACTCGAAATCTCTCTCTTTTAAATGAACTGTTTTGAGGTGAGTTCGAAGATGTCCAGCACGCCCAAAAGTCTTTCCACAATCGCCGCACTCGAAATCTCTCTCTTTTAAATGTACTGTTTTCATGTGCGTCCGAAGATTTGCAGCAATTCCAAAAGCTTTTCCGCACTCCTCACACTCGAAATCTCTCTGTTTTAAATGAACTGTTTTGATGTGAGTTCGAAGACTTCCCGCTTCCCCAAACGCTTTCCCACACTCGCCNGATGTGCCCCCGAAGATTTACAGCATTTCCAAAAGCTTTTCCGCACTCCTCACACTCGAAATCTCTTTGTTTTGAATGAACTGTTTTGATGTGCCTCCGAAGATGTACAGCAACTCCAAAAGCTTTTCCGCACTCCTCACACTCGAAATCTCTCTGTTTTAAATGAACTGTTTTGATGTGAGTTCGAAGATCCCAAGCTCGTCCAAAAGCTTTTCCGCACTCGTCGCACTCGAAATCTCTCTGTTTCAAATGAACTGTTTTGATGTGAGTTCGAAGATGTCCAGCACACCCAAAAGTCTTTCCACAATCGCCGCACTCGAAATTTCTCTCTTTTAGATGAACTGTTTTCATGTGCCTCCGAAGATTTGCAGCAATTCCAAAAGCTTTTCCACAATCGCCGCACTCGAAATCTCTCTCTTTTAAATGAACTGTTTTGATGTGCCTTCGAAATTTTCCAGCTTCTTCAAAAGTCTTTCCACAATGAACTGTTTTCATGTGCCTCCGAAGATTTCCATCTTGCTCAAAAGCTTCTCCACACTCGCTGCACTCGAAAACTCTGTGATTGGGATGAATTGTTCTGATGTGCTTTCGAAGATTTCCAGCTTCTCCAAACGCTTTCCCACACTCGCCACACTCGAAATCTCTCTGTTTCAGATGAACTGTTTTGATGTGAGTTCGAAGATATCCAGCACCTCCAAAAGTCTTTCCACAATCGTCGCACTCGAAATCTCTCTGTTTTAAATGAACTGTTTTGATGTGACTTCGAAGATGTCCAGCAATTCCAAAAGCTTTTCCGCACTCCTCACACTCGAAATCTCTCTGTTTTAAATGAACTGCTTTGATGTGAGTTCGAAGACTTCCCGCTTCTCCAAACGCTTTCCCACACTCGCCACACTCGAAATCTCTCTGTTTCAGATGAAGTGTTTGGATATGCCTTTGAAGAGTTCCAGCTCGTCCAAAAGTTCTCCCACATTCGCCACACTCGTGCCTTTTGTTCTCCGTGTCGCTGTGCCGTCCCATTCTCTCCGATACATTCGCGTTGCCAAACTTCGTCCGCGCCTGTCCCTCGTCTCTCCTGACTGCCCTCGCTCTCCTCTCTCCGTGCAAGTCAACATGCACCAGTTATACTAAGTTATACTATTCGAATAGATTCGTATGGATTCGTATGGATTCGTGACATTTTCGTGACTGTGAATCTGCGAAAGTGCGAAAGATTGGAAATTGTAATCTCCTTCGTCTGATTCGCAGAGATGCTATGGATTTGACGAGATTTAGAATGAGAACGAGAACGAAGGAAGGCCCTGCTACAGCATTCGAGGAGGCATTATGTCTTCCTTGGGCTGTTTCAGAAGAAATGTTTTGGCGAGCCTTTGAAGACTTGCACCTATCGATCGATACATATCGAAAGTGACTTCTCACATACGTTGCACTCGCGGTCTTTCTGCTTCTGATGGGCAGTTTGAACGTGAGTTTGGAGAGCTTTAGCTTATCCAAAAAGTCCCCCCCCCCGTCGCACTGGAAGTTTGTCTGTTTTAGATGAACGCTCTAAATATTGACTCGCAAGGTGCAGTAAAGCTCTCTCTCAAGAACGTAGATGCAGTGGTTTTGAGTTGATTGATTCGAATTGGTTTAATCTGGTGGGCGATTCTATATTTCAGTTCATCAGTATCCGATCGCCAGGCCGTCCGCGCGACCATCGGAGCCTGCGCACAAGACACCGGTGGCACGATCACGAGTGATAATCTGACTTCTACCAAAGACAGATCTCTCCACGCCTTTAACAACCTTGGAGTGGTTGACAAGCAGGATACGATGGCCCATATCTTCCAACTGCTCCACGGTCTCTTCAGGGATTCCGTCCTCCAGTGCTACGGCACCATCGGCAGTGCCATCTGTAATACAAAAGCGGGGAGCGTCGACAGCGGCCTGGGGATCCATTTTGTAGTCGATAAGGTTCACAACAAGCTGCAGATGGCTTTGTGGCTGAGCAAATCCGCCCATCTAAGAGAACCATAAAACAAGGTCAGAATTCGGTCACGCACAACCCACGCCCCCAAGCCAAGTAGAACTTACTGAAGTAAAAGTCGCAAACAGTTCCTTCGTATCATGGTGAAGAATAAGAGCGGGGATAATGGTGTGATACGGGCGCTTTCCAGGAGCAATAACGTTTGGATGATCCTTTTCGAGGCTGAAATTCTCGCCACGATTCTGAAGAGTGAAGCCACATCCCTTCGGAATGATTCCGCTCCCGAAGCCTTCATAGTTAGAGTTTACGACCGAAACTGCATTTCCCCACTGATCCACCACCTCTGTGTATATGTTTATATTTCGATGTCATAATTTATATTTTGCAAGTCAGTCGGCGGTCACTCATGTTCGATCGCCTGTTTTAACGAAACACTTCAACACAATAAACAATAACTTACGAAAAGAGACAGTGTCGCTGCCGTATGCAGGACTTCCTTTCTCAAAGTCCAAGCTCGCCTTCTCAGGGTTGATGAGCTTGCTCCGCTGCGCTGCATATGACGGGTCCAACAACCCTTTGATTGGAACTGGTACAACGGCTGGGTCGGCAACAAACGCCCGAGCATCGGCGAACGCAAGGCGCATGGCTTCAATTTCGAGATGTAAGTGTTCCTTGGAATGGAACGGCGTGCTTTCTGGATTTGCGTGACCGCCTTTTTCATGCGCATCGTTAACGATATTCAGCGCTAAAAGAGCCGCAATACCCTGGCCATTTGGAGGCACTTCCACGATATCAAACCCTTTGTAGTTCACAGCGATTGGCTCTGGGAAGGTAGTCTTGTGACCCAGTAAATCAGCAGGCTCCATGACGCCGCCCAGGTCCGCCAAGACCTTGCAAATTTCTTTTCCAGGCCGCCCGCCGTAGAATGCTTCTTTGCCGCCCTTGCCAAGCTCGCGCAAGGTGGAGGCGAGGCCGGGGTTTTGGAAAGGCTCGCCTGCCTTTGGAGCTCGATAGCCGCCTTGTGCGGCGTCATCTTTGACCATGAGCTCTGCAAAGTGTGGTCCACGCTTGAGCTGAGGCACCCCACGGTTCCAAAAGTACGCCGTCAGAGGTGAGACTGGGGCGCCTTCCTCGGCCAGCTGAGCTGCTGGTTCCAAGATGTCGGCAAGGCTCATGGTTCCCCACTTTGCAACGGCATCCGCCCAAGCGGCGGCCGTCCCTGGAACAGTGACACAATGCGGGCTGTCGGAAGGCAGGCTTGTTCTTCTCGGATGCTTCACTCCGTCCGAGGCGCCGGCGTCGCCAATGTCGCGAGCATCGTCATTCTCCCCGGGCATGACATGCGCCTCCTTCTTGGGATTCACAGAGTCCAGAGCTCTCTCCAAGGTCAGCTTCGCTGGCGCACGACCAGACCCATTCAAAGCGTGCGTCGTGCGCGTTTTCGCATCATAAAAGAGCACAAAGCAGTCTCCACCAAGCCCAGTGGAACATGGCTCAGTCACATTCAGAGCTGCCGCCACGGCAATACCTGCATCCACTGCATTCCCGCCGGCTCTCAGAATGCGCAACCCAATCTCAGTTGCCAGCGGCTGCGAGCTTGCAACCATTCCGTGCCTTCCAAACACCGGCGACCTTCGCGAGCTGTATTTCCCAAGCTCATACTTGATCTCCATCTTTTCAGACACAACCCCAAACAGAAACAACAGAAACTATCGCAGTAACTCTCGTGAGACCAACAAATCGGAACACTTTTACAGCCCAGGACATACGCAGGAGTGTGTACTCCTTACTCAAGTTCCTATTTAGCGCGTAGTGTACGTGTGTACTCACTGTCAGTACGTACGCAAGTGCACTCGCAATTTGTAAACTTCACCGCCGATGTACAACTTGGTTAGCGAAGTCTAGAGTCCGCAGATCCCACAGATTCCACAGATCCAAAAAACTAATCTCAAGACTTGGTCAATACGGATTCAATACTATTCAATATTTAGTTAAGTGTATTGTTTATGTTACTCTTTAAGACTCATTGCTACTCTCAGTGCTACTCATGGATAGTGGTCCGAGCTAGTTGCGTTCTTGAGAGTGGATTCGCTGTCAATGAACATGCAAGACAACTGATGGGCAAATACGCATTGTCCGCGCGACATCTCGAGCTCCACTGTGTAGCAGCGCAGCTCGACAGCTCTCAAGAAGCTGGCCGGAATCAGTGCAGACCAGAGTCAAAAGCTCATGATTCAGATCAGATCAGTTGATGGTCGATGATTGATGATGGTTGATGGTGGAGGGTCGACTATTATGAAGGCAGCCGAGTTGACGGAGAAGATGATGGTTGAACCGAGGGTCACTCGAGACCGTAGACAACTCGCCTGCACTCCGGGTCTCAAATGCGTCAGTTCGACTGCTTCTCCTTGATCGAGAAACACCAAAGTGGATCGCAGTTCGCGAATGGTCTTGACAACTGGTCCGTAAGGGATGATACGAGGTCAGTAGCACTGCATATCCGTTGAACCGGTACTTTCCGAATCTGAGGCCACAGTCGAGATTATCGAGAGCGAAAGTAGCGAAAGCCGGAGTTGGAAGAGTTAAGGTCAAGAATTGGAGATGTCCGGTTCCCCAAGCTTGAAAAGTAGAGTTTCAACCCAGCATCAATTATAATTTTCAGGTGCAAAGCTCCAGAGTCCAAGGTTTCAAGAAGCTCCCGTCCTGCAAACTTTCTCACAGAGCCCGCGATCCTGTTCATGTTTTCTGCACGTGTGAGCCGAAGGCATCGTACATCCGATGGCGAATTCATTCGCGTATCTATGAGACGCACTTGAAACGTCAGGACATGTCAGGACGTCCCGAGTTGACGATTATGGTGGCAACCTTTGCCCGATTGAGGTGGCCGTGAAGGTGGTGGCTCTGAAGTCGAAGCTGGAAGCGGCGCTGTTTTCAAAGAAAAACGTGGAAAGAGACACGTCAAGCTGACTTGCGAGGCACGGCCATTTATGTCAGTTGTGGCAGGCTTTCAAGTACATTGGTCTGGATAGGTAATAACTAGCAGTACGTTCAAGAAGCAATTTTCCTTTCCTCGAAGTTAGAAAATTTCACAAGTTTGTGAGGAAGGTTCGAAATTCAACACTTGAACTTTCTGGCAACGGAAGTCGGTACCGGTACCCACTGTCAGTACAAGCCAAGCTTTTGTAGTTTGTAGTTTGTTGCTCAGGGTTTCGGACGTATTCACAATCAGGACATGCCACAGAGAGCATAATGTCTTGAAAGTTGTTGGTCGACTCCTTGGCCTGCTACCATAATTTTTCAACCGGGTACTTTCGGAAAGCTGCGATAGAGTGGCGAGAGCTAGCTCTTTGTTTGGGAATTGCAACACGAAAACTCGATTCGTTGATGGTCTCAGGTAGCAGCAGCACTTCAACTTTATGCTGGAACGCATGCACCATCTGAGAGGTACTGGAAACCTGAGGTGAACGGCTTTGAGGTTTCACATGCATTCTGCAGGTGCGTCTCGCTGCCCCGTTGCCCCGGTGCCGCCGCAGTGAAGGCGCGGAGTCAGACGCGATGGGTGAGGATACGGGCGAGGCTGGCGATGCCTCGGCCTGCCCCACGGAATTTGTTTTGTCGGCAAACTGCACCGTGGAGGACTACGTCGTTGTTGTCGGCGATCTGCGCATTTTCCGCTTCATGCTTTTGACATTATTTTGCGTGCTCTTTCTGGCATTTTCGAGGAAGGCTGCAGAGGAGTTTTACTCGCAGGCGACCAGCGGCAGACAAGCTCGTCTACTCCTGTACGTCCTGGGAACATGCCACTCGGTGCTGCGGGTCTTCTCGCTCCAGTGCAACATGCACGGATTCTACCAAGATTCGGTGTGCTCAAATGCCACTGGCGGCACAATTTGGATGCTTTGCTACAGCCTTTGCCTCACAGTGCATACGTTCACCTGCTTTTCCTTCCTCAATATTCTCAAGGTCCTTCAGAACCCGTTCGCGAAAAGACAGTCTCCGCTGTCACTCACAATCAATTTTGGGGGGCTTTCCACTATTTTATGCGCGCTCTTGACGATGGTGAGCTATTATTACGGGAGCGTTGGGGACACCATAACGCAGATCATCATAATATTGCAGCTCCTTTTCATCGTTTTTGTGCAAACTGTGATCGGCAGGACACTCAACAACCGGATGAGGGAGTCAACTGAAACTGGTTCTCGCAACAGAGAGTCCAAGGCGATGAGACGGTACCGGTTTCTGATCTCAGTCCTGGGTTCTGTGGTAATATTGAACACGATTATCAACTTGTCCATCAATGCGATTGACATTTGTTGTGAGACCAAGGCGAGATTAAAGGTGCAAATGATTGTTATTCTCCCCATCACTTGCGAAACACTCTCCATGTTGCTAGTGCTCTATTCGTTGCGAAAACCAGCCCTCGCTTCGGTCCAGCCGACGCAAAATAGGAGCTCCAAGACCGAAGTGCAGACACTGCACACACAAACACAGCAGTTACAGAGTGTATCATGATGGTGTACACCTGAACATCGAACGCTTGCGATTTGATTGTGAATCTATTATTAAAGTGACCGCGCTTCTCTCATAGTGAAAGAGTGGCTGCTGACTTACATTTACAGAATTCAGAAAAAAGTGCTTTTTTCGAGCACTTCGCACGGCCTGGCACCACATCACCTGACATGGAACGTCAGTCAAGCAGCATTTGCACCAACTTCGTCTTTGGATGGCCACAGTCTGCTCGCCCTCGTTTTCCGGAGAGGGCCTCCCTTACACCGTAGTAGCACTCTTGCGCATATTTGAATTTGATCCTGTATAATACCTCTCCAGAGGAACTAGCTATCTCGCTTTGTGACCCTCGCAGGCACCGAGTTGCTCGACAAAATAGTTGGAATTCTCTACGACAAACAAAAACTATTTTTAAGATTAGGTTACTGAAGAATGGGTTGTCAGAACAGTGGGAAGTGCTCAAGATCATCACACAGTGTAAAACAGTGCGACTCGAAGGCGCAGCAGTATCAGCTCTATACATACAATATTTCGAGAATTATGTACAATCACATGAATTGCCTTCTCGAGCTGATGCTCCGACCCTCCTAAGCCAATTCGTTTTTTTGGAACAATGACTCTCTGCCGTTGCACAAGAGCGCATCCATACCATCTAAATATCGCGTGCGGAGTACTGGGCGGCAGCAGCTGCGGCCGCAAGAAGCTGATGTGGAGAAAGTGGCTTGTTCAGAGAGTTGAGCTGAGGTTGCGGCACAAAACTAGACATGCTGTTCGAGAATACGTTGAAGTAATTGGAGAATAGCACTGGGTCGGTGGCAAGCGGAGAGGATGTGTTGTTTCCTGCACCCTGCAGGTTGGTGAGGACGCTCGGTGGAGCCGCCATTTGTGATGTGCCCGAGAAACCAAACTGTTTGGCAATCTGGCTTGCAATTTCCCTCTGCAAAAGGTCGTTGAACTGCGGGGAGGAAGGCTTGGCTTGGTTTTGCTGGGACAGCATCAGCTTGGCCATCTCACGGTAGCTCTCGCTCATTCTGAGAAGCTCCTTGGCGCGTTCAGCGACCGCAGTGAGGTCCATGGACCCGCTCGAGTCAGAGGAAGGGCTTGGGGCCCCCGTGCTCATTGTAGGCGTGTTCACGAGGGACTTGCCGATCGACAAGAGGTCTCCGATGGTTGGGCTAGGCGTGTTGTTCCCAGGCGAGTTGTGGAAGCTCGTCTGAACGTCCTTGAGATTCTTCTTCTTACTTGCGGCCCTTGAAGTAGGAGACTTCTTCTTGCGACCTCCAGCGGCGGGCTTCTTGGGCTTCTTTGTGGAAGCCGCCGCAGCGGCGACAGCTGCCGCAGCTGCAGTTTTCCCGGCGACGGCGACAGCGTTGTCAACGTCGTTTGTCTTCATCTTCCCCTCGAGAGCGTTGCGAACCAAATAAGCTGGTTTAATAGAATGCCAACGGTTCTTGACTCCGTTCTCAGATCGCCCAGGCATCAGTTCCGCAATCCACTTCCATCGGTTCCCGAGGCGCATGTGAAGTTCGTAGAGCTGGTGGTCCTCCTCAGCGGTCCACTCGGTTTTGGAGATCGTTGGATCCAAGTGGTTAATAAAGCGCTCTCGCACCTGCTTGCCCAGGCGGCCATTGAGAGACTTGGCGATGACGGACCATCTAACGCTCTGCGGGCCGCCGCTCTCCTCGATCATCTGTAAGATTTTCTGATCCTCCTCTGGGCTCCACGGGCCTTTCACTAGCCCTGGTTTGAGGCACTTGTTCCACCTGTGCAGGCACTGCACGTCCGATCGCTCCGACCCGCTGAGCTCGTAAAACTCCTTCGCGATTCGTTTCCAGTGCCTGTTCCCATTCTTCTCCACCAGCTTGCGCAGCGCGGTATCTTCTTGCTGCGTCCAGCGCCGGCCGGGCCTCCGTTTCTTTGGCAGATCCACCTCATCATCGTCGTACTTTGTGGCGACGACCTTCTGCGCCTTGGTCGGCGGCTGAAAGTCGTTCAGATTCGACTGCGCCGGCGAGTTTTCCGACATGAACTCCCTCTTCATTTCAGAAGCCCCCGCGAAGCTGCGCTTCTTGCCGGGAAACCCGCCTTTGCTGTTGCTCTCATTGTTGCTCATCACCGTCGCCATCTTCGCGTTCGGCATGCCTTCCTAACCTAACTCCTTGACTCCTTTTGCCTGTGCAAACGGATGGAATTGCACTGCAAGCGTGTGGAGCAAGGATACGACCAATTCAATTCGAGGACTGTAGGAGACCCAAAAGGAGGAGGACTCTCAACTCACTCAGGCCTGGTTGTTTGGTTGTTTGGTTTGTTGGTTGTTTGGTTATGTGATTGTGGTTGTGATTGAGATTGTGGTTGTGATTGTGAGTGTTCGCAAGGGACAGAGATTAGAAAAAGGACAACACTTGCTTGCTCACTCTCTGCTGTCGTTACTCTTCTCTCTCCTTTCCGAATTGGCTGCTGCTACTTGTGCTCGTCACAACTCTTTGTGGTTTTGCTACTGCTCTGTCTCTGTCTCTTTCTCTCTCTCTGTCTCTGTCTCTCTGTTTCTCTCAGTCTCTCATTCTTCCCTCCGATTTCCCTCTACGCAGTGCTATGGTGGGTCTAGCGCCGGCGCCTAATGTCGGTGCTGGGCCAAGTAGAAGATTGGGACAGAGTACTAGTGACGTGTTAAGGGAAGGGGTAGGGACGGGCGAGTACTGCGGGAGTACGGAGGTAGGGATGGGTTAGCGTGAATGGTAGTGGTAATGGGAGATGGGAGTAGAAGGAGTGGAAGGAAAATGTGGCCCATATCTTGGGGTCTCTAGGCGTTAGGGTAGATGGGTATTAGATGACCTGTTGTTTGTAGTGGTGAGTTGGTTGTATCGGTAATGGAACTTTCCATTCCTTCTTTTTCAAGAAATCAATCCTCTGCTTCCTTTCTTTGGCCAGTCTCTCCACTGGACAGTTCGGAAGACGACCTATAATTGCACTCTTTTTCCTTTCGCTTGTTTTTCAATCAAGAGATTGTTAGATTGTATGCGCTTACTTTTCTGCTTCTATTTCTGGCGCTTGCTTACGAAGGCCGTTGACCAACATCTGAAGTTCTTGTTTGTAATTTGCTTGTGCCAAGTCATCTTGGGGACGAGCACTCGTGTGGCGTCACATGTCCAGTCGCCACGCGCAAGTTGCAAACGCAAACGCAAATGCAAAAAGTGTAGAATAGAAATAATAGAAATGGAGCAAACCGCACTCGTTTAGCAGATGTGAGTCGTGAGTCGTGAGTCGCCGATGTTGTGGAAGTCGCGGAGGAAGGAACGATCTGACTGCGACTGCTCATTAAACAATGAGTTATTTCTGAATTCTGAATTCTGCAGATTGACAAGCGCTTATTCTGAATGCGCGTAAAACCACAGACAGATCGAATGGCCGCAGGAGTGCAGGAGTGGAAGAAGGCTTCTTTTTTCTTTCTTTCTTTCTTTCTTTCTTTCTTTCTCTCATTCCTGCTAATAACGCTCAACGACGGAGCTCTCCAAAAATGAATGAGATTCCAGATTCCAGATTCCACATTCAAATCGTAAATTCATTCTTTTTGCATTGATACTAGATCAAGAATAGCTGAAAGTGCAGATGAATGAAGCTATAAAAACAGAAGGTTTGAAAAAAAGTTCTCCTTGTTGCATTCATTCTCTTTTGCTTCGGATAAAACCCTCACGCAAAGTTTTTGCTGGCGCTAACGGACCGGCAGGGTCTTACGCCCGCCTAATCGCACCTTACTACCGGACGTTTGGGAGCCTAACTATCAATTAATGTAAACTATAGTATCCAGAGTTTGGGCCAAATTTTTGGCAGTTGCGAACAAGATAGTCCGTTGCCACGGGTGTTAACCTAAACGGTAGACAGGGGTTAGTCGGCGGTGATCCGTTCAAGCGTCCGTTGCCGTATTGGCTAAGAGTCGGTTAACAGCCTTAGGCAACGTCCGTTTGATTGGATTTGTGACAGACTGTGAATGTTCATTGACATGTGAATAGATTTGGATTCTTTGGATTTAGATTTATTTGCTTCTCTGAGCAAAGTAACTAAATTTTAAATGAATGCCTCCTTTGCTTCGCAATGTTTTACACTTACTCACTGTCAGTTCGCATCAAGTAAGCCATGCAAGTATTTGTCGAGAAAGGAAGTAAAGCTCGTGTTTTGTATGAGATATGAGAAAGGGGAGCCGCCATTGTTTTATACTTCTGTTTTTGTTTCTATCTTTGACAAGCGCTTTCAAGTGCTTGGACACTTGAGGCACACTTGCGCGACCATGGATGGCGGGTGGCCCACTCAGTTTCATTGGGAGCCCGATGGTGCAACACGCAGACGTTTGCCTTCTACTCTCTGCTTTCTGTTATTAGATTTGGAACCTTTCCATTTCCATTTCCATTTCCAATTTCCGATTTCATTCCCTCCTTCACTTTCTTTATTTTCTTTCTTTCCGTTTTCATTTTCACACCGTTGGTTGCTTTGCTTCTCGGTTTGATGTTGGTTGGTTGGTTGGTACAACGACAGTGCGAAAGGAGTGAATGTTGTTGCATCCATCCTCTCCGCCTCTCCGCCTCTCCATCTGCGAAATAACAGTCCCTGGTGTTGATGGAAGTTCGGATCCCTGCCTGCGTGCTTTGCAGCCGTGGACGACTGACTCTACAGTACGCGTAGGCAGAAAGAGAGCGTTGGAGAGTGGATGATGATCCCAGGATCTCTTGCCGTTTGGGCATGGCTTCGATTGATCTTTTACTGCAGACTCGTGTGGAGCGTTGTCCCGTCGAGAAAGACTATCCGCTCCACGCCAGATTACGCTAAATGCTCGGTTCACGATACGCCGCGACAAGCATTGGCACATGGCACACATGGCGATCCTTTTGCTCTGCTGCTTCGTGACAGTCTGGCGAGCGAGCTAGTCATGGTACGCTATAGTACGCCACAATTGATGGGTGGACTGGACCTGGTGCAAGCTTGATGCTGGAATCTGTCGCTTTGCATTCACTGTCCTTACAATATGTGCACTGCAGGCTTGCTCTACTCTTTAGACAGCCAGACTGAGCCAGGTTCCAAGGTTGTCGTATCGTATCCTTTCTTGTTTCCGACTTGATTTGAAACCCAGACTTTCGGCACTTTCGGCACAGCCAACCAATTGCCAACGACGCGTTTTGCATTTTGCGGTTTGCTTTGGCGTGCTGTTTTGCAGAATGAAGTTAAGAAGGATTTACTGATGATGATGGTATTGACGGTGAGCAACGCGATTCATTCCGCTCAATCCATCCTCCACGCGTCGACAACGAACAAACCAACGAACGAACGA
This sequence comes from Parietichytrium sp. I65-24A, assembly GCA_012862575.1. NCBI lineage: Eukaryota > Bigyra > Thraustochytrida > Thraustochytriidae > Parietichytrium > Parietichytrium sp. I65-24A. The sequence goes on from BLSF01000052.1 coordinate 174,140, forward strand.
ACGAGCAGGAGAATGAGAGTAGAGAAAGAACGAACGGAGACCACAAGTCCAAACAGAACTGAAAAGATGCAGGATTCAGAAGAAGAAACAACTCAAGCAAGGTTATTAACCCTCACCTGCTCTGCGAACTGCCGAATTCAGCTTTTTCGTCCAGAATGCACAAGAGATTGGTTCTGGAAAAGTTGCGTGGTCGCACTCGATCAATCTTGATCCACAAGACAAGAAAAATGGCGTCTCATGCAAGGACAGGGCACTGAGCAAATGCTTCTTCCGCGCGCGCTGGGCGTCTTGTTTCTTCACCGTTCGTTGCAAGATGGCGAAGAGCATGTTCAAGATACTCTTTGGGCCACGGCATGAGCGCTTTTGCAAATACAAAGTGATGCGGCGAGCTAGACTTCGCCGAACCGAAAGGAGACATTAACGCCAGCGATGATCACTGCGAACAAAGTTAGACTTGGGAGATCCTGGACGAGCGCCACTTCGAGGCAAGAAGCGCATTGTTTCGCCACAACGCACAATTCACAGTCAGCAAAGTTCCGTCTTTCTCTCTTTCAATCAATCAATCAATCAAATGATCGATGTAAATCTCAAATCAAATCAAAACGAGCTTCCTTTCGTTGCGCGGCTTTCCATCTCTTCTGTTCCACTTCCTCGCGGGACCTCGATAAGCTCTCTATGCACAGCTCTCCGCAGAGAGATGCCGCAAGTCGAACTCTCGGCACTTCCCCTCGCGGCTCTCCTTTGACTCTTTGACTCAAGGCCGTCGCCAGGCGAGGACAGCTGCCGCCGAGCTAAGCTGGCAAGGGCCAACGTTAGGGCGAGTACGACTGCGTTGGATCGGAGTGGAGCGGAGTGGATTGGCTGCGAACGAACGTTCTAACGTTCCGCTTGGCGGCTTCGGGTTTCCCTCCGTCTGCGCCAATCATCGCCAGTCAAAGCTCGGGAGTCCCTGTGTCCTCTGTGTCTCGGCGCTGACTGCGAGAACGGTGTCGGTGGGACAGAGAAAGTGGCAGTGGGCAAGGGGCGCGCACGAGCAAGAGCAAGAACAAGAGCAAGAGCGGGATGATCTTCGGTATTGGCGTGGACGTGGTGAACACGGGTCGAATTGCCCGCGCATGGGAGCGTTTCGGGGAGCGTTTTGCGCTGCGCATTCTGCACCAAGGGGAGCTTCGCAGACTGGAGCAGCTGCAGACGGGCTCTAAAAAGGTTGAATTTCTTGCAGGAAGGTAAGGTTTACTCGCGTGAACTGAATGAAATGAGATGGCGTTGCTGCTTTATAGAGAGAGTTGGCGGTGCTGGCAGATGCATGACATGGACACTGATGACAGGACACTGTTTGGGTGTGAGATAGGTGGGCCGCGAAAGAAGCGGCTTATAAAGCTCTGGGGCAGCCCCCAACGCCCCCTAGAATATCGTTCAACGAGTTGGAGGTGAGGACCGGTGACTCTCTACGTCCGCGGTTGTACTTTTACGGACAGGCGCGCATGGTCATTGACCAAAACAACATCTCGCGTTCGCATGTAAGCATCTCGCACGACGGCTCGTATGCCTTTGCTCAGGTCATTCTGGAGACCGAATAGGCGGGTCACTCGGTGCCCTCGACAACTTGGAGCTCGGTTTGGCACTGCGAAAAGTGCACGCCATTCATTGAAACGGCTACTTGGTAGGCGCCTGGGGATGGCAAACACTTTTCTAACTGACAGGAGATGTATGCGGCCGTTTTCGGGACCTTGACAGTGTCTTCGTCTTTCTTTTTCGCGGGAGCTTTCCCCTTTCCTTTTTTGGGGTCCTCCGCTTGAGGAATTTCGCTCTTCACCTCTGCGCCTTCGAAAGTTCCTCGTAAATCTAGCGCAAAGTCGTCTTTCGAAAGGCGAACGAGAATTCTGTCCGAGCTGAACACACCGCTCTTAGCGTCAAGCAAGATGGCAAGCTTGACTGCATCTTGAGTTGACGCTTTTTGCTCCTCTTCGTCGGTGGAGGAGTCCGTGCCTGGCAGACAGACCTGCTCTTGTCGCAATGAAGCGGGTTGGATGGATATCACCTCTGGCATTTCGTATATCTTGAGAGTGAAACGCTTTTCGGAAAAGTGCACGCCATTGACAGACACTGATAGTTTTGCAGCAACGGGTCCAGAGAGAGGGCACTCAGACTCGGTGTTGGCACTTGCTCTTGCCGAGTTCATGATCTCCTCCATCTTGGGGTCTTCCGCCTGGGCTTCATCGTACCCCTTCTCGGCAAGCGCTTCGGCAAGCGCTGTCTGGAAGAGAGACTCCTTTGCTTTATTGTATTCCGAATGAAACTGATCAGTGATATCTTTGAACGAGAACTTCAGACCCGATCCACCCTCCTGCCTAATGCAAGAAATATTTGTGATAGGATCCGACTCGTTTGTTTCAAAAATGAGTTTGCCTGACGGCTCACATCCCTTGAACAGCCACCCGAGCTGCGATTCTGGAACTGCAAGGTCCACCTCAACCGGGGCGGAGGTGGGTACGAGCTTTGGCTCAATGGCTGAAAATTCGCCCCAGTAGAACGTGAAATCGCTTGGCGAAGAGGTCCAGGTGTTCCCGCCGTCAATGCTGAGCTGAATTTTCGCGGACTGGTAGCCCCACCCTTGGCCATTTGGAAAGAACGAGTGCCTTTCAATCGCTGGAAAGTCGAATTGCACGACGCCCTCATCAGCTTTCACCTCGGAGCGCACGTACATAAAATCTTCCGCGCCTTCGAACGCAAAGCGAACCAGTGACTGTGGCTGAAATCTTGACTCGTTGCCTGGGAGACCGCTGCACTTCAACGTCCCGCGCCCCCCGTTGGGGAACGCGGGATGAAACTTGATGGATTCAGACATCTCTTGGCTGGCGGAGGCCTCCACTTGGCCATCCACACATGGACAAGAAGACGGGGTAACTTCTTGGATGCCGAATCGTGTAATAGTTAGAACACAAGCAGAGCCATTGTCTGCGCTATCCAAAGAAGAAAAAACTATACCATTTAGAGATGCTTGCACAGTGGCGGAAACGATCTGGTCTCCCTCTCCGTCTGGTCTCAGTGCGTCGTACGCCTTGCGCAGGTCCAGTACAGCCGTCGCTGACTGCGCGAATAGTTTGTTTTCGAACAACTCCTGCGCGGTAAGGGGCTTTCTAGGCGATTTGCGAGGTGATTGCTCGTCGACATCAACGTCAAGGTCGTCTTGCGGCTCGGGCTCGCCAGGAAGGAGAGTTGCAGGCACGTCGAACACCTTTTCTCCCGCGGCGAGTCGAACGCAAAACTCTGGCATCTGCAAGAAGCTAGAGCCCTTGATAGAGAGCGAAAGCGTAGGGGTCTCTTCCGAGGCAGGGTTCACCGGCACACAGGCCATTGCCGGCTCCGATGCGGTGACAGAGCAAGTGGCAGTGTTGACGTAAAAGACGTTGCTGGAGCTGGTGAAGGTCTTGCCATCCATGGCAACTCTGATTACAACAACGCCCTGCTCCTCCATGTCCGGGGCCCGGCATTTAATCGTCCCTGACTCAGCGTCGAACCACCCGGGCACCACCTTGCTAATCCTGTGCGTTTTGAAATCCTCCTGGGAGCCTTGCGATGACCCGCTAGACGAGCTATTTTCGTCCCCAAAATCGTCGTTCTCGTCCTGGTCATTTTCCGCCTCCTCCTCCTCCTCCTCTTCTTCTTCTTCTTCTTCCTCCCCCTCCTCCCCGAGTCCCCTGTGTTTGCTCTCCATATCGCCATCTTGGCTCCCGTCCGCGTCCTGCGCAGCCTTGCGGAAGAGCGGGACGAACTGTACCTTGATGGACGGCGAGCTCCAAAACCCGACCCCAGTGATTGACACTTCATGGCCGCCGGAGACCGGCCCGTTGGACGGAGTTATGCCGGTGAGGCTGGTGGGCACCAGCATCAACACTTTGCCGCCTTCCATGCATTTTGCCATCTTAACCTTGGCGCCGTTCATGTCCAAATGCTCGGGCGCCGTGCTCACGCGGCCCTCCGTGCGTACGCCCCATGCGAACACACTTCCATGCGCGTCGATGGCGCAGCTCGAGTGCTTGAATGCCGATACGGAAGCCATGGGCAATTCGAACCCACGGCCGGAGCACAACGTGGGCTCGGTTCGAGCCTTGATGTCACTCAGTCCGAGCTGCCCAAAGTTGTTGAGGCCCCATGCAAACACCTGCCCGGCCTCGTCCACCGCCAGCACGTGGCCGTCGCCACAGGCCAGGCCCACAAAGAACTTTTCACGAAGCACTTGGCAAGCTCCTTTGTCTGCATTCATGTCAACCGTCGCACTCGCCTCTGACGCATCTCCGTCCGGGATCGCGCGAGGCGTCCTCGTCTTGTTCTTACTCGCGATGCCTAACGCCTCGCGGTCTGCCTCCGGAATCAGGTCCGCGTAGTCGCTCGCAGTTTCGCCCTCCTTCATCTCCACGGAACATTCCGTCTCCGTTTCCGGCGCGTTGCCGTTGCCGTTGGCGTTGGCGTTGGCGTTGCCGTTGGCCTTGTCCGTATCCACGACGTCCGGGCCAATGACACGCGCGGGGACCGACCGTCGCGTGCATCTTCCAGTGCCAAGCTGTCCCGCCAGTCCCTCGCCCCAGGACCAGACCCATCCCGTGGCGTCAATGGCGCACGAGAAGTTGGCGCCGCATGCCACTTGCGTGACTCTGTGGCGCAGCAGCGCCTGCACGGCGCGCGGGGCCAATCGCACGGCCAAGTGCGGCGTCTGAGTCAGGTTCGGCTCGTCCCTGACGCCTTGTCCCAGCTGGCCTTCGAAGCCGCGGCCCCACGAGTACACCGCGCCGTCCTCGGCCAGTCCGACGGCGTGGCGTCCGCCGCAGGCCACCTTGGAGAACCGGACTTGCTCGGCGGGAACCGGCTCGGGAACCAGCGATCCGCGCGTGTGGCCCAGTCCCAGCTGCCCGTCCGCGCCCACTCCCCACGTGTACGCGCGCGCGTCGTGCAGTCCCACGCCCGCGAAGAACCCTTGTCCCGCGGACACCCACCCCAAAGGCACCTCTCCCGCCGCGCCCGCCAGCGCCGACGCCACTGCTTCGCCTGCTCCGTCCCCGTCCCCAGGGGTGCGCGCGCACCCTGGCGCCCCTGGGACTGAAACTGGGACGGGGACTGGGACTGGGACGCAGAAGCCGTCGTCGGACAAGGCCACGGCGTGGGAGAAGGCGGCGGCTAGGTGGGAGATGCGCACTCCGCGGGCGGCCTCGGCGGTGGTGACGGGCGCGGACCCGTTGTGGACGAGGACCTCGCCGAGTGTCCCCGAGGACACTTGCAAGGTGTCCTCGCTTGTCGACTCGAGCGCGCCTGACCGCGCGGAGGACAGCGGGTCCAGAGGGTCGTCCATCCCCAAAGCTGCGACACTACTACGGTGCTGTTCTAAGCCACGACAAACGAAAGGAACTAAGAATGCCGGCGCGTACACCCGCTCTGTCCGCGCTGCGCTAGGGAACGGCTAGCTGTTTGGATAGTTGCTCCCGTGGAGGGGACTGAGGGGACTGAGGGGACGAGAAACTGACTGGCAAGCTTTCTTTTCTTCTCTGTTCTGGGGTTAAGGATGTGGGTATGTGGGTGCTAGGGCCGAAACGGTCAAGGAATTGTTGTTTGTTCGTGAACAAGAGAAGATGCTCGGGTGAACAGGCTGATTTTTTGGATCAGGTAAGTTACTAGTACCGGTACGGGCCATGCACGTGCCAGAACTTCTTCTGACTCTGGTGGATGAATGACGCTTCCTTCGTAAAATGTGCAGCGGGCGATCATCTTGACTCGTCTGATCAATGACATCCCGACACTCATTGAATTGGTGAATGCGACCTACCGGTTCGAATATATGCCGCCTCCTTCCATTCACACTCGAGACGAAATATGCATGCAATCACAGACATCATCTCAACTACAATCACAAAGGACTGCGTCCTCTCAAGAAAGTTTTCATCAACGTCGTTTTTTTGTTTTGTTTTGTTTTTATTAAATAAATCGCACGGGCTTTGTTGTGACATTTACATGCCTGGTCGGGGGAAGGTTTGTTGTTATCTCGCAAAACGACTCTGTGGATGAGCGATCCAGTCTTATTCTTCAGAACTATCAGAGAGATATGACGTCCCTCACACCCGCTGAGCCACCAGCACAAAGAATGAAATGTAGCTTTGGCAGCTCAAATTAGCCACACAACACTGGAAGCTCTCCCTCCGAATACAAGCTTGCCCAAATACCAGCGCATAAGCCCCCACCGCGACCCAACTCAAAAGCGAAAAAGACAAACGAGCTCTGGCCATCGTGAAAACCATAGCTTGCGCTTCGGAAATGAGGTTTAGCGACGGGTTCGACGGCTTTGATGAAAGGTGGTCTCCGGCTCAACCCCGAAACCACGCTCGGTTTTGATGTTACGCGATGCCTCCTTCTTTTGCATCCGGGAATTTGCCAACATTCCCTTGACAGCCGTGTCTCTCGTATTCGACATAATTTGGATCATTGTCGCTTCGGCCCGATCCAAGTTCTGCTGAACTGTCTTCATGGTCCTCTCCCGGTCTGCAAGCCGTTCGCAGAGAGGACGATATTGGTGATTCAGTCGCTCAATCTCCTTGTCAATCCAGTCCATACTTTTCGCGTCCTTAGCCATTGCCTCGCCGCACACATGACGCCTGGTCTTGAGATTCTTGACCATCTTGTCCAGCGCTTCGATCTATATTCACCAGCACCAGAAAAGTTCACGAAACCTCAGAGTCAGCCTTCGAAAACAACCCATTTAAACTACCCCGCCCGCCCTCGCTCTCTCTCATCTTCTCTCACCTACCCGTCTTTTGGCATGCTCAGGCCCATTGCTGGCATTCTTGATCCTCTCCAAGAGCTCTCGCTGCTGCTCATCGATCTCGTCCTCCGAGGCCACGCTGTCGTTGCTGGACATCATTCTAGCAGGTCACGTTTCCAATTGTCACGACGCGCGACACTTGTCTGCTTCCCGAGCGCTCCGTCAAGCCATTGCCCATCTGCAATTCCCTCCAATCTTGACTCCCTGGCAAGGCGTAACAGCACTGACAGTGAGTACTGGTCCAGATAGAGATCCTTGGTGACAACCCAACTGGGGGACTTCTATAATTTCGAGGTATCGAGGCTTACGCAAGGTGTGGAACGGACAAATTCGTGAACGACCGGATGTTCCTCGAATTTGTTTTTTTGACCACACCAGGCCCAAGAAAGATCAGGCACGTCTCACCAAACTTTGTCGCGCAATGTCAGCCTTCCGCTCAGCCTCAGCGACCTCTCGCTGCTTCTTGGGGTCGAATGGGAAGCGGAGGAAAACATACGAGGATCGATCTAAAGTGACGACTAGGGCGCCGAGGACCAGCATATTGGCCAGAATCCCAATCACGAATCGCTCCTGGCGAGCTTTCACATTGATTTGAACAGTCTTTTCAGCGGCCTTGCCCAGACAACCAGCGAGACGCTCAGGGACCACTTTCTCGCTCAGACGAAATGGGGTCACTTGCTTCAGCAAGGCCCTGTCAATGTCTGCCTTGGAGAGCATTCTTATTGTGGCTTTTGAGACTATCCCTTTGTAGAATTCGTTTGGCTGGAACATTCGAGTCCATGGCTCCGAGGACGTGAGCGACCGTGCGATGCCCTCCAGTTCGTCACCGCGCAGAGAAGGACGCCCAAGAGTCTTGCCTCTCCACGAGTTCTCGGTCAAAAGACGAACCAGACCAGACTCTATGAGCTTGATCTCGCAGTGGCGAAAGAACGCGTGGCCAATACCAAGGGCAAAGAACCCTGTCGATAAGCCTACGAGCGACGGGGTGCTGACGAAAGGCACCCTAAACATCTGGTGCTCTTCCAGCGCATGAATGATCGCCACGCTTCCAGCAAATCCTGCCGTGGAGATGCTCAGCGCTAAATGCCTCGAACGACCCACCAAATTACACACCGATTAATCAAACGAAAGCAAACATTAGCGTCCAGTCGCTTCAAGCTCCAAACGAGACAACTTACACGCCAATAAGGCGCGGATGGACATATTTCCGCGCGGCTTATGAGGTTTTCCAATACGATTCTGACTGCTGGCCCCCTTACTCTGACTCTTACGATGTGATCGATTTTACCGGACTCGGCTCCCCGCAGCAAAGTCCGTAAAGCGCAGTATCTGAGTGCGCGAGGACGCCCGAGTTTTCGTGCGTCCAGGGGAGATGGCTGCGGGGTATAGCATTGTCGTAGCCAGTAGTAGGAGGTCCCGGAGGTGTCCTGCAGGGTTGCTCGTTTTTGTTCGGTTTTGTTCCCATTCCAGTCTTGTTCACGTCGTTCGCTCGAGGACTTTAGCTAGATCGCGATCAACGGGGCTTCGTTCTGTTCTTCGTTACCAAAAGCTGTGTCCAGAGGAAGGTACGAGTACGAGTGCCACTAGGACACTAAACAAAGGTAGGAGAGTATTATGTCTTGAGAAGTGGGCGCGTGGCAACTATCTTGGCTGTTGCAGTACTACAAGTACCGGTACTGAGTTCCAGTACAACCAGTTCTGACTTTCCGAGCAGCGAGAAAGAGCGCAGGTTCAAAAGGCGACGTGAAGTTTTTATTGCTGACAGCTATTTCTATTTTAAAAACTTATTTGAACTCAATTTTAAAAAGTAAAGAAACTAAATAAATTTTGACCATCCAGAGAGTCGGGCTCATGCGCCAACATCTCTCTCCCGGACTGCCGACCGGGGAAAGCAAAGAGTCCCCGCTGTCCCGCCCCAAGCCTCCTGCCAGGCAGTTCCACTAGTCACTGTGCCAGGAACACCCCCCACGCCTGCGTTGCCGGCCGGTGATCTCCATGCCACGCTGTGCAAACGGAACCGATCCTGACAAAACACGGCAAGACAAGAGGTGAAATAAAATAAAATAAAGACAGACCTGCGCCGTCTGGGAAGGGAGAGACTTGCAGGAACTTGTAATCAGCTCCCAAGGAATAATATTCATCTTGATCGAAGTACCGGGTGCCGTATGTGACCCTTTTCGGAACCCCCATTCCCCTCGGTCACTGAGTTGATTGATTGATCGATCGATTGATTAGATTGATCGTTGTCTGTGTTGCCTGCAAGTTTCCGGTGACCAAGCGTGGCATGGCATCGAAACTCCTGCAGCATCGAGGCCAGCACAGTTCGCTCCCGCTAAGCTACTCACTCGCAACCTCGTTGTGGTCCGCATTTTCTTTTTATAAATATTAATTCAAATTCGTAAATAGTAAGTTGAAAATGAATTGACAATGGGCGTGGAACCAAACTCTCGGATCTCTCAGATCGTTTCGGTAAAATCATTCTTTTTAGTCGTTCCAATCACCAGCCCTAGCTAGTAAGTAAACACTAATTTCCTCCTCCTCACGACTCCTAAGCACAGAGTGTGCAACCTGTAGCACATTTCTAATAGGTATCATTGAGAGTAACGCTGATTGCTGAGTGTGAACTAAGCGGTAGAAGTGCATACGCACAGATCGCTAGAAAATTTTCTAGCGAAAGTGAGCATTGAATGTCCAGTGGTGGGATAGTGAAAAGGGAGGAGTGCTATTACCGGTAACACCTATTCAGAGCTATGCTTTGTGCACTGTGTGCAAGCTGAATGTACCGGTGTTAAATGTAGGACTATTATGGTAGGGAGATAACAGAGTCCTATAAGGTCGACTATGGGCTTTAGGGGTCAAGAGATGCAACTACAATCATGTGAACAAAAAGTTTTTCAATTTTTGAGAACAGCCAAAATGATTATCGTGTCGATCGACGATGAATTTGGCGCCATGAAGCCCACGGCCCTTCTCCAATCTTCGTCCTCAGCCGGAGCAGCTCAATTATAGGTGTTCCACCGACTGCCAGAATTCAGGATCCACAGTCAGAATAAATAAATTCCGAATTCGACAATTACTAGAACATTAGAACTGACAGTGAGTTGACAGGTTGGGCTGGTGGCGTTTCGTAGCTACCATCTAGGCCAGACAGAGCCAAAACACACACGCTCGCACACACTCCCAGCTCCCTTTTGTGAAGGCTTTCTCACAATCACAGGGTTTGTTGACAGGATTTAGCTCCATTTCTTTCATTCTTTCCTTCCTTCCTTCCCTCCCTTGCTCTTTCCTCTTGCTAAGTTATTGCTCTCGCTCTGGCGCACTCCACTCCGCTCCACTCCACGTGCCCTGGTGTAGCACACGTTCCTTCCTCACTCTCTCTCTCTCTCTCTCTCCCCCAGTATATAACAGTAACTTAGCCGCTCAATGAGAAATCTGATTGACAGTGAATGATTGATTTGAGATTGATGGATTGATCGATTGATCGACTGACTGACGTACTGATAAAAACATAGATCGAAGCAACATTTCTACAAATCAATCAAACCTTCTTCACCAATTCAAGTTTACTTGCATATCTGCCAAAATGAGCTGCTTGAACTGCGATCAAGCTGACCTGATAAACACAATTGCATTGTCCGAGTTGCTTGCTTCTACAGGTCAAACGAGCTAAACGAGCGGCCATTTCGCCGTGAGAAGGAACAGGGGAGAGAGAGAGGAGGGGGAGGGAGAGAGGGCACAGAGACAGAGAGAGAGAGAGAGAGAGAGAGAGCGTGTGTGTGTGTGTGGGAGGGAGGGAGAGGGATTGGGAGAGAGGGAGGAGAGTTACGAGTTCTGTGTTATATAAGTTATGAGCTATGAGTGAGACTAGCTACTAGTGAGACAGCGAGAGAATGGAAAACACACCAAACTCACTGTCAACTGCGAGCCCACCGTAGAGACAGTGTAGACCGTAGAGCTGGTTGTAGTGCGCGGGTGAACGCCTAGAACTCTGGGCGGGGTGTGCGAGCGTCGCTTATCGTTTCGCGTAGAGCCGCAGGACGGCCCGGGCTAGACGAGCAATAGCAGAGCTATTGCTGGACCAAAATACAGACAGAGAGAGACAAGAGTTGACAAGAGTCTACTTCCGTCTCAGTCGCCGGTGGTGTCTGTCTCTTGTCTCTTGTGCTCTGTACTCTGTGTGCTCTTCGCTCTTCGCTCTTCGAACGAAACAGCTCGAGTCGCAGGACGTAGGTCGCAGATTGCGGGTTGCTGGTCGCAGCGTCGCAGCGTCGCCTCCGGGAAAAAGGTGCGACGGTAACCTCGCGGCTTGATTCGGTCGGGTTGTGGACTGCACGGACTCGAAAGCAGCAGCAGCGCACACCACGCAGCGGCGTGAGTGGGGAAATTTCTCGTCTTTGGCGTTGCTTGATTCGCTTCCGGCTGGAGAGGAAGCGCAGAGGGCGATAATCGTCGCTTGCTCGCTTGCGCCGGTCAGGCAAGGCAGGGCAGGGCAAGGCAAGGCAGGAAACGCAAGGTGCGAAGACTGCGAAAACACTAGGAAAATGGGAGACGAGGAGTTGGACGCTACTCGGATCCGCGAGTTGCTGCTGGACTTTTACGCGGAGAACGACCCCCAGCGGCTGAACATGGGCTTGGATATCTTCTCGATGGTCGTTTGGACCCAGCAAAATGGGCTAGCATCCCTCAATGACCTTCTGCTCGAGCAATATGGGACCAAGATTGACCCAGACAAGCAGCTCGGAGGAGCACAAGCTTCTTTCAAAAGGTTCTCCGCTCTCATGAACACGGACACCGAGGACGAATCCCAGAAGCGAAATCACATCTACAAAACACTGGTCGCATTTTACGAAGTCCGCGACCCAAGCAAAATCGGGCGACTGAACGATTTCGTGCAATACATCATGCTCCACGGCATCGAGGCCTTCAACCGGAAGCTGGTTGCCAAGTACGGCGAGGGCATCAAGCTGGACGACTCCATGAAGCCTTCCGAGAGCAAAGGGGGAATGGACCGTCAGAGTCTTGGCTCCAGCTTCACAATCAGCACAGTCGAGCCGGCATACTTGGCCCCGCCTAAATCGTACGCCGACGAGCCTGAAGAGCCAATGCCTCCAACTCCGCGGACTCCTAAAACCCCGAAAAAGTCTCCTCCTCCTGCGCTTCCACCAAAGCGCAAGTCTCCTCCTCGTGAGCCTTCCTACGACGGCTCTGACTATACCGACGGCCCAGAAGAGTTCGTCCCTCCCCCACCTCCTCCTCCTGACGATGATGTCGAGGAAGAACCCGTGCCGGTGCGACAACTTCCCAAGTCGCCGCCTCCTCCCACCAAATCAAAGGCCACGGGATCTTCCCTGGAGTCTCATTTAAGGACCACGCTGCAGGGATACTACGCCCAGCACGACCCTTCAAAGCTGGAGCACATGGAGGCTATCGTTGCTTGGGGACTACAGATTGGCGAGGAGGAGCTCGAAGGAAAGCTCATGCAGATTTACGGCTACGGCTTCAGTGCAGCGGAGAAGAAGAAAAAGGAGACTAAGAGAGGATCTCTGCGCGAGATGTTTCGCGTGCGGGCGGATAGTAAGGCAAGTAAGGCATCGAAAGCCTCCAAAGGATCTAGCAAGCCCCAATCCCCGCCGCAGCCCCCTCGCATGCCGCCTTCTCCTAAAATGAAGCCCTCCAAGCCAAAAGTCTCTCGCGATCCCATTGCGCAGGTACAGGCACAGGCTGGTGTGTCCTCACGGAACTCGAACTCCCGGCCAAACACGATCACTCGAAAGGCAGCCTCACCTGATGATGGCCCGTGCACATACTACGAGCTGGACATGACCGGAAGCAGCTTTGGCGTGTGCAAATGTGGCTACAGCCGGCTTGCGCATATGAAGGGAAGCCCAGAGAACCGGAAGGCGACAGAGCGTGCTATGAGCAAAGCTCATGCAATCGCTTCGGAGATGCAATCCCGCCGCTTCAACCCAGTCAAGCCAAATGCCCAGCCTACTGGAACCTACTTGTACATGACTACCTCAGAGAGCAAGAGCAGTCCTTCCAAGATCGACGCAAGAGCCCACGGAGGCGAGAAAGGCGGCGACAAGCCATGCGGGAATTTCAATCTGGACATGACTGCAGGCGGGTTCTCGGTTTGCGAGTGTGGGTTCAAGCGTGAGCAGCACGGTTCTTCATCCAGCCGCAAAAAGAAAGAGAAGGGCTTTCGGAGCTCGATGAAACGTTTGTCCAAGCAATTGCTTGGTAGGTAACTCTTATTATATGTGGAGCATCGGCTTGCCTCCGATACCAACTGTCTACGCCGCGTTGTTGTTCGATGGCGAGCATTGCCCCCACCTTCGATTTTCATATTCATGCATGCAATCCTCGTACGGCCTGTATTTCTCCACCTATGTGTTAACTAAGTAATATTTTCTTGCCTTCTTTCCGTTCCCGATTCTCAGTCTTTCCTTCCATCCCACCTAATTTCTCTTCCATACCTCAGCTGTTCATCTCGATCAACAATGATCTTGATCAAATCAATCAAAATCATCAACATCAACTAGCATTTCTCAGTGAGTGGAGTACGAGTACTAGCATTCGCACCTCACACACCATCTCACTCCTATCAGACTTTATGACCATGTACTATATATACTATGTATGGTTAGCTAGCTGAATTGGTAATAGTGAAATCACAATAGATCCGTTTAAGGAGGGAGATTTGATCATCATGATCATCATGATAATCTGAATCTGATGATTGATGATTGAGAGGTGAGTGAACACGAAACGTAAATTGTTTGTCATCTTCCACTTTTATTTTGTTATTTGTTATTTGTTTACATGTCGCATGTCGGGATGAATTGACGCAGAGGTTATGCCACCTCCAGCGACCTGCTCCAGAAGGCCTCGGCACACGATACCTCATGCAGTTGAGTCGAACGAGAAGGACAGGTAAGAGCAAAAGCAAAACGAGCTAGGCGATTTCGATCAGCCGATACTCTTGCAAGCAGCACTTCAAATGCCTCACAGCTGCGCCATTGCCGGATCCAAGCTGGTTATTGTTTGGGCGTCGGAACTCCTTCAACACTACCAATAGTACTGTGCCTGGCTCTCATGCTCACTCACTCACTCACTCACTCACGCTGCCAAAGTCTGAAAGCTGCGGATCAAAGCTCGAGAGGGGAAAAAGCTGCGCTAGCGTGCCTCTTCATCCCACTTGCTTAGCCAAGAAACGAAACCTACAGCTCTTGGCAAAACAAATAGCTAGCCAGCCAGCCTCTCCTCAAGGTGGGTCAAGTCGAGTTGCTCATCCTAAGCTTCTACGTACCAGCGGCGGCCAGCTCTGCGCCGCAGAGGAGGAGAGGAGGAGAAGAGGACAGGGCAATTGATCGCACATCAAAACGACCCCGAAAGCGCGAGACTATCCGCTTCACGCCTAGTGTAGAAGCGCGTGGAGGGGAGGCTTTCCGAGGAGGGAAGCCGGAAGGCGGCATCGATTGGCCCACGAGGCAGCCGGCAGCCATCCCGGACGCTATCATCTCACCGCGCGGATGCTCGAGAGGAGGCCGAAGCAATGACGATGGAAGACGCCGCATTGCCGGACGCTGGGTCACCCGATGGGTCGCCCGATGAGGCCGCGGACGAGCTATCGGCGATGGAAAGTGAGTACAGGGCGGAGCTCATCGCCGCCATGCAGTCGGAAAACTTTGAAGGCGAGAGCTATTTCGATGACACTTATGATCGAACAAGTACAGAGGTAGACAGCAATCTCGGCCACTCGGCGATGACAGCGTCCAACAACCCGACAGATGATAAGTACCTTAAGCTAGTGGACTTTGGGGGCCTTGCAAGTGCCTTGAAAGGTTCTGATGAGCAACTCGGCGAGCACGAAAGGCGATTGTCCCAGGTGGAAACTCTTATTGACAACTTTCCTCGAAGTTACGTGACAGCCGAGGAGGTGCGCGAGAGCACGGAGAGAGTGGACTTTCTCTCCAAAAAGATCAAAAAGATTCTCGAGTCGGCAGAGCGAAATCAAAAGGTCGACCAAATTAAGATCACCAGCGAGTTCAACACACTGTCGGCTTCACTGTCCAACATGGACCAGCGGATAGCCAAGGTGGAGGAGGAATCAAAGTCGTCGCTCAGCGCTGTTGAGGCATTCAAGTCCGAGCTGGAAAAAAAGGCTAGCTACGACGAAATCCAAGGGCTTGAATTCAAATTAGACAAATTTGCAGACAAAGGAGACCTTGTGGCTATCCGGACAAGCATGATGAACTGCGCAGACCGCAGCGACGTGGAGTCCCTCAACCGTAGACTCGACGCGCTAAGTAACTCTGAGAGCCATCTTGACGTGCTGAATGAAAAGTTTAACGAGGAAATGGAAAGTATCAAAAACACTATTGCAAATGTCGCGCAAGCGCGTGATCTCGAAAAGGTCGAGAACCGGGCGGTGGAAGCGTACAACAGAGTGAAGCAAATTAAATCTTCCATCGAGAACATGAACGACCAGCTGGAAAACTTCACGGAACAAATCGAGTACATACAACTCTCTCTGGAGGATCGCGTGACGAAAGAGGAGTTAAGGTTCGAAACATCTCAGCTCTCCAACCTCGTCGAAGCGCGAGCTGATGAAATGAACAGTATTAACAAAAGGGCAATGGAGCAATTCGAAGCCCTCTCTGGGACGGTAGGATCGAACGCCAGAACAATTGAGCGCATTGAAGCTGACATTGGCACAATAAATATTAGCCTGGATAGCAAAATTTCCACCACAGACTGGGAGGCCATCGAAGCAGATTTAGTGGAGACGTTCGTGCCAAAGGAAATGCTCAGCAAAACAGTTGAGCCAATAGTAAAAAAGATGAACCAGGTAGTCGCAAAACTTATCGACTTGGACAAAGTCGTTGCCGCCAAAGGTGAGAACGAAACCGTGGTGGAAAACCGTGAGCACATCCAAGACCTGTACAGAATCATTTCGAACCTGGGTGACTCGGACAGCCGTCTTGGCTCCAAAAAGATGAGAAGCATCTCTATGGACATGGACAGCTCTTCCAAAAAGATTCCCAAAATTCAAGAAAATAGGCAAGAGCCGGGAGATCGCAAAGAGATAGCCCGGCTTCAGCAAGAGCTGGAGCAACTCCGGAGCGAGAGCGACCGAGCGAAGGCAATGGGGGCTGTGATTGAAAAGCAAAACGGGGAACTCAAAGAATTGCGTGAGCAGCTGGCTGACTTACGCGCGCTCGTTCTCCAGAAGAACGGGTCAGGGATACAAATGTCTGGAAGTGTGGTGACGTCCGGCATTGAGCCTCGGCGACCAGACCAAGACCCAGGCCATCGCGCGAGAAGCATTCGGAAGGACAGTGGCTCGACGTCAGTCACATCAGATGTACAAAATTGGGAGAAGCAAGAGAAGGAGCGTTGGTTAACCGAAACAAGAGCAGGGAGTTCTAACATGTTTGATGTAATGGCAAAAGCGGACGCTCTTTCTCGCGATGCCAGCACCACAGGAGATACTTCCTCGAGACTTCCAAGGCTATAGTTGCATATTGTCACTAACAGAGTAAAGCAAAGTAATAAATTTCGTTGTGCTCTTTGAGCCACTTTGAAATGGCCGGCCGGCAATGAATGCGCCAAGTGGCGAGATGGCGAGATGGCTCATGCGCGCCACGTGCGAACAGTACCGTCCTCCGAGCAGCTCGCAAGCATGGACTGAGAATTGTTCCATGCAGTGTGAAAGACTGGTCCCGAGTGTCCGCGAAGCTTTGCAAGCAAGTTACCAGATTGAGTGTCCCACGCATGGACCTTTCCATCCTCCGACCCGCTGAATACCAGGGCTTCCAGAGGGCCAAACACTGCTCGCACAAAGTTGAGAGAACTGTTTTGGTACCCACCAAATCGCCGAATGGATCTTCCAGTGCGGACGTCCCACAATCGCACGGAACTGTCTTTGGAGCTGCTAAGTATCTGAAGCCCGTCCCTGCTTACGTC
Source organism: Parietichytrium sp. I65-24A (assembly GCA_012862575.1). NCBI lineage: Eukaryota > Bigyra > Thraustochytrida > Thraustochytriidae > Parietichytrium > Parietichytrium sp. I65-24A. Next base: position 190,917 of record BLSF01000052.1, read on the forward strand.
CACCGAGGTGACCTCTCCTACAGGCTGGTAAAAAGTGCGAATGCACACCCCGCTAACCGTATCCCAGAACTTTATCGTCGAGTCTTTGGACGCTGATATGATGAGGTTCCCGAACGGATTGAACTTGACGTGCGTCACTGCCGAGCTATGACCGTGAAATGCCTTCACGACCTGGTTCGTGCGCAAGTTGACGAGGCGGACGGTCTTGTCGTACCCAGCAGTAACTAGATGCGCTTGGTCGTAATGAAAACCGACTGCATAAATATCGCCGACATGACCAGTGCTGACGAGCTCGTGGCGCGGCTGTTGCGGTGCAGCGTTGGAGGTGCCTGACTGCCGACCGTTTTCAAATTCTTCAAGGCAAGACCAAATATCCCACAAACGAACGGTGTTATCTCCCGAGGCACTGCACAACCACCGTCCTGAGCGATCAGAAGCAAGGTCCCATACCCTTGACTTGTGGCCCTGTATACATACCTCTGCCCCCCTCTGATTCATTCGGCGGTGGAATTTGCTTTTGCCAACTCGCTCCCCGTTTGCAGAGGAAGTCTCTGAGCCATGAATTCTGGCGCTTGCTTCCTTCTGACTTGCCAATACATGGTTCATGCTGCTGGAGCTATTCTTTCTCATGCGTTTAGCGTCCGACCCAGACACGCCATTCTGGCTTGTACTGCCCACATCAAACACATTCTTGGCCTCTTCCGGATCATCAAGGTCACTTTCGGCATCGCTACCCTCCCCGTCGCTACTCAGTCCTGAGTCATAATCATCTTGAACTTTCCAGATCATTATGGTGCGGTCACTGGATCCTGAAGCCAAGAGGCGGCCATCTTCCCCAAGAAATTCCACGCACTTGACATTGTGGGAGTGGCCGACGAATACGCCCGACTGAATGGACGGAACAGCGATGCTCTGAAAGTCCTCCAGAAGCGTCTCAATTTTAGGGGTCACCCCCGAGTTTGCTGCCGAACTAAATTCCAATTGGTACGCAACTGCTTGTTGCAAAAGGTGGACAAGGCGGTGCTTCTCCACGAATGTTGGCCGAGAGAGCAGAGAGGTCTCCTCCGTTGTGCTATACTCAGAAATAACCATGGTTTTAAAGTCTTCGGCCAGCTTGTCTCTCGCAATTGTGGCGTCCCAGTTTCGGAAAGAAGTCGCGTCGTGTACCGATTTGCAGGTCAGCAAGTAGCACAAGTCAGCAAACTCGTTCCCGTCCCCTTGCGCTTTACTTTGTGCCTCCAGAGGCTTTAGTTTCTTGTGCAAAAAGGAGAACGCTCGCTCGTTTTCGCCTCTGGAAATAAGTTCGAGGTACTCTTGTTTGTGGAGAGCGTAAAGGAATCGTCGATTGTTTCTGCCCAAGATTGACTTGGTGTTAAATTTTGAGATTGCGGTCCATTCTCCTCGCGCAATCAAGTCGTAGATCTGTTGCGCCTTGTCGTGCATTTCACTTCTCTTCTGCAACTTGATCTGTGCCTCGTCTTGCAGAGTGAGGGAGGCCGCTGTGTACCCTTCTGATTGCAGATAGGTCCCAATAATTCGAAGCACGTCATTCTTCACCCCAGGATCTTCGGGATCGAGAACTTTGAGTGGATCAAAACATTTTTCCCTAGAACCCCGACGAATTCCGCCTCTCGCGACAGCTGCGTCTGAATTCGCACTTTTCGGACGTCCACCGCCCTGCTTTGATTGCGCTCCACTGGATGCCGTTGTTTCAAAATGTGGAGTACCTGGCCTGCTCTTCTTTATTGGAACAAACGCGGACACCGCAACCGACTCTTTGCCGTTGCTGCCTTCCATGGTCGGGGTTTTCCTATCTTCCAACGTAGCGGCAGTTGATGCAGCTGACATGGCTGAGAGTGATGATGAGCGTGGCGCCTTTTCGTCACTTACTTCACATGATTCTACCGCTGCCTGACTTGATGCCACCATGCCCTCAGCAGTCGAGGGCGGTGTTGGGGTCGGTGAAGCCGACTTGGAATTGGCTATTATATCGCTGTTGTATATGTCCTTGCAATCGTTGCAAGCGCACATGACCCTAAACTTAATCTGTCTTATAATCCTCGTGTCTGTGAAAGCTTCGCCTTTTTCACTGCTGGACTGGTGCAAGTTATGCACCGAGAGCAGGAAGCGGTAGATATCATCCTGACAATTGAGCAACGCCAGGCGTGCCGACTCCTTCAGTTCATCTCCAAGCGCCTTCAAGCTCGATTGCTTGGCATCGGAAAGCCTGTGCGACACTAAAATTTGAAGCGCTTCAAGATGACCGTTGGACGCCGCAAGGAGTATCGCCGAACGCGAGTTGTGAAGCTTTTCGCCCCAGCTATAGCTCTTATCTTCCTGCTTTTGCGACCACGGCTCTAATGCTGCGCCGCAAAGAATGAGCTCTTGAATGAACGCTGCGTGTCCGTTCGCAGCGGCAATTTTAAAAGGTGTAAGTCCGAATTGATTTCTTGTGTCGAGGTCGGCGGAGCTGGCTGCTAGTATTTTCACGAGCATGTCCTTCCCTGACCGTGCCGCAAAGTGGGCTGCTGAATTACCAGCATTGTCGACAGTGTTCACGTCACACTCTATCCTACATAGGGCCTCGACGATTGTGTGGAAACCCTTCGAGCACGCCAACATCAGTGGCGTGACGCCGGAGGAGTTTCGTGCATTGACGTCCACTTTTTCCAGGTCCACTGTTAGTAGCTTGACAGACCGAAGACACCCTTTCTTGCACGCATAGTGCAATGCAGTGTCTTGTTTGCGATCTACGTTGCGAAGGCTTGCCCCGTAACGAAGAATCAAATTTACGAGATCGGGATGATTATTCCTCTTTCCGTGTAGCGAGCAGGCCAGCATAAGAGAATCTATCCCATCTGTCATCTGTGCAGAGGGATCCGCTCCTATACCGAGCAGAAACTCAGCCACGGCATAGTGCCCTTGCGAGATAGCCGCAATCAGCGCTGACTTTCCTTTCTATTATGAGTGTGCAAACAACAGCAGAAACAACACGAATGCAACGCTTGGTCAGCAAAGCAGGTATCAGGCAAATCAGAGACGAGGGACCACGTTGCTGGGGTAAAACTTACCTTGGAGTCGACCGTGTTGACAAGCTCCAGCTTGGCCTCTTCAAAAGAGACAGAGTTGTCTATCGAAGGCCTATGCTCCTCGCCAAACGCGACACCATCTTCGCTCGAAGTCTCGTCCCGCGAGTGCACGTTGGCGCGGTCCTCGCACGCCAAAACCAGTGACTTGACTTGCTCGAGGTCCCCGATCTCCGCGGCAAAGATGAGCGCCATGGCCGCAATTGCTTCTCCAGTTTGACCGTGCTCTGCGCTCTTTTATTCCTCGCCGTCGCACCGATCTTCTTCCTCTTCCGCAGCCGCTCGGGCAACCCAAAGTTCAAGTTCTCTGCACAGCGAACGCCTTTACCAGTCCTCACGGAGCGGCCGTTCTGGCCGTTCTATTTGTTCCTCTTCTCTCCTTCTCTCTCTCTATGTATATATATATATCCTCTTCTTCCTCCTCGTCTTCTTGTTCTTCTTCTTTTCCACTCTTTCCCGACCTCGCCACCCTCCTCCCTCGCGCTGCCGCGCTCCTTCCCACTTTCGTTGTTAGGATTTCATTCATTCATTCATTCACTCATTCATTCATAGATTGATTCATTCACAACAAGCAAGTCAACAAAGAACATAAACAGTGCTAGTAGTCGAAATAGAACTCCTCACGTCACGCTGTGGCCCTTGTGACGCATCGGAGACCTTGTGCTGGGAGGGGCTGGGGCGGCGGAGCGTGACGAGCGGGTCCTTGTGACATAGTTGTGATAGTATGTATAGTATGTTGTGAATGTAGTTTGGCTTCTGAATTCTGTTCTGATGTTTCTGACATTTTCTGACGCGCAGGAGGTCTCTCAGAAGAGAAGCAGCATAGCACGCCGCGTTCAAGCTCGCGCTTAAGACATAAACCGAGTGCGCTTTGGCTTCTTTGGGCGGCGCGGGAGTCGGAGGCAGGTTCTAACAACGTCAGGAGAAGGTGTGTTCTGTTCTGATTCGGGCTGATCAACAACTCTGTTGTGCTGTTGGTTAAGTGCACTTTTCTGACTTGCGGCGGCTCTGACAAGGCTCTTGGTTTGTGTATGGTGTGAAGTTGAGGAAGAATGCAAGCTATTCAGAAGATTTTGAGCGCACCAGAACCGCCAAAGTGGGCTGTTTTGGTGGTTGCAGTGATTCTCTTGATCAGGTAGGTTTCTGCACGTGAAAGAATTTTTTTTGCACTGGGCCTCTGCGATTTCTAACTCGATATCATTGAACCGGGTCTGCGGATAACTTTGACTTCCAAGCGGATCGGGCACCCTGTACTTTTGGACTTTGGTGTTTCTTGGCAAAGAAGTATGCGTTGAATGCGTCCCATTCGGACTGAGCACATTCAGGTGAGTGACAAATTCAAAACTTTTCAAATCGAGCGGAAGTCCTCTAATATCAGGAACAGATTTCTGTACTGGCCGATGAGCGATGCGTTTTTATGCTTTCTCTGCTTTGCAACTGCTCTCATGCTCCTGAAGAAAGCACGTTTTCGTCTTTCTCATCGGGACTACCCTGGGTTTTCTGTTCATCTTTATGGCTTTCCTTGCTTGGTACGTGGACTTCACTGGTTCCACAGATGGACAATTGCAGCCTCAATTCCTTAATCTGTGGTTCGTGGGCTGGGGATCTTTCTTGGTGTTTTTTATGCACAATTGGCGGTCGCATTGGACCAGCAGGAAGGGCGCCTCGTCCAGCCTTCCAACCACCCGAAAGAGAGGTGCCATTTAAGCAAACCTCCGAGTTCTGATGAAATGGCCGTCGAGAACCGGAGTGGATTGCGTCGATAAGACCAATGATTACGTTGTTTTGATATCTCTTTTTCGACAGAGACATTAGGACAGAATAGCTTAGTAAAGAGAAGATATCAACAAGTTCGAGTATTCGACCAAAGAAAGTTCAGAAAACGGGGAGAAAAAGGGAGAGAGCGGGTGAGGATTACTAAGATGCTTTTCCTAGATGCCGACAAAGAATTTGCTACTTGATAAATAGGGCCATCCCTGCAGAGACGCCTCACTTAAAAGTACATGTTCATGACCTTCTTGGAAGTCTCCACTCCCAGGAAGCATGCAGCATTAGCTGGGAAGGCACGAGCCAATGCTGGGACCAAGCCCTTGTAAAGAGAGCCAATGCCTTCGGCGGCAATGAGCTCGCTTGCAACTTGGCGCAGACCACCAGGGTAGCGGCCCTCTGGGGAAGTTTGGTAGATGGACTTGAGGACATCGGCAGGAACTGCTACGATCCAGTTGAAGACTCCTGCCATACCTCCGCAAAAGATGATCTTGAGTGGGCTCAAGCTTCCAGCTGGGCTGTCCTTGGTCAACTGCTGGTACATGACATCGTAGGCTCCATAGTATGCCACAGATCCAGGAACATCGCGAAGTAGAGTCAGCGCAGTTCCCTGTGAGCCGCAATTTTGTAAAAACGAAAAGTTAGACCACCGTTTTTCACTGCCTCAAATTAAATCGCAAGAGAGTAAAAAAACTTGCCTTGTAAAGGGCACGGATTCCGCCTTCCTTCCACATGCCCTTGGCGCAATCAATTGGACCACTGTACTTTGGGTTCTTGGCGTCCTGACTCTGCAAGATAACCTTAATCCGGTCTCCAGGCACTGTGCAAACACGAATTGAGTTGTTAGAAACAATACTGTTGTGATTTCGAGCGGGTCGCTTTCAAACGGTCACTTACCCATCTATTAGATTCCAAACGAGAGTTGTTGATAGAGAGACACAGGAAAAATTAGAAAACACAGAAAACAAAAAAAAGGTGCGCCAATTCCGGACAAGACCAATACAGCTTACAATAGCAGACCCTGTTGTTTTGCATCAATACACAAAGGCAAGTTAGATGAACTTTCGAAGGCCATGTACTTCCATCGTAAAAGTCAGCAGTACTTACCTGGGAGGGCAGAGAATCCACCAGCAAACATTGAGCCCCAGACGGACACTGGCTGATCAGCAGCGGTTCCTTCTACGGAACGGGCCATGCTTTTTCCGAGCTCAAAACCCCAAAAGTAGACTGCAAAGATTGGAGCAATGCCAGCTAGGGGAGCTGCCATTCCCCTGTAAAGGCCGCCGAAGCCTTCGCGGGCGACGGTCTTACGGAAGCAGTCCCCCATGCCAGAGTACTCCTTGCTAGTTTGGAGGCGCACCTATAGGAAGAAGACGAGAGTGCAAAATTAGGATTGACTTGAGGCTTCAGTGGCAAATGATAGAGGGTGGAGCGACTGGAACCTCGCCCACGCGCAACAAGAACGTACCTTGATGGTGTCCAAAGGATGGCCCACAAAGACTGTGCATTGCATAGCGACCCGATAAATTGAGCGCACGCAGTCCAATGTCAGAACACTTTCAATCCGCCCTCAAAGTGTCACCTCCGACCGGAAGCGAGATTCACAGACCGCCAAAAACTTACCGAGGGCCATTCCTCCGAAGCCTCCGGAGAGGAAGGCTTTGACCTGATCCATGTTGCTGAAGGGTTCGCTTCGCGGTGAGAGCTGAGAGTTGGAGAAAGTTGGGCTGTGCGTTGGCGGGCCTGTGTTTGGTTAGGGGAGCACAGTGAGCAGAGCGCGACTTGTGACTTGAGACCTGGCTCAAATACTCGGTCGTCCCTCGAGCACTTGCAGCTAAACAAGCTAAACCCCATCTACTATCTTTCCCCAATTCGCTCTCGCAGCTACGCTCCATATTAGAAAAGGCGGGACTTTCCTAGCTAGCTAGTGGCCAGCCAGCCATAGCCAGCTTATGCCAGCTTACTGCGAATCATTGATTGAAAGGTATCACAGCCGCACACGTTTAGTTATGGCGCGTAGCCGTGTATAGAGAGTATAGAGCGTGTGTCTTTCTCTCCTCTCCTCGTCACTCTGGTCACTGCCAGGGGCTGGCTAGTCATCGCTAGCCGTGGCAGCCAGGCTCCAAGTGTAAGACATTTTCGAATTCCCTTAGACGTATAGTTACATGACAGGGTTAGCTGGTTGCTAACGTGTAGTGAGTGGAGATTAGCGCTTCGCTAGTACAGTAGAGGTGAGGTGATGGGGAAATACTATTTCATGCATTTGATTTGTCCGCTCATTTCCGTCCTTTCAAAGTTTCGAAGTTCAAGTTCGAAGTTCAAAGTTCAAGTTGTCGCAGCCACAGTAAACGTGGGATTTGTTGGAGCTCGATTCTCGCCTTGGCCAAATTTTCAGTTCAGGTTTTTAAACCTCACAGAAGATTTGAAGGCCAAAACGTTCGATTGGAACAGTTCATTTCACAGTCAATTTTTATAAATGAGAGCGCTGGGTTGGCCGGTGTCGAGGTTGTATTGAACTTTGACGCGGTCTATGTGTCAGCGGCTGAGACTCGGAGAACCGCTCTTCGCTTGTGATGCTGCATGTTCTATCAATCAATCAGTCAATCAATTAACTTGGAATCATTTAGAAAACAAGACTGAGGAGAAGAAATTGGACCACCAGCACTGCGGAGTGAACGTCATTGACTTCTCTCGGTATACGGTTTCTTGGTTTCCTTTTTGTTTCGGTGTTATCTGCGTTCTGCTTTCGATGTTGTTGCTATCGTGTGTGTTCACCGTAAGAAACCTGGTGGCCGCAGAAATCCGAAGAACTAAAGAGAGGGCCGGTGCTCAAGAAGTTGAGCCCTTAAGCCCAGGGAAACCCAGAAAAAGAGAAAAAGAGAAAAAGAGAAAAAGAGAAAAAGAGAAAAATAGAAAAAGAGAAAAAAAGAAAAAGAAAAGAGGTGCTCAGTCAGCGGTTGGTACTCACTGTCAGTACCCGAAGTGGTGTCTTGCCCCTCGAGGCATACGCCAGTATACACCGGTGCTCAGCTATGCAACCTCTGAGGGTACATCCCCTCTGCGTCTTGGCTCGAAGTGGGATAGAACGACGAGCTCCCTGGTAGTTTTGGGTGCTGACGATTCTGATACTCAAAAAGACCTGATTTGTGAATTGTGAATCGTGTTCACTGTCAGAACAGAGCAGAACAAAAACATGACTTGAGTTCAGAAAAGTCGAGTGACTTTCATTTCACCCCATTGTAAGCAAGATCACTACTCTTCACTTCGGCACAGCTGATTGTCACTGTTTTGCCACAGCTGATGATTGTCACAGCTGATTGTCGCTATTTTCCACATCATTTGTCACCGTCGACCGTTTAGAAAATCAAATCAGAATTCAGAATGCAGAATTCTGTCAGAACGCAGTTCGGATTCACAGGAAACACAGGAAGAATCAATCAGTTCAGAGTGTTCAGAGTGTTCAGAGCACACTTCTCGTTCACTGTTAGTGTACTACAACTAGTAGTCGTCAGCTGAGCCATCAAGATAGCGATAAAGTGCTACCATGACGAACGTGATCACACTACCACAGTGCCAGCCAACACTTTACCAAACGATAGCAGCCTCGCTTGCTTGCGGGGCGAGAGTGGCGAGCGAGCGCTATCAGGTCTCGCATACGGCGCACAGTTTGCAAGTTGACAAGTTGACAAGGATCCTTGGCAGAGGTCTGTGATCTCCATGCTTGGTCGCCATGGAATCCGTCCCGGTCCGTGAGCTGGCCCAGCGCTTCCAAGGCGGGGCACCGCCTCCCTCTGCAGACTGGGACGTGGCACGTCGCGTTAGGCAGGAGCAGCAGCGCGAGAGGGAGCTGCAAGAAGAGGCGAGGAGACGGAACGGTAGCTTCAGAGGCACCCTTGGAAAGTTCGACGAAGCGGCTCTCCAACACGGCCGCAACGAGAGCTTGCTTCAGCAGCAACGGCGGGCAAAGGCTAGAGAGTGCCAGCAGCTGAGCGCTAATCGCCGCAGGCTTTCGGAGCCAGGAGAGGGAGATCAGGATGTCCAAAATGTAGCAGACTCTCGCGAGCACGGAGATGCCGGTGCAGTTGCCTCGGGTTCACAGCCAGAACCAGTTGCCAGCAAGATGAACCCTGAACCTGAGGCCCGCCCAGTCGCTTTGGAGGGGAGCGAGAATATGGCGGAGGAAACCAGAAGTAACACTTCGCAGCAAGCGATTTCCCAGTCAAGTGTTGAGACTTCAGGACTCCCTGAGAATGCGAAGGCTAAACGATACCAGAAAACTTATCACAATCTTCTGCGGGAGTTTTGGAGCCGCATTCGGCAATCGCACAAGACTGTACTTTATTCCGTTCTCGCTCTCCTTGCTGTCAGCCTGGTTGCGAAAAAGGTCTCTCTATTGCAAGCGCGGAAAAGAAGTTGACAAATAGCCGCACCAGAATCAGGATCTTCGGAACCCGCAACTTGGGGGAGGGGGAGCGTCCATCTAATGTCTGATTGACCATACATAGAAATATACAAGTGTTCTTGAAGAGGGCATACAAGTCAGTTTCAGTTTTTAGAAAATCAGAATCAAACACCTTGCGCAGCGAAGCTCGCGGTCGAAACCATCAGGATTTCGTGCTGCAAATTAAGAATAAAATAAACGTTTTAAAAAAGGAGAAGGTCTCCCCATGCCACTCAGAAAAAAATGCACAAGCAGAGAAGAGAAGCTGGCCGTCAAGAAGTTCTCAGCTCCTATTGGAAGGGCTGTCGTGCTTTTCCTCCTCTTCGGACTCGCCCGCACCATAACGCAAGCTCTTGGAAGCCTTGGATTGTTGTTGTTGTTGCTGTTGCTGATGTGTTGTTTGCTGGTACACAGGAGACGGGCTGCCAGCAGAGCTCTGCTGCAACAGTCTAAAAAAGTCCAGCTGATTAAAAGCGCCGCCACTGGACGCAGCCAATTGTTGCAGCACCAGTGGATTTAGTGCTGGAGATCCAAGATATTGCTGTTGAAAGTCCTGCCCAAAATTTTGTTGAGGCGAGTCATGTGACTGCGGACCAGAAGCTGACAGCTTCGGTGAGGACGTCAAAGATCCAAATCGAGGGAAGCTTTGTGGGTGTTGCATAGCAGCCTGGCCCGATTTACTACCGCCTCCAAGGCCTTGATCAGCCAAGGATGGATCGGGAGACGCTCTGCGCTGCACCGGGGAGCTATCCATGACACCGCGGGCACTGAATAACTGCCTCAGTTGCATTTGCTCTTGCTGGCTGAGATGTGCAAATGCGTCGGACTGCAATGGTTCTCCGTGCTTCTGTAACTGTTGCTGTAGAAGCTGTTGTTGATGCGACAAAAATCCTGGCGGAAGAGTAAGCTTTTGCTGGGGAGAGTTTCCCAAGCTGTGAGCCTGTTGTTGAAGGCGCTGAGCATGCAGCTTTTGCAAAAAGTCTCTTGGTTCAGCTTCCACGGTTCCTTGGTGAGCGAAAGGTGACGTTAGAGAGGAGTAGTCGAGCATCGAAGGCGATTGCCCAGTGCCCTGGTAAATCTGAGCGGCAGGACTTTCGCTCATGCTGTTTCGACGGAACCCAAAGGCAGAAGCGTACAAGTTCTTCCGCTCCAAGTCGCGAGGATCTAAGCTGCCCAGAACGGGCGACGAAGACGCAACAGACGCGAGGTCAGATTTGCGAGGTCCCATGGCAGGGGGGAAATTTAGCGGGGAGCGCAAATCGTTTGCAATCACCGCTTGATCATACGCAACGGCAGCGTCTCGTTCGTCTTCGTAGGTTCCAAGGTACTTTTGCTTTCCGGGAGAAAGGTACACATATGCCCTCCAGCGCTTTCTCTGAGTATGCCAACTCACACCATGAAACGCGGACGATTTGCCACCCTGGCGAGCCGTCTTGTTGTCAGTGTTCTGTTGGTTTTCTTGCTCCGAGGCGGGAGACTGTTGCTCTACAGCGGCGGCAGAAACCGTAGTGCGCAATGGAGCGAGATGCGGAGAAGAGTTTGCGGTCGGAGGCTCGGACTTTGGACTTGACCCAGACACAATACTTGACGGGCTAGTCACGGAAGTTGGTGACCCGGAAGAAAATTTTCTCCCTGATTCTGGCGAGTTTGATGAGCCAGACTGACCCGGAGACACAGCGGTCCCTGACATTAATATTTTCGGGAGCGCATTCTGAAGCCCGAGTGGAAATGCATTAGAAGGTCCAAACGAGGAATTACGAGAAGCTGAGGTTGTTGAAGCAGCGGCCCCTGAGAGCTGTTTGTTGCTGGTCGATTGATCTCCAGCGGCGAAAGAGGAGGAGGAAGAGGAGGAAGAAGAGACAACCGGCTCGGAGAAGGCTGACTTCATCCGTTTATCTGACCTTCCCTCGCGAAGACTTTGTAAGTCGGCTTGATTGTTCACGAGGCTGACGACTTGATCAATCGCACTGATGATCCGCCTGCCATCACTAAATTCAACTGCGTACAAAGTGTCTCTGTTGATTGGTTCTTTTTCCTGCATGACCCTAATTTCCACCCAGTAAACACCCGGTGAGGCCTCTCGTCCCCGGCTTGCAGCACTCCGCCCTGAGGAAGCAATTACAGCAGATGCCCCAGCTGCACCAAACCCCACTGGCGATGAGGGTTCTGGTTGCCTCTTTCTTTTGGAAGAAGTGGACGCCTTCGTTTTGTCGGATACCTGGCGGCCGTCTTTGCGGCTCGTGGTGGTGTCCACCCGTGGTGGTGGAGATGAGGTGCGGGAGCCGCTGAAATCATTGCCGGCGGGCATGGTCGTGCCACTTTCTCTCGCGGCCGTCGCAGACGACGAAGCCAACGACCCCTCCTCCAAACGCTGCAAAAACATACCTTCATCCTTGCTCCAACTCGAAGGCCGGTCTAAACTAACAGGGCTATTACGGTCAGGCGATGCTGTGCGACTGCCTTGCTCTCCTGAACTTGCGAGATGTGATGAATGCTGGTGGCCAGCGGAAGAGCGAACAGACCGAGACTCCTCATCGGAAGGTCTGTCGTCTTCAGTCTGCATATTGCAAGGAAGCGTAGGTTGACGTCAACGAACGAATCCACAGGCATAAGCCTGCGGAGATGGCGCTGCGAATGCTAAAGTGAGTGGCGTCTGAGATAGAGCGCGCTGTGTGAACTAAAAAATTTGCCGCCTCTAACGCGGCGAGAAAGGTGACCGGAGGAAGGGAAGGACGACAGTCGTGCACCAGCTCCTTTCGCTGTTTTCAAAACACCTTTATTGGACAGATAAACACTTCGTTCGACAGACAGATAAACACACCGGTCATGGACAAAATAAAAACACCACTTGCCGCTTGCGAGCAGCTGGGTCGATGACGACAGTTCAATGGCAAGGAGGTTCTTGCGGAGGGTGCTGCGTCAAACCACGCTCCGGAGTGAAAAAGAATGTACCAATCAGGGCGCCAGCGGAACTCTCTTTCCTCGAGGCCCCGGCCTACTGCCTGAGGTGTTCTTGGTCGTTCCGCGAGCACTGGCGCTCTTTGCGGCGTTTTCGTGTCACGCAAGAGACCCGGCCTGCTTGGCGGGCAGTTGTTGCTCCAGGTGGGGGCTGGCGTCGGTGGCCCTTCCTTGGCTTCACCTTTGATTGCTCCTTGACTTGCTTGACTCTGCTGCGCTCGGGGCTCCTATGCCTCCTCCCAGTTTCTCCACTCGCAAGTATTTTTTCTTCTTGTTGTGTTCAGGTTTGTTCTGTTCCCTATTCGCTCTCTACGGACTTTGGAGGTTTCGAATGTGTTGTGTGTTGGGATGCGAGGATGATCAAATATGTCTGGCGGCACAAAGATTGCGGGGACGAAACACCACCAAACAAGTCAATCAACAGAGACAGCAGTCGCCAAGCAGCAACCAACAGAACAGAACAGAGAAAGAGAAAGAGAAAAAGAAAAAGAGAGAGCACAAGAGCAAAGAGAGCGGGATGAAACCTGATGAGAGAACTGATGGCAACTGATGCAAACTGGTCCACGATGCAGAGAAGAGTGGAGGAGGACTTTACTAGTGTGAGTGAGTGAGTGAGTGAGTGAGATCGTGATAAGGGGGGGAAAGAGAGGGAGGCGTCATGAGAGAGGAGAGCGGGGTGAGACGCAAGCATAGTCTGCCCCGAGAGAGAGGCAGGCAGGTGGGTGGGTGGGCAAGTGCATGAGAGAGAGAGAGAGAGAGAGAGGGAGGGGGAAGAGAGATTGAGAGATTGAGAGAGAGAGAGAGAGAGAGAGGAGGAGAGAGAGGACGGTCG
>BLSF01000052.1:204282-308643 GCA_012862575.1 Parietichytrium sp. I65-24A
GAGAGAGAGAGAGAGAGAGAGAGAGAGAGAGAGGGAGGAGAGAGTAGAGAGAGTAGAGAGAGAGAGAGAGAGAGAGAGAGGGAGAGAGAGAGGGTCCTGGTATGTGACCGCAGTTGTGACGGATAGAATGCGTGGGTGAGGGGAGTGGAACCACTTACGATGAAGGGCTGAAAGTTCGTGAGAAAAAAGTAAAGAATTCGAGAAAAGGAAGAAAGAAGGAAATGCCAAAGCCAAATGAAGAAAATGCGGAAAAAGTGGAAACGTAGTGACGACATACCTATAACCCTAGAAATTTGGAGAATTTCTCTTGCAAGAGGATGGAAGAGTCCGTTAATAGAAAATAAATCAGAGTTGGAACGCTCTTGCCTCTTCCTGCGCGCATAGTTCTACCAAATTCTTCAACGCCAAGACTATCCTCAATACCAATGAGTACTAGTCGCTCATAAAGATTGGCTTGTATGTGTATGTATCGCTCTTGGACAGAGACTCATAGAGGATTGTTTTGATAAAGCCAAAAGGTTTCGGAGTCTCTCTTCTAATTTTTTAAATTAATGTTGTCTACAATCATCCTCCACCTTTTTGAAGGTGACCATGTGGTGAGTCGACTAGATGAGAGTGAGCAAGAGTCTAAGCACTTCGAAAAAGCAATAACTGGTTCTCATGATATATACGTGCTAATTTCGAGAGTTGTAGCTCTCGAGCTAGGCTAGACCCCTTAGTTGCAGTCGGAAATCCTTCTTGTGGCAACTTTTACGCATACTGGACAACGCAGACTTGGCCCTCGTTTGTATCCTCTTCTTGTGGCCGTGCACGGACGGGAGTGCTAGTTGTTCCAACGTCAAATAAAAGAAAGAATAAGTGCGGTTGAGTCTCGCAAAAACTTTGAAGGAAACTCAATGGCGCGCTATTCAATGCCTAAGTTGGATGTCAATCCCCAAAACCGGCGTAAGTGCTGCCAGCGTCGTGGTACTGGGAGTGATACTAATATTGATTACCTCTGTCGCCTCTAGTCCAGCCTCGCTTCGCAGTGAATTTGCACCTTGACTCTCATGTTCATAATGAAGACGGGGAAGAGATTTCTCTTTCCTACTTTTTGGAGGCTATTGCGCTTGGAAGATCAGCGCTACTTGTTGAAAGGGCGGGAAAAAAACTTTCTAACAGTTCAAAATCGGACCAAAACTCCAGATTGTACGAAAAGGAAGACCTGAAAATCAGAGAATAGGAGGCAGCATGAGGCAGCAGGCAGTGCAGGGCTTTTGACCGGCTCATCTGAGGCATTCCCCATTCCCGCGGGCCACGGCTCAAGCCGTTCGAGACAGCCCAGTCACTGTTCACCGAGCCACTACGTGGAATTTTTAATGACTTGGGGCCCTAATGTCTGTGCGGCCCAGAATGGTCAATTGACTTGAAACGGCGCTGCTACGCTCGAGAAGCAGTGCTCCTTTCGTGCATGTTTTCGAAACTCCAAATTCTTTCGTGTCGACCAAGGTGATTCAATGACTTTTGAATGGCACTGTGAGGCACTTGACTTTTCCAATAGAGAAAGCTGAGCCCTGTTCTGGCTACCAACACAGTTCTCTACTAGGCTAGTTAACCAGGATAGCCAAATAGTGCTCGTTATAGTAGTGCTATAAGCACGAAGCGGTCGTCCCGACTTTGAGAAGGCCCTCTTGGTTCACTGTCTATCAATGTATTACTGAATTGTACACCGCCAACTGATCAGTTTCGCACGTGGCGCTGTACTAGGGTGTGAAGAGGTGTGAACTGCGAGGCATTCTAAGCTAACTCTATTAATTTTAAGTTAAAGTTCAAGCTGCTCAAGCAGTCGGATCGTCGGATTTGCACGATAAGACGAGGGGCCTCCCAGAGACACTTTACTCTAGTACTGACGAATACTGCAAGGGGCAGGCTGAAATGGCACTATTTGCCCATTGCTGCTGATACTGGTTTCGACAAGCCCAATAGCCCATGCGCTCATAAATGTCTCACACCAACAAGGGATATTCCTGAACACTATCGACTTTTGCGATCTTTTCAATCTTGCTGGAGTCATTGCCCATGTCCATGGTCCCACGACTACAACCCGCAAACCTGGCAGTGGACCCTCTGCAGGTCGGCAGGGTGCTGGCTTTGAGCGCCAACGCAACTTCTTGGGACTCACAATCCAGCAGTGCGATCATCTTTTTGTTCCGTGGGTCATCCGTGTCTTCTCACGACGTTCTCGCCAAAGTTGTCGCACTGTCAACCAAAAACGCATTTGAAAACATGGCTAACGACAGTCTGTGCGTCCATGCGCGTCCCGTCAGCTAGTACCGAGATAAGACTTAAGGCTATGTCGTCACGGTGTGCTCTTGGAGCTAGTTTTTGAAAATTTTCGGAAAATGAAAGATGAGGAAGCTGAGGCAACTGCGTTGCTCCTGGTTCTATCGTGTTTTAGTTGTCTGCTAGAAGCACCTTCTGTCGGACGCTGGAGCGTGCCGCCTCCCTTCTACTAAAATAGGACTTTGGCAAATCTTCCCGTTCATAGTTCGCATCTCGGCATCAGTCTCAACTAAATGTGAATACAAATTTGAACTCACTAATTCGGATTGCAGTGTCGTGTCGTGTGCTGCAATAGGCGCTAGCAAGCCCTAAAGTCACTTATCCTTGTTGTGGCAGGCGGAAGATGGGGCGCCATATATGTTTTTTCTTCCCTTTCCTTGTTTGTCTCCACTCTGCGCTTGTAGGAATTCTTCATTCTCCCGCCGGATGATTAAGTCGCACTAACAAAAACGATTAGTGTTCCGTTCGCCGGGAAAAGGAAGAGTGCACAAGCTATGCGCATGGTCTTGTTGACTTGGATCGTTTTCATCGAAAGGCCACCGAAAGGGGAGAGTGCCTCGGACGAATTCCGACGCTCTTCTCGCGTGAGCCAAATCCAACAAACCTTCGGCTCGCAGGAGAGCTGAGCTGAATCGTAGGAACGGCTTTTTGCGACGGAGCCCGACGCTTCCGATCTCTTCCACGAACTCGCAGCAGTGCCTCGTAGAGTAGCTATAATATCTAGTAGAGTGCCTGGTCAGTCTTGGCTTCCTCGTAACAATCCCAATCAATAATCAATTATTCCGATCAAGAGCAAACGAATAAACTCTGCATCTCGCTGCAGAGATGTTCTTTGCGATCGGCAGCACTCACTGAGCACAAATAATTTCTGGATCTCGTGCCCGGGCTCTCTCTATACGGAAGAAGCAATCCGCACCAAGATGGAAATCGTACATTCAAAGAGCAAAAAGCGGATGAGTAGTGGGTACGAGTAGTGCTTGCCGTATGCCAGTGTAATTCTTGGTGGCAGCGCTCGTTCCATTTCTTTTCCAGAGCATTGATTGAGAGATTTTGGCAGAGAAGTTATGTGCAGCATCTGCGGCTGTGGGGATTCAGTAGACGACCCTTGTGTTGAGCAAATCAACCGCGAAGAGTGCGCGAATGGCCCCACACCTGCAAAGTGTTATTATACGGCACCCAGTTTTAAACTTGCAATTCGTCCAAGTCCTGAGTGTCAGAAGAAGAAGTGTCTTTTTTTTTAACCTTGCCTGAGTTGAGTTGAGTAGCCCTATTACTGGAGGCAGGCAAGAAGTCATTACTCTTCACCTCTTACTCTTCATTTGCGAACTCCACTCAGTGCGGCCCTTCAATTCCGTGTGCGATGACCAAGGTAGAGTACCAGTACCACTGAGTATCGGTGCATCGACAAGCAGTGCCGCGTGCATTCGTAGAGACGAGTACTACTAAGCAAAAACTGTGTGGATCCGGGGTTTGACTGTGAGTTCAACAACTCGTGTGGCGTTTCATGTCGAGAGACATGAGTACCAGGTACTCGGTACCAAGAGTACCTTTGACTGGGAGGGAGCAGGTCCTTTTAGGACTTTCAAAGGCAGAGATTTTGAATGCCATTCGGTTATGACTATGATTTACTCACAAAGGCCAAGAGACTCAAGGGTTGAATGAGTGACTTTATAAACTTATTGCACATTAGAAAAGTGCTTTACAAAATGGCATGCCGCCAACAGCCCGAAAGAAGTCTCGACATGTCCCGGCTACTCCGCTGAAAACTGAAAAGTTTGTTGGGGCTCTGACTGCCCTGTAACTTCTGATCTGTTTATATGCGGTAACAACTTGTCGTGTTTCGCGAGCCTGAACAAGAACTTGAAATCTTGTTGACTGTGATTCCAAATTGGGATTCATTACGAGTGTCGAGTGTCCTCCATTGACGGCACACCCGTACTCACTGTCAATGTGCATCAATGTGCATGCCGTGCATGACCGAATCGAGAGCACCATTCCCGAGACCTCCAATGCAGTGCGATCGGCACTCACAGGCAGTGCTCAGCGTGAGTCCTGGCTTGAGCGAGACCGACGTCTTCTTGTCGCACAGCCTGCAATCGTAGAAACATGCAGTAGTAAGCTTAGTGATACTGTTTGCATTCTCCTGGGTCTCCTGGGATGTGAGCTGTGGCACTTCTTGCACTGCAAAGCTTGCTTGTTGAGAAGGTTCTCACTGTCACTCCATCTCAATCCTGCTGAGGATACTAAACTCCGAAGCTCCAAAGGCTGAAGCCTTGGAGGAACTTGTGGTTGCGCAAGTTACCGGTACCTCCCTAACGAACATTGAATTTGAACCACGCTGTCGTGAAGCGGTTTCATCTCGTCGATAAAAAGAGTCTTCTCAAAAAGCGTGGCTTTCGCTTCCTACTAGGTGCAAGAGAAGCGCAGAGACAGACGACCATCTAGCTAGCTAGAGAGAGGTGGGAGGTGCTCAGTACTAGTACTTCTCGCTGTCTGTCAGAACCAGGAGTCGCTAGTGAGTATTCCACATGCGTCAAGAATTCTCAATTGGGTCGGTGGCTGTGGTGGCGTCTGTTTCCTCAGAATTCAGCAGATTGTGAATTTGAGTGAAATTCTGAATGATTTCTCACTTCTGATAGACGAATCAATAAGTTAAGTTAGCCTTCACGTCCTCATCTTTCATTGTAGTGGTCGATGGTTAGTTAGGTCAACAAGTACATGTACGGTATTAAAGCTGTACAGTGATAATGTTGACTGTGACTGTGACTGTGAAGTGGCACGTGATCTCCCAGCCGAGGCGGGTGACTGACAGTGACCGAGAGCGCTTGGCCTGCGTGAAGGTACTCGGTGCTAGTACCAAAAATATCGCGGCGGCCCCTGCTGCATGAACAGATTGGTGAGTATTTCAATTTCATCAACTGTGCCAGCTTCTCGGTTGTCATCATCGTCACTTGCGGTCCAA
This sequence comes from Parietichytrium sp. I65-24A, assembly GCA_012862575.1. Lineage (NCBI taxonomy): Eukaryota > Bigyra > Thraustochytrida > Thraustochytriidae > Parietichytrium > Parietichytrium sp. I65-24A. The sequence continues at coordinate 209,567 of BLSF01000052.1, forward strand.
TGGGTGACAATGCTGCCGTGCACGAGGATTGCTGCACTGCACACCTCTATCCAGCACTGCCGAATGGGGCGCCATGTTGGTCGTTTCCTTCCTCTTCCCGCTCCTCCAGATGCAACGCGTGCAATCATTACGAGACTCGGGCACGAAAGGGATCAGAGTGAACGAAGCGATCAGATTCTTCTAGTATAGTTTTGCATAAACTAGTAGTATCATATCTGCATTATTATGCCACTGCATAGAACACGCGATAACTACTTTGTTAAAAAGAGTGGTAGTTGACTCTGTTAGTTAGAGAGTATTTAGCCAATGGAGCTATAGATAGATAGATAGATCTATAGTACCTTGTCACGAAGGGGAGCTAATTAGTTCACACTGCTAGCTCTATTCCCAGCCAAAGTTTGGAACGAAGAATTCGACGCATGTGCCATTGCTGTCCCTCCGATGCCTCAGTGTCATGCATTGGCTGACGGTGAATCGAATGGAAGATTAAAAAACAGCGCCAAAAAGGCCAAAAGTTTCGAAGAGCTGGAGTGAATGAAATCGAATGGCACGAAGCCAGCGAAGGCAACAGTTTGTTAGCACTCAAAAATTGCGCCTCGGAAAACTACACCCCGCCGAAACTCAATGCAGTTCCATGCCAACGTAGATTTGGAAAACCGCTTTCTACACACACTTGCGATTCTAAAACACGGTCCGGTAGATTTCCAAGCTTGAGGTTGGGGCGCTTTGCATGCGCTTGGACGTAAGGCAATTCCGTGTACGTACATATTGAAGACGCTTGCGTTCTCGAAACGTGCTTCAAAGCACAACACTGACTGCTTTGGAGAAAAGACGTTAACTTTCAGAAGAGAATGCAGCACGAATGAATGCCTCCAAGCAAAGCGAACTTGCAAAAGATAAAATGCAAAGCTTCTTCGAAAATGCTTATATGAGTCAAACAAGAGCTAGAAAGAGCTCCAACTAATCACACGAACTCCAACCCCTCAAACTTGACGCCTGCAGGATCAGAGAGGTACATGAAGCCATCCTCATCAACCGCTGGGTCGGATGTGTCTAAGAGCATTTTCCCCGTGGAATCGAATGCGGCGATCCACGAAGCTGTGTCCTCACCAACTTCCCGGACCTTTAGTGCCAAAAAATGGTCCTCCGTTCCAGGCACCTTCCTGATCGCAGTGAAGCCACGATCAGGCTGCAACGGGCCAATCGTTACCGCGCGAATATCCCTGAAATCTTCTGAAGCGATGAGCAAAATGTTTGTTCCCATAAGCTCGTCAACGACAGGATCATAGGCCGTTTGAAGGGAACGTTTCCTCGGAAGGATGTACCACTGACGACTTCGAGGACAAAAGTGAATAGCTTCGTGCCACAAATACCCGCTGGTTGCGTTCGCCGCATACTTCAAGGCCCCATAAATCCTGCCCCAGTCGATGTTTTGTACTCTTCCGCTTGTATCGATTGTTTTGACCCACTCCGCGTCACGGTGAACCACGTGCCCTTGTGCATCCGTCCATTCCTTCCCGATAGAACCAACCTACACAGCGAGAAACAAGGTCAGCTAGTTTCCTTCCCAGAGTCTTCACATGAGTGAAGATCCCATGCTGGACCCCGCTCCAAAACTTACCCAAAGCCGGTTGTCCTTCACGGTAGCCCACTCCAGCTTGCAAGGTTTGACCTTCTCTCCATTGCCGTCTGCAATAGCCCAACGTTGGAATACTTTCGGATTCACTCCTTCTCCAGGGTTGAGAGTATCGAGCTTGAAAATCAGGCCAGTAAAATCACACATCGCGTAGAATCGATCTTGAAATCGAACGAGTTCGCTCAGCTCCATCGATCTGTTCTTTTTAGCAGTCTCGCTTTCAAGCATGAGTGTCCGCCCAAGGTCGACTCTGTATCGTTTGACCCCGTCCTCGGCAACGGCACTCAAAAGCCGGCCCTTCTGCAGAATGGAGCGCCATATAAATTTTTGCGGATCCCTGCTCTTCAGGTCAAGGTCGCTCACCATAGCAAACTCGTGCACCGTACTATCAAAGAGGAGCACTCCATCATCGAAGCACTCCTGGACCGACCGAAAGTCGTCGCGGGAAGAGTGAAGCGGAGGCTGGTAGTGCACTTGAGCGAGCACTGCCGCGACCAAAAAAACATGCACAAAGCTTCCCGCGAATACGCCAAAGGCCCCCATGGCCCGCCTTGTTCAGCGTACTCTATCCACTGGCTGCGCACGCTTGGCGCTTGAATCTTGCGAATGACGAATGACGAATATCCAGATACTCTGGCTTGGAAACGAGCGGGAAAAGCACAAAACTCAAGAGTCTTGTCCCCCACGTGCACTGATATTGCACGCCTCGTCCTTTGCGGATTCTTCCTCTCACCGTGACGCCCTCACTGCTTCGAGCCGCGCGTGGTTCTCTGCTCACATCCCCCTCCACTTACACCTGGCAATGTTGGCGTCAGATGAGTCAGATCTCATCCTGTTAGCCACACAGTAGATTACAGGCCACTGGCACCACTGGCACCACTGGCACATATAGTACGTCTACATTTACAGGTCCGCTGCAAGATTGCGTGCTCGAGTACGCTCGAGTACGGGGTAGTACTCGCTAGTTCTATGTGCGAACCTGCGATGTCCTCCACCAGTGTACTCGAGCGCAGATACAGAATGTGGGGTGATCGCGGACAGCATCAAGATTTTACTCCTCATGACACTGCACTGACTCCAATTGGGGTTCTGGGAACTGCTACGCTGAAGAATGTTCGCTGACTGCAGTGAACACTGGTATCGGCACCAATTTCCACCGAAGTTTCCACAAGTTACTGAGCTCTTGCCACACGCACGCCAACCATTGCTGTTTGTCTCAGTGGCACCCGAGTCGGGACCATTCGGAACCGGCGAATTCCTGGGTCAGCTCCAGTTGTTTCGGCTTTCGAAGAATGCTGTTCTCCCGACCAGCGTTACACTAAATTCGAGGCGACCATCCTTTGCGTGGTTTAGGTCCTGTGAAATCCTGTCAACTCATGATGTTTGATCAACTCCATTCCTCGGAACAGAATTGCGGAAGGGCGTCGTCGCTCATTGTCTTATCACTCATCATGTTCAGGACGTTCAGAGCAAGTGTCACTAGTAACCTGGCGGTTGCAAAAGCTGTACTGAACCTACTGAACCATTCCGTATTTCTCTAGGCTAGCAAGTCTACTCATAGTATAATGATACAGTGTATACAGAGCCGAAACGGAGCACGTTCCAATACTAGGACAAACTAACAATGGAACTAGTACTCTTATACCCAGCCTACCGCCTTCTTATACTCAGGTCGGTTAGTTTAGGAGCTAGCCTAGTTAGGAAGAGTGAGGTACTACCAGAGCATGATAGGAAGCACACCAGTCCCTAGGAATTCCCAGCTGGTATTAGTAAGGTAGCGCAGTTGATTAAGCATCCGCCGGCAGAAAGTGTAAGCTATGGGCGGAGAGTGTCGCACTCCCTTGGCCTCATGCAGCTCACGCATGGAATGCAAGTATAGGAATGTATGTACTTACGCTGAGTGCACTAGCAGGCGTAGGCGTTCTCTTACGGCTCCTACGCCACCGATTAATAAGCACTAAACTAGAATTTAGTGAACTGGCATTTGCACATCGAGTGTGCCCACAAGGCAGCGCACTCAACACACGGCAGATTCCAAACAAACAAGCTCAAGCAGCAGAGAGCAGAGAGCAGAGAGCAGCAGTGGCTGTGGCAGCAAGACAAGGAAGGCGCCTGGGAGCCGCGGAGTAGAGAAAGCCTTTGTAAAGTCGTCCAAGCCGTTGTCGCCAGTGCACGACCAGACTCGCCGCTCACTGCTCGCCACGAAAAGTTTTCTCAGGATGAACTTCTTCGGCCGTCGCAAGACGGCAGGGACCACCTCCAAAGCCGCCTCGGCGGCCAAGGCTGCAGCCGTGGAACCAGGCTCAGCTCTGCAGGGTCTCAAAACAAGGATCAGCGCTCTCGAGAAACGTCAAGAATTTCTGGAGAAAAAAATGCAGGCTTCCCTGGTGGAGGCGAAGCGCTACAGCGAAAAGAAAGACAAAACAAGAGCAATGCAATCGCTCAAGAGGAAGAAAATGTACGAGAAGGAGGTTGAAAAACTTCGGGTTGCGATCAACAACCTGGAGCAGCAAGCCTTTTCCATCGAGAACTCATCTGTGACCCTCGATATTGTTTCCGGCCTCAAGGCCGGCAAGTCCGCCATGGAGGACATTCAAAGACAAGTCAATGTGGACGACTTGGAGGACCTCCGTGACGACATTGATGCACAGATGCAAGCACAGCAGGAGGTTGACGACATTCTCGCCAATCCGATCGGAGAAACACTGGATGACGACGACCTGCTCGCAGAGCTTGATGATCTTGAGGAGGAAGGTGAGGACGAGCTCAACAGCTTGGAGTCGGAGCTCGGCAGTGTCAACGTCAGTCCTCAACAGAATCCAGCGATTGCGCTTCCAAAGGCACCGGCAGGGGCAATTGCGATTGCTTCTCGTAAGGAAGAGGAAGAGGACCCTGACGCAGCGGCTCTTCGGGCCTTGGAAGCAGAGATGGCGGCATAATCCAAACCTCGTGCACTTGCGCTGAGTATCTCCTCTCGCGGACCGATTCCATGAATTGTTTTTTTTCGTGAAGAAAGAACTCTCACTAGCTGGACCGGAGACAATTAATAGTCGATCCGGTGTGCCATCGCATCTATGGAATGCGCGATCATATCTGTGAAACCCTGTACCTGACACGAGACGTTCTGAATTGGAAGGCCCATCTACGCATGGAACCATTGTTCTGCTATGCCTGAGCAGTACGTGGGGTGCTTGAAACGCTCCGGGTTGCGACCGCCGCACCACTGTATTTCGTCTCTCATTTTCGACAAAAGTCAACAAAACGTAAATTGCATGTCTCTTTTGCTCTTGTTTTGGTATTCTGCCAGGTCTCCGCTTGCCCAGACTGTTCTGTGTTTTTTTTGTTCTTTTTCTGTGGAAACGCAGTAAACCGCAGCTGCACGCTCGCCCTTGGAGAATTAAGAGGCAGGAAAGCAAAGAAAATTTGTTTCCACATGAGAATATATTTGCAAATAAATAGTTGTGGAGCCACAACGTCGTAAAGACGAGAGCGCCCATGCGTGAGTATAGATAGATATATAATGAAAAATAAATACGCCAATCAAGCCGGAAAAATAGATAAATAAATACTGCCCCTTGGGCACCATCGCCAGAAATTGCAGGTCTCTATTTTACCTCCTCCCCAAGAGCGGAAAACGGAGGAGCACTGACCACAGCCAGTAGTAAGAGCAAGGAATAATACCGAATCAACAGTTCCTTCTTCCCCAGAAAGAAAAAAATGAACCCAGTCAGAAGCCCAATTCGACCCGGAACCGTCAAGAAAACATCCCGTAGACGAAGAACTACGCCAAGTGCGCTTACTTGGATGATGGAAGCGAGCGAATTGCAGCCAAGGCGAGTGCTCCAGCCACATCCGCTTCACAATTGGACCTATTGTTGCTAGCCCCAGTTGGCGGGTTTGCGCTCTGCTCCAACTTGAAATTGCGAGGAGGAAGAGCCATCTCTTGAGGATAGACGCTCTGGAGTAGAGGCGAAATCCCTGGTGATCCAAACATGCCAGGCATGAGAAAGTTGGAGCTCGTAAAGCTTGCGATGGAACTCATTGGGGAGGAAAATACGTTTCCCATCTGAGGCTTATTAGCATCAGTGTTTGCCTCCGAGAGCACGGACGACAAGTGGGACGAGGACACCGGCTCAACGCTTGCTCCGCTTTCCGGCCTTTTGTCCGAGCCCTCTTCTTTCATGTTAGTGCGCTGTGATTTGGACCACCCACTTAGAGGTGGCAAAGTGTCCCCCGACGCTGCACGAGGTCGCCCAGCAGAAAGAGAGCCACCGGGAACGGACTTGCCTCCGAAGGAGTCAATCGTGTCCGAGCGCTGTCTCTTACCGCCCCTTAACTGAAAGCTATCATCAGAAGCGTGAGGAGACGAGACTTTTCGCTTTGCGGAGGCAAACCCGGGGAGAGATGGAGAGCCCCCCTTTCCAGTGGTCACAGATTCGTTGTCATTAAACGAGGACTCGTCGTCGTCGCACACTGAAGCACATGACGACTGCATATCGTCATCGTTCTCGCCAGGAACAGGACACTTGCGCCTAATCTCTTCCACAATTTCGTGTGGGAGAGCAGCCTCCAAAGCTTTCACCTTGTGCAACAAAGCTGGAAGCTGCACTCGAAGGGACTCGATGTAGATCTTCTTCCGCTGGCGGCAAAGTCGAGCGCTAGCAGCGTTTCTCTCAAGACGCCGCTTCTTCCGTTCTTCGGATGTTAAGCGAGAGAGCTTGAAATTCTCCTCCTCCGAAAGAGGAACATTTACGCTGTCAGCGTCGGTGATGTTTGTTGACATACCAAAGGATCGAGACTCGATGTAAAATTGCTCACGAGCCTTGATCTCAGACGCATGATTCAGCTTCTCGTGTTCCTCCATGTCTGAGGGTTTTCGAAAGGTCAACGTGCAGAACCGGCATGGAACGTCTGGCTTGCCATAACCATTCACAATCTTGCGAGCGTGGTCGCGCTCCTTTCCATCCAAAGCATTAAACTTGGCCTCGAGCTCCTTGCAACGCTCATCCAACGCAGACACAACACGTGTGAGGGTTTCAGCTTCTTGCTTCTTCCGCTCACGTCTCAGGCGAGCAGTTGTTCTGTTGCGAGCAAGACGCTGCTTTACCCGGACTTCCTTCTCTTCGCCACGTCCGCCAGCCTTGGCGGTTACGTCCGATACACCAAGAAGAGAAGAGGCAAACGCTCTATTCAGAGTGCTGCTCTCATTGTTGTCCAACTGGCTGGCAAGAGGAAAGGCCTGAGTCGCAGGAGCAGGGGTGGTTGACGACGACGACAGGTTGTTCAGTGCACCGGGAACCAGAAGCATCGGGTTGAAAAGCAGCTGAGAGTAGAGGTCGTTGCTCGATGGTGAGGCGTTCAAAGAAGCGAGCTTGCTTGCGAGGGTCTGCAAGAGCAAAGGATTTTGAGCAAGCAAATTGGCAGTCGCATTCTGCTGTTGCTGCTGAAAGCTTTGGAATTGATTCTGATGAATGCCATCCTTTTGCTTTCCCCCGCCTTGATTCGCAGAGCTCGAGGCAGCTGCGTTTCCGCCAAAATTGTTGGCTTGATTAAGAAATGGGAACATAGTGTCGACCTGCATAGGGGGATATCGCGTGTGACAGCAAAGCGTGATGGAAGGAGCCTTTGCGAGTGCCTTCACGTGCCTGCTTGAACCTGCTGACCTCTGTTGCGCGTGGACTGCGTGTAATAATAAAAAAGAATAAATAAATTGCCGCGGGGAAGGGTGTTGAGCTACAGCTTGCCCAACTTGCCCGACTTACGACACTGCAGAGGCAACCCAGGAGCCTTCAGGCAGCGCGGAGCGCAGTCACACACGCGAGAGCAGCCGCAGAGACGTACAAATACCGATTCACAGGCCCACCAGCTCCCTCCAAAGCTACAAAGCTAGAGGAGAGAGAGAGCGTAGCGCTTCACGCACCCAGACGAGCGCGGTCACGACCGACAGTCTTGCAAAGGAGACACGCAACGAGACGCTCGAGGCGACAAAACAGGCGCTTGATCGAGTGCGCCGAATCGCCGACGCGCTTGCAGTGTGTTCCTCTCTCTGTCGTCTGTCTGTCTCTCTCTCTCTGTCTCTCTCTCTCTCTCTCTCTCTGTCTCTCTCTCTTTCTCTCCCACTCTGTCTCTGTCTGTGTCTCTCTCCTTGAGCAGACTTGCCTGTCTCTCTTCCTCTCTGCGCTGACCTCCGTAAATCCCTAGGGTACCTAGGGGATGAATAGACTGACAGTGAAGCCTTCCTCCTCCTGCAGTTCTCTGTACCGAGTAAGCTTACCATTCTTCCTCTGTTTTTCCTCCGTTCCTAAGTCTCCCTTTTTCGCACTCCTTAAATTTGCCCCTTTCTGTCAGGTCCTCTCACAGTACGTTTTTTCAGAGTCCGAACGCCCATGCACTCCTACCACCACTCTGCTGATGACGTAAACTTGTACTCTATAAAACTTTCCTCTGTCCTTCCTCACTCCACTACGAGGGTCACAGACTTCAGTTAGAAGGGAGTAGAAGCAAATCTTGTTTCTTCCTTTCCCCGATTTCCTTTTTCTCGTGCAAGGGCTGTGAGGGGAAGGAGACCAGAATTCAGAAGATCATCCGGTCGCCTCTACTTCATCTTACGTGCCCCTGGTGGGCCCCAACTAAAAATCTTGGAATGGCCAGAGCCCAACGAAAGTTCTTGTCGGCGAACGCTGATTCCTTTCTAGCTCATCTTAGACAAGTCTTAACTTTGGTTCAATACGAGCAGCAAGTGGTCATCTTATGCATTGTGTTAGAGTTTACTATGGATACGCGTCAATCGCTGGACCAGTTGCTCCTTTTCGGATGCATGATTTTGCCAGCAACGCAATCTAGTCTTTGCTATACATCCATTTACAAGTCGGTCTGCCTTCAGGTATCCATATTCGACTCTTACGCAGCAGAATCGACCTGCTTTCGTTGGAGACGCCTACACTCCTTTTATCCCATTCACTAAGGTCGCACGCAGAGCTGGGTTGATTCGCCCGAGGGATAGATCCAACGCAAAGCGCTGAGACGTGGAGGGGCGTAAGCCCAGGTCAGACAGTTGCCGTAATTCCTCCACTCTCACACTCCACGTTTACATTTTTTTGCTGTTCACCCAGAGTTGGGAGAAGAAGGGAGTGCATCCAAAATCAGAGTTCCACTCTATAATTGGTACTATTCTTTACTCAGTAGCTATAGCTGCCTGCAAACTCCCAAACGTAGCCGAGACGCCAAATGGGAGAAGGTAGAAATTTTTTCAAAAGTCAGCCTGCGATCATCGATTCTCTCTTTCTCTTTGACCCACATACATTCTGTCTGTCACGGTTAGGCCTGTGAGGCCACGAAAAACGCTCTCAGGTGGATGCAGCTCGTGGTATGACTTGTCCCTTGTTGTTTCCGTCGCTGACTGCAGTTGACAACAGGACTGATCTACGCTCTGTAGGTACCCCTTTTCGTAGTGAAATAAATCAGTCGAACGAGTACCCGTGCCGGTAACAGCACGGTGAAAAGTTTCTGGGAGGGGAAGTCAAGCAGGAGTAGGAGTAAGGGCTGAGAGTCTCCCTGAGACTCGGCAGAGAGAGAAGGAGAAAAGGAGAAAAGGGGGGCGCAACGTGCAAGCCATTCCCTCGCATCAGTCGTGATACATAAAAATTCTGCACTTGTCGACTTGGATGTCATTCCGCGGGCGACTAGGAAAAGCTCCTGATTTGCATTGATAGTGGAGAGCACCGTTCCTGTCGAATTTCGCTTCAACTTCTCACGTCAGATCACAATGCCAAAACAGTACAACGCCGAGTTCAGCAAAGTTCAAATCATTCGGATACTGTTGTACCGTACTCGTGAGTCCACTCAAAGCTGCAGGTACTATGGTACAGTAGGTACATTACTGCGAAATCCCACTCCAGCCTTAATCACTGTCAGCGCAGCTTAGAATTCAACCGAAGACTTTTGCAATAGCACTGGTGCTAGCACCTCCAGCCTGAGAATCGTGAGAGAAGGAAAAGAGAGCGTAGAAAAATTGCGTCACGCAAGACGGAGTAAGCTTACTGGCTGTGAATACTTTGAGCAATGAGAGTGTGTGCTATCAGAACAGAGGAAAACTCCAGCCAGACGACACTGAAGTCCATTTCGGACCTTCGAAAAACAAATCGTTCAACGCATTCAACGCCTTGACTGGGCCGGTTATCTTTCTCCAGCGGTACAATGCACAAGCACTGAGAGAGCAATGAAAGCACTGGTCCAGATCATGGCTCTTGACTCTTGGCTCTTGGCTCTGGAAGAGGATGACGTCTGAGACGCACTTTCGCCAGAAAAGAGTCATCACGCGACATGGCTAACATCATCTAAGAAGGAATTATAGCGTGGAGTGGGTCGTCGGCTCGTCGAACGTGGTCAGCTAACATGGCTTACATTGCTCTACCGCCCTTCCAAGAGAATCCAGTGCCAAAGATACCTTGCAAGAGGATCCAGGGCTCGTTACCCACGGTAGTAATTACACGCTTACGCGTCGAACGCCATCATCCAGTGTGCGACGAGTCGAACGCGCTGTCGTCATCAGATAAGAGCAATTACTATCATGACGCAATACGCCCTCAGTCCGTCACTTTTTTCTTGTTTTGTTTTTGTTTCTTTTCTTTTCTGACCTGAATTTGAAAATATGCTTTGCAAGGCTCATTCGCTCAATTCATCGATCATGCTCAACTAACTCTAGACTTTGTAGTCACAATATTTTAAGAATTATTAGCTTACTAACCAAAAAAGGGTCTTGTCAAACAAGTGAAGATGGGAACCGCTCTCAAGCTGTGCCCGGTTCTCAATGTTTCCCCATTTCCTAACACAACACAAGAACCACACTTTTCAGCGTCAGGAGTTCGAACCGCCAAGTTGTTTGCCTCTGACTTTGTTGCCTGGGGTGCGGGTAATAGATGAGACAGGTCTCTACTTACGCTCGCGGATGAGAGAGTGAGAGAGAGTGAGAACCTGAGAACAGGCCTGGACATGTTGGTTCCTCTCACCCTTGATATTAAAAATTAACATGGCCCGTTCATGTGAACGCCCGTGCGAGGGCTAGGAAATGACGGCCCTTTTGTCTTTTCGGGCGGAGCAGCAGGCTTTCGCAGCCTCTGAATTGGGACCTGTTCTTTCCTCTTCGCTTGTTTTGGAAACGAGTATGGCAATCCAGACAAGCTCGCATACACTGCCTCTAAAAGTTCTCGAAGACCCTCGCTCATGTCCTCCTCTGTCTGGTCCAATACGCGACGGACTACTTGTCTCGAAATTCCTACTAGCTCCCGGCCATGCTGCACCTCCTTCTTCATTTGCTTGATCTCTTCTAACAGCATGGCCATCCGCTTACCTTTAGCGTTTGGCAGCTGGTTGCTTGACGTCTCCTCGTCCCCGGCATTTTGTTGACGACTTGCGTCTTGATCCAAGTCAGACACAGGGGTCGGCTCTTTCCCTTCCGTTTTTGCGCTGCTGTTTGCCAGAGCCTGCGATAGGTTCCAGTACAGGGCTGCTTTTTCAGCGTGACCTTGATTTTCCATCTTCGCAAGCGCAAGCTCCCTTTGAAGTGCTTCATTTTCCTTCTCCAATTTTTGCAACTTTATCAACAGCTTCTCCGTTTCGCGGGACTGATACTGTAGCTCGGTTGCCATTTGCTCGTTTTCGAGTATCGTTCGTTTCGTCGTGGTGTCAAGCTGGTTCTCAGTCATCGTCAATAGATTTTTCTTCGTCTCCTTTATTTTGACGAGCATTTCCTTTTTTAGTCTCTCCTTCTCTTGCACCTTTTTCAGCTCCATCTCTGCAATTTCAGAGCGGTGACTCTCTTTCACAGCATCGAGTTCGCCCTGCAAACTTGATATCTGTGCCTCGTACTTTGACTTGGTCTTTCCGAATTCTGTCAAATCTGAGAGCTCGAGAGAAAGCTGTTTTACCTTCGCGCTAAGATCCTGCTCCGTCTTTTTGGCGTTCTCTCTCTCGCTTGCAAGCAACCGGTCGAGGTCTTTCTTCTTTTGCGTGTACTCTGATCGGAGCTTGTCGCGCTCTTGCTCTAGGATTAAAATAGCATCTTGGCTCTCGTCTACTTTTTTGTGAAGGTGGAAAAAGATATCTGCTTGATCAACCCTCTGCTGCTCCAACTTGCTCTTCAACTCCCTGTTTTTTTCCAGCAGGCTCTGGCGATCCTGCTCACTCTCTGAGAACCTATCCTGCAGCTGCGCTACTTCCAATAGCAGTCTGATCTCCTCCGGACTTTTCCCGTTTAGTTGGGCTCCCGCGTTTGCTTCGCCCTTCCGCTTGTCGCCCATGTTGACGTGGCCAGCTCCCGCTGGGGGCACCACTCCAAAGAGCTCGAGCTGCTTGCGCTCAGTCTCCTCTTTCAGCAGGCGAGACACCTGGCATTCGAGGTGACCCGACCACGGCAAGGCAAACGAGGAGTTGAGTGCTCAATTGTGAATTGAGCCTCCCCGCGTGGCTGTACAGCGGCACAACGGCGCAGCAGCGCAACGACGCTGCAGCGCTACAGCGCTACAGTGCGCGTCTTGCGTCTTCCAGAGTCGCGGCCACTGGCTCCTTTGAACCAGTGCTGAGCGCACGGTGTTTCGCGTGGAACTTGGAAGCGCTGATGTGTCGTCCCAGGCGCACACGTTCTCGATGAGTGCAACTTGACCAAGTTTCTTCCGACTGCAGTTTTAGGCTACGGTATAAGACCGCCTCAAAAGTTTGAAAACATACAAAATTGGATTGCCTCTGCATTGGTTGACCAGTCGTTGAGACTGCAGCGTCTTGGCCGGAATGAACCGTGCCTCGAAATTTCACTCACACCTGTGACTTTTCTTGAAATGAATCCGAGACTGAGATTGTGCTCAGCTCCATATCCGTGGTCACCAACCAAATCACGGTCGACGGTCGACGGTCACGCTCACGGTCACGGTCATCTAACTTCGAACGGATCAATTGCTGAGAGAATGTTTTAGCATGGGAATCTAACCAGTAGCCAGTAGGTCTTGCCCTCTGACTTTCTGTAAACTCTACCTAACATATGTCAGATGCATGGGTTACTAGCTGCTACAGTGAAATAAGACTAACGAGACACTGATTAACTGTAAGTATACTGCTGTCTTGATTAGCGGATTCCGCTAAGGCATTTATTTTCACTGCTACAACAGCATAATAGTACATTGCAGCATGAGCTAGTCTATTCCTCTCTTAGACACTCTCTTATTCGAATATCAGAACAAGTCCTGTTGACTTTCTTACTCGAAATGGTAGCCTATACCATTGCAATAGCTCATACGTTATCCTCAGTTACTCTATATTACTATAGAGCCTAGAGCTAGTTAGCTAAAGCTAAAAGCTAACTATCCGTATGACACCGTTATAAGGAGTGCTGCTCTGAAAGGCTAAGGCAGAGATAGGCAGAGATAGACAGAGGCAGGATAGACTAAGACAGGTGCCACAGTGAGAGCGATCCTCGGGTCTGTGGAGTCTGTGGGTTTGTACATGTCTGTACTCACAGTCAGTACTCAATACTCGAGTACTGCTCCACCACGCTGCCCAGTTCAGGTTTTGAAACGCTAACCGGTGAACATCCCCTCCCCAACCAGGAGTCAGCACTCGCAACTCCCTCTAGCTTCTTTGGCACACCGGTCAGGATGAGCGACTCTGAGGACCCGGAGCTGGACAGCGCACTCGCTTTGCTCGCAGAATGTTCCTCCAAAGCCGATTTAACAGCCGCGAAAACGCTCGAGAAACTAGCGACGAGCCAGGAGCTGCGCGACATTGACATCACGGGCTCCAGGTTTCTGGGAGCATACCACACAGCTCTTTTGTATGCTCTGCAAAGCGATAACGCACAGTTCGCCACAAGCATGCTTGTAGCCACCTCAAGCTTGATTGCGTATCCCGAAGTGGACGACCAAGCCCTTGCTCAGCTGCTTTCTCCGAGTGTCGCATCAAAGAGCATCTTGCGACTGGAAAACTTGTGCAGCTCCGAGAGCGAGGCATCGCACACCATGGAGCTCGTTCGTCAGGCCTATGACCGAAACGGTCGCACAAGGAAAGATATTCGCTCAAGAATAGGAACTCTACTTTCGCGAGTGCATGACACGAAGATATACGACACACTAGCTGTCATTCTGGATTTTGTGGATTCTGTCATCTGTGGTTGGCGAACGCCTATGTCTGTGGCAAACACTTACCTCGTGGTCGAGCTTCTCATACCGCTACACGAGACCATTGGTAAGACATCGCCTACGGAATCGACACTCGGACTCTTTCACAGAGAGCTAGTGCGCTGCTTCCTTGGTGCAATCAAGAACTCTGCTGCACTGATAGAGCCCATTATTGATGGGCTTGTGAAGCGCTGGCCAACAAATTGGGAAGGAAATTCCCCCAAAGAAGTATTGTTCCTGCATGAGCTTGAAGCGATTTTGGAGACAGAAGCAGCGCAAGCGTGCAATAGTCGGAAATCAAGCAATCTAGTTGCACAACGGCTTGCTGCTTGCCTAGCTAGTGACAACAGCACTGTTTGCGAGCGTGCTCTGATGTTCTGGAAAAGCGAGTGCGCCATCCAGTTCCTCTTCTGCGCTGAGGCGAACCCGCAATCGATTTTATCCCTCATCCTCCCGCCTTTAGTCAACCATGCGCTGGTACACTGGAACAAGACCGTCACAGTCATGGCGTCTTTCGTTCTCCGCAGCCTCACCCAGTCCCACGAAGAACTTGTTGCGAAGATTGCTGGCCCACATCTCCTCAGTAAGGGGCTGGTGACAGGCGAAGAGGATGTGGTTTCCGAAATCTATGATCTTACCGAGCACGTCAGTGACAGTAACAAGCCGGCGTCCAAAGAAGCCCCCCTTGCTCGTGTGGCCACTTCCGTGCCAGAAAAACTTAAAGACGTCTCCTTCATGAACATGATTGTCGCTGAAGAGCTCGGCCACGGCTCTTTCTCCACCGTTTTCAAAGCTCTCAAGGTTGTGAAAGGCAAGTCACGTTCGGAGTGGCCGATATATGCCCTTAAACGCATCGAAACGAAGCACAAGGAGATCGCTGAGAGGGAAGCCACAATGATGGATCGTATTGAGCATCCCAATTGCACGCGACTCGTGGCGATGTACGAGAGCGACAAGAACATAAATTTAGTGATGGAATTCGCCCACCTCGGAGACTTACATACGTGTGTGTCTGCCATGGGGACTCTCGACGAGGCTTCTGCTCGCTTCGTAGGTGCCGAGATTGCTGCAGCACTCAACGCGGTGCACAACGAGAATTTGATATTTGGGGACTTGAAGCCTGAAAACGTGCTTGTGCATCAAAACGGGCACGTCAAACTTGGTGACTTTGGAGCAACTCGAGAATCGACCGCCGTGCTTGATGGGAACGACCCTTTGGAAGGAACCCTGTGCTATTTGGCGCCTGAGCTTTTCGAGCAACGCAGCCGTCAGAAACTTATGAGCGGGGCTGGTGTTCAAATCCCCGAGGCTATAGACTGGTGGGCATTCGGCTGCATCGTATATTATATGTTGACCGGCAGGCCTCCTCTGTGGGTGGAAGAAGAAAAGCAAATGATCGAAAGCCTTGTGCATTTTAAGATCGACCGCTATCCAGCTGGCTTCCCACCTCTTGCGCAAGATCTAGTCAGTGGAATCCTAGTCCGTGATCCCACGAAGCGGCTGTGTTCCGACGGTGGCAAGAAAGAGCTTGAAGCACATCCTTTCTTTGAACCTTTGGGACTGGAAAACTTTGATCAGGCACATGAGCTTTCAGCGCCCAAGTTCTCCTCCGGAGCAGTTGCCGCCAAGCATGGCCCTTGGACACAACGCACGTATTCTATGATGATCGCCCCGCTTCCCTTGAGCTACACTGCGGGAGCCGCACTCGGAGGCACATCTCACTCGATTGAGGAATCTGCGCAAGATCAGAATTTGTCATGGGAGCCAGTGCAGAGAGGGGATCCTGTGGGTCAGAGACCGGTCTTTACCCCTTCCCTTCAAGCGGTTAGCGAAGTCTCTTCAACTGGGATGCACCCTCGCAGTGGTGGAATTCCTGCTCCAACCTCCCGGCCAGGTATTCCAGGAATTGGGGCAACATTGAGTGGTGTTCGAGGTGCAAGCAGAGGGAATCCGAAATCGGGTAAAAATTCCAAGTACAGTGTGAAAGGCCTGGACCTTACTGCGGGTTAAAGGCCTTGCCGTTTCATCGAATGCGTGCAACAATGAACAAAATACTAACCATCTATGGCGGAGAATAAGTTTGGATGGCCGAGGAGGAATGTAAAAACTGAATCCGCGTACCTCGTATTGCCCAGACTAAATATGAGCTCGAGCCAGCTGCAGGCGCGCCAAGACTTGTCAGAAAACATGTTGAATTTTATGTCAAATTTTATTTTGTTAATAATATATTGCAGCTCCGGAAAGTCAATCGCTACAAGAGCTGCATGACTGTTGGAAGCAACGCCTTCCGCGTCACCGGTTTGCGAATATGGAAGGACTGAAATTCGTTATTGGAATACTCTGGCCAGTTCTCCAAATCAAATCCTTCACTCGATACGCCTTGGCTCTGGAACAAAGGGTCCGCAGCAAGGTCGCCTGGAAGGTTCTCCGGAGTCTCACTTAATAAAAGCGCTACAGCGTCCGTCAAAGTCGCCTCCTTGGGGCCACTCTCCTCTGCTGGTTTGGGTTCGAATATCATAAGCCCCTTCCGCTTCTCCTTGCTCCCATCTTTGGTCTTGATCTTTTCGGAGTTCCCGAACCCAATCAGAAGGCTAAATCCGTTCTCCTCGCACATATCTTGAAACACCGTGGCAAGGGCTTCAGTGGAGCTCTCCCGAGAGCAAAACGCAGTCACAGTGTCCATTAGCGAGCAAAACCCTATCACGCCACCCTCAAATGCGCCTTGGCTCACTCGTGCAACTTTGAAGTCCAGCCTTAGCAAGTCTGCACAGCTGAGATCTGACACATCGTACCTCGCGGTGATCAACTCATCAAACCAGCTAGCGTGCTCTTCCTTGCCCGGGAGGCAAGATTTGTACGTCGTGCACAGCTCTTCATAAATGGCAACATCAACCTCGTTGAACCGCTTCCCGGATGGATCAAAATTGCGGGTATCTAACAAAATACCGCCCAGCAAGAGCAACGCGAGTTCAGGTGGCAAGGTGATGCCTTCGATCAGTGCAAGCTCCGTCACCAATGTGCATGCCGACCCACATCCAGTGTCAATCCGGCGCAGACGAGCTTCCTGATGCTCGCTGCTATCCTGGTGGTGGTCTACTATCGCAAGAACTTGATTTCTTGGGAACTGCTCCTTCAATTTGGAGCTCTCCACATTGTGATCAGTGAGGGCCAAAAACACATTCTCCTGTTCCCCAAACGCTTTCTGATCTTCACGACGAGGAATGTCGTCCCAAAAAACGAGCTCCTCTGGCGCACCTAGCTCATCGAATGAGAATCCTGCCCGCTCAAACACCTTTTTCGCATCGCCCCGCAAACGAAATTCCTTGCGAGGGAACAATGCCAGAGGCAGAGCTACCTCCGCTTCAGGTTGCCATCCGCCTTCTTTTGCGGCCGCACTTTGCACTTTCAGCTCTTTCCAGATGTAAGAGAGCGCCAAAGATGAGACAATGCTGTCCACGTCGCCCGCCTCATTTCCAGCCACAAACACAAGCCGCCGAGCTTGATGGCTCGCACGATCACGAGAGTCCCAAGACCGCAACGCACCTCTCGCTCTTTGCAGAGCCTTCCGAAGCTCGCCTGTGCGCTGCATTTTCACAAAACTTGGCGCGCTTTCCTTCCTTTCGGGTCTGTGAGCAGAAGGGTTTGGATACCACCTATGTGTATGCTTCACAGTCAAAAGACATTTGAAAAAGACTGTGGACTTGACGAACGAAACGACAGTTCAGCAAAGTGTGTTCGTCAATAGTTGTCTCGTTACATCTTGTTACTCGAGTACTATACAATTCATTATCTCTAGTAGTATGGATGCGCGGCAACCCCAAAACGTGGCTTGCGGCAACCCCAGGACCACAGCTGCTGAGTTCACACGGGCACACACTCACATCGCATGTAATGGCAGGGGTTATAGTGGTCACAGCTGCTCGCTGTCGTTGTTTCCGCTGATGTAGTCCCGGTACTGAGTACCATCAGTTCAGAATTCAGAAGCTTTTATTGGCCCTCTGCACGCACTGTAGACGGAAGAGTATGCAATTATGGGTATTGGACAAGGAGAAATGAAGAAATATTGGCTACAAAGCGAATAGAGAAATTAAAATATCAATTATTGGCGATCGACGACTCCCACTGTGTAAGACACTCGGTGGTGCGAGAATTCAAGTTGCCGGTACGTTGCTTGAGCAAATCGCTAAGCTGAGAAAACTCGACAACCACGGATCCGATATCATCGCAAGGATAGAAATTTCCCATCTGAACCTCCTCTTCGAGCTGCCCTTGGCTCCAACTCATGTGACCAGCAAAAAGCCGAAACCTGGGACGGTACCCCAGGGAAGCTTGAAGCGCAAGCGCTATGGTCAGTAATCGCCTTGGGGAATTATTTGTGAAGAGAAACAAGTTTGACGTCCCAGAAAGGCGTTTCCATTCAGTGTCTGTCTCAGAGGTGGCGGCACCAGCAGATGGAGAAGTCGCCATGTTATTTACACTATTTACGATGCTCGGCAGGAGAGTTGCTTGAAGGTGGACGAGTTCGTACCTCAGGTCTCCAGGTCTGTTAGCCAGACTGGACATGAGGAACCATCTCCTCGAAGAAGAACCGGGTCTTCGGCCACCAATAGAAAGCAAGATGTCGCATCGACTCGCCGGACAAAGTTGAAACGTCGCATCACGACCGATAATCCTATCTGTATTGTGCGAAGAATTGGTGAGTGCATCGAAACCACGCAGAGGTTCCGAAAGCATTGCTTGGAGGTCCAAAGTCGCCAAATTTATCGCTCGTTGAAGGCTCATCGAAGACGGGTCCACCACGTCTTGATGAGACTTTGGGAGGAAAATTTCTTTGTCAGAAAGCAGCTCGTCCCGAGCCTTTTTTAACTCTATAAGTTTAGCATCTGGTGAGAACAGAAGCCCGTGAGCACCTTCAACCGGGTCATAGTTAAAAATAACAGCAAAACTTTTCTCCGAAGGATCAAGCGGGAGCAGCAAGCATCCCTCAACATCTGGTATGCGGTTCGGCAAGACAGGCCACGACGTTAAGGCGTCATATGCTCTGCCAAAAGTGGCGTCCGTAACGCCCTCGACGTGTCGTGGGCCAGACGGGGTAAACGATGCGACGCTCTTAGCCTCTCTCTTTTCTGCGCTCCGCAAAGTTTTCTTAGCCTCGCTCTTTTCTGCGCTCCTGAAACTTTGCGGGGAGGAGTTCACAGCCGATGGCGACAGCCTTGTTGCGGCGCTTGGGTCGATGGAAGCTGAACGTCGAACACTAGAGAGGCTAAGGAGAGCCCCAATGGCACTTATGGTCGCGAGTACGACAAAGCGGCGACGCAGCAGACGCAGCAGTGGATTTCTTCCTGCCATTGCATCTGGGTTTCGTCATAGGGTTGCATCTGTTTGCGAGTACCCTGTGAACCCAAACAAAAGTGACCACAACTGGGTTTGTACTCCTCAGTGAGTCGAGAGGCTAGTGCCATCGGTGGTACCATTAAACACAATTCCGGTTACTACTACTTTAGCATACCCGAAACATCCCGAAATTCACGCGACTTACATGTCAAGTTTGCCCGGGATGACAAATTTTACCTACACACAACTCGGGAATACAGCACAGTAGCAGAACTGACACACAGTAAAACCAATAGCGCAAACGTCGTCCTCCATTACCGATTCAAATTTACAGTTACATACTAATTGGTAACCATTGCATTGCGAGAGTCAGAAGAGCTGAAATTCTTTCCGAAAAAGTCAAACATCCATTGTGGCCCCAGACTCGGACAACTGAAGACAACAAAGCTGTCCATGCTCCGTTCCTATATAGAGAGCTTCTCCATTCGGCGAGGCCGTGATGCATCTGATCGGGCTCTCCTTTTTGCAAACCTTTAGCGCAGTGCGGCTCGAGAGATCGTTTGATGGCGATATCCAAAGCGTCCCGGTGTCGTCACCACATAAAACGATCTCAGAACCGTAACCGCTCACATAGGCAACACAGCACGCAAGACTACTTCCCGGGGTTTGCGTTCTTGAAACTAAATCTCCGTTAACAGTGCAGGAAAGCAGCTGCCTCGACTTTTTGGAGTAGACAACGATGTTGCTCGTATATGGTGCAACACGCACATAGGAAATTGGGCCCCGCTCTGGGTCAGGAATCAGTCGACGAAGAAATGTGCCCTTTTCCAAGGAGTGCACTATTAGTGTCCCGTCAGCAGCCCCAGATACAACGAATGACATGCTTGAAGACACTGTCACGGCAGTGACCGGAGAAGTATGACCGCAAAGTCGCCGCACATAAGTCAGAAGGCCGCCCCCAGACGCCTGTGGAGTCATGAACGAGGAGTCCTCATTCGGCAGCGTGGCAAGCCCAAGGGTTGTGGTTGATCTAGAGATGATGTCTGGTGCCGTTATAGGCTCCATAACCTCTGACTTGGTGTCTCCAGGACCAGACACCTGCCACACTGCCACGGTGCAGTCCACGCTCCCGCTAACAACGAACTCCTCCCGCTCGCAAATTGCGACACAAAGCACGCGACCAAGATGAGCGATCGCCGCAGTTTCCAGCTTCGGATTCTCAAGACTCTGGACCCGGATTGAGCTATCCGTGTAATTCACTGATAATACAAGCTTCCCTTGTCTCGCACTAGCGATCGAGTTGCCTGACAGACGGAGATGATCCATTCCAAATTGGGTGTCGACCATTCCCTTGTCTCGAGGATGCGCCCACGCAGATATGGACAATGCAGCGCTGTTCAGGAGACGCATCGGGCCGGCTTTGGAGATGGCCATGTCAGATCCCAAACGGTGGGTACCGAATGAGAGATCCTCGTGAACTGCGACAACGCGATCATGTAAAGCCGTGAGGTGGATTACAGGCGGACAATTCACGGAGGCATCGCTCACTCCTCGACTGCCAGCAAACTTCCAAATGGCACTGAGTCCGCCCGCGGATGCAGCGCTAGCAAGACCTGTCTGGCTTGCGCCAGATGCGATACTAGCATTGGTCGGCTCTGACCAAATTTCGTAAAACCCAATCGTAAAAAGATGTCTCGCTGGACCTTCGGAAACAGACAGTCGCTCCACGAGTCGCTGTCGCGGTGACACCGGAAGCCTCTTCACATGTGGTCTCGTGAGGATTTGCGATGGAGTCTGACCGAAATATGCTATCTGATTCTCAATGGAGTGCCGCTGCACAGGGTCTTTTATTGTGTCCAAGTCAATCGCCCCTTCGTAAGTCAGATAGTAAAAGACGTTGTGGGATCGAATGGCCTCTTGTCCGCGCTGCTTATAGCCGAAAATCAAGTCTATCCAGCTGTGAAGATGCTCGGAAACATAGTCCGACTCGAGAGCCTCCCGGTTAAGACGAATGAATTCATGAGCTGAGCCGTTCGCCCACGGAGGCAAAATCACAGAACTGACACGCTCTCCAGAAGCCTCTCGAACGCCAAAATCAAAATCGTTCATATTCTCCAGCATTTCTGGGCAATAAAAAAACTCTGGAATGAGTTCTTTCACATCAGACATGCTCTCCATGCTGCTCAGCCAACAATCTTCGATGGAAAAAAATAGTCGTTCAGGGCAGTCGAAGCGCCCTCCCTGCAAATCGATTGCAAGACTTGTAAATGGCTCCATCCGAAGCAGGTAGTGCAACACAATCCCCGCGTTACTATAATGACTTCCATAATGAAACGGTGGAATATCTAACGAGGGGTCATTCAAATTTTCGAATCGATCCAGAAACTCCTGCAGGCGACTCTCATTCAAAGCCCCAATGGGCTTGGACAAGTCTCGGAAGACGGCAGGATTGCTCAAGTTGAGCTTCTCGGAGGTATAATCCGCAAGAACCCACGGAAACACCGGGTATTGGGTTATGTCATTGTACGATCTGCCGGCCAATGTATTGAGCTTCATGAGATATTCAAAGTTGGAAATCTCTCTTCTCTGCCAGCGTTCCTGCAAGTTCGATTTTTCGAAAACTAGCTTGGACTGGAGGCTCTCCTTGAATGTGCGCGACAGGTTCGGCGTACTTTGCTTCAGAATCGCAGAAAAGCAGTCCCATCTCGCCTTAACCGTTGGCAAGCACACAAAGATATTGGTCATGTCTCGAAAGAAAAGCTCCAAAGCAGTGTCGCGCAGCAGATACCTTCTTCCGTGAATTTCCGTCAGGTCTGTCAGGTTCCATCTCATCGTGGAATTTCGCTTCGAGGAGAGGCCAGAACTGGGCTTGGAACTCGAAGCGTCAGTGGGCATATCTTCATACATGCCGCCAACTAGCTCCAAGTCCTCCATGCTTTCATCGTTCGTCTCCCCAGCAGCATCCACAATACCAGTAGAATAGAAGAAAATGTGCTGGTTGGAAATTTCCAGCCTTCCTCTGGAAACCTGCAACGGTGTCACCCAAAGAGCACTGGAGCAGACATGCACGAGCACCTCGTCTTTCCGCAGGGCGAACTGCTCACTTTGCGGCTTCGCAACGCTTTTCACCGCCCACTCATCCACTTCGTTGATCAAGGAGTCCTTCGACGCGAGTGAAGACCCCGTTAAAACTCGTGCGCTTGGGATGTCAGTCGCGTTGGGCACACCGCGCCCGCTCATGTCAGCCGACTCCACAGCAGACGCACGAAAGCTGGTTTCGGCACTGGAAAGCGACGCTTCGTCTTGCAAACTGACATCGCTCGCCACTGGATGCTCCGGTTGCGGAGTAGTTGCGGTTGGAGACTGGCGCTCGCCAAGTTGGCAAAGCGCGTCTGATGGCGCAGATGAGTCCCTCCACGTCAGCCTACGGAGCCTACGAGGCTCCACCGTGTTACCGCCTTGCCATTTGAACCAAGTCAAATCAACAATCTCTTCTCCGTTCAACCGAAAGGAAGCGAGTTCGTGCTGGAGCCTTCCAGACCTCCTCTTCTTCGCAAATATCGAGGAAATCTCTTCGAGAGCCTCTACGTCTTCAAACGCCTCTTGCTCATCTGAGACTATTGGAGAGTGAACGGTAATTTTGGGTTTGGGGGAAAGGATACTGCTCGACGATGAAGACTCTTCTGGTGGCGAGGAGCGCTCGTCGAGCTTTGACGACCGGTAAACCGCCTCCGCGTGATCAGTGAAATTGTGGTTGGGCTGGAGGAGGCGCCTACAGCGCAGGCGGTCCTCCCTTTCGCTCATCATCCAGTGTTGGCTGTTGTTCCCAATATCCCAGATCGACGCTTCGTGCGCAGCCTCTACTATCAACCTATACCACGCCGCGATGAGCTCACTTTCGTGCTCCTGCAACAGAACTGATTTCGAGGACAACCGATTCAGCTCCGCGTAAGCCATACGTTGCTGATAAATCGTCGCCAGGTTTTCCACCTTGATTCTCGTCTTGGAATTTGCCAAACTTGTTTCATGAGTACAATAAGCTTCGAAAATGGTGCTGATCCTCGAACGCATAAATACGCGCATACCACCCTCTCCCTCTTTAAGCGATGCAAGCGCCCCGTTGAACCCGAGATACCGATCGTTGTTGACCACGCCCATCTCGGGCTTGGACTCGACCAGCTCAGGAGCAAAGATCCATGCGCAAACCCCGTTTTCGTCTCGATTTCGCAGGGCCACTGCGGCTCGATGACACACATTTTCGTTTCCATACATCTGTCGCAAAAGTTCTTTGTATTGTTCGCATATCATCAGCAGAAGCACAGCCAAACTTTCGAGATTAAGGGCTTCGTTTGTGTCACTCGTAAGATTTGCGGTACGAGCATATTCCAGCAGTGCATGAATCTGAACGTACACCTGAATGACAAGACCGCTCTTCTCACCTTTCACGCTGGTGCCATCAGTTGTCGTCCACCGAGTGAGAGACTTCACTTTGGGCATCTTGCGAAGGACAGACACCAACAACAAAAGTCTCCGACAATGCTTCACAAAAGACGGCGAGGATAGATTTTCTGATCGAAGATGGTCAAGAGAGAGCGAGATCAGGGAAAATGCTGCCGGCCCACGAATACGATCCATCTCATCCTGCCATTTCTTGTCCACGGGCCAGCACAACTCCCTGAGGATCGGATTGGCATCAGTATTCTCTGTTTGCTTTGTTTTGACACTTTGCGCAAACCCTTCGTCAAGAACCTGCGGAGGAAGCGATAATGTATAGTCCACGATATTTAACAACGCTTCCTTGGCGCGAAGCAAGGATGGGGAGAGCTTGTCTGCCATCACGAGAGAAAGCATGTCCGTGAATATACAGGCTCGTTTGAGATTCTGCCAGAAAACACGCACCCTTGATGGCACCCCTTCCGATTGCACATGATGGTATACTGCTTCGTACAGCCCGGAGATTATATTAAGCGCAAGGCTCTGCCCGTCGGGCAGCAGTGGGTGAAGACTAAAGAGCGTCTCTATGCGCTTCCAACCATCGTCGTACTCCAGCATTGAGTCCTGCAAAGGCAGAAGAAACAGCTTGACTGCCATGTCAAAACATACCTGTGCACCCGTATTTCGCAACCCTGCATTCTCGAGCGCCCCCAGCATGCCCATAAACGCACCTTCCCACCCAGGCATTTCAATGACAGCTCGACGATTAGCGGGTTGGTTTTTTAACAGAAGAAAAAGGTCTTGACACACCCTCTGTTGCAGATACAACCCCATCCGCGGAAGCAATTTAACAATCACCATCAAAATGTGGACGTTGTGAATTCTCTGGGTATCATCAAGGATTAACGAGTCCGCGGAAGCTATTTCCATCACATTATCCAGGCGCACTGCGTCACAAACAGATGCTGAGTGGAGTATCGGTGCGAAAGGAAGCATTTTTGTAACTCCATTCAAGTCTCTCTCGTGGATTCCGGCCTTCATGGATGAATCTTGTTTTGCGCTCAGCTTTGCAGCCCCTATAGGCTTGTCGGATACCATGAGCTCTAACAAAGCGCCATATGTCAATCCAAGGTTGTCATCATCAGAGTCACCCTCGATTGGTTCGGCCAATCCTGGTCCCCGTTGGACTGCCTTCACCCCTACACGTGAGATACTGCTGAGGGCATTCAGAATTACAGAATAGCCCCCAACACCTGCAAAAGCTTCCAAGCCTCGTCTCGAGGAGCTCACATTCTCTAGCATCGTTAAGTATGGGAGGGGTACCAAAGAAAAGATGTTGCTTGGACTTCGCTCCATTCTCCACAGGTAATCGTGGATACATCGAATTGCCAGAGCCCGCAAAAAGTCGCCGGCGTCTTGTGCGCCAATTACGTTCACCGCAAAAAGCGTCGCCAAGTCATTATTACTATCCACTCGCCCGATTTCATCGAAGAGGTTTTTCGGGCTCGGTTCAAGTCGGAGAATCAAAGTGAGAATTCGTATCGCGTCTCTTGCAAGTAAAAGATCTGAAAGATCCCAAGATGAGCCCATCGCACTCGCAAGCATGGGCTTCTCAGACCCGCTAGAGCTACTAGAGCCAAAGTCGGCAAAGAGAGAAAGTACCCCAGTCCCGAAAGATTGAAGCGAGGATGCTAACGATGTTGGAGTCTCCTGCTCTTGCGCTTTCCCTCTAAATGACGCCTGCTTAGAGGATGATCCATGTCCTCCAGCAATCGCTGCACACACTAGTGTACGAACATCTTCCTTCGAAATCGTGTCCGCCACAAAAGCCGCACCTATCCGCACAACATGGTATCCTAAACAATCTAAAAACATAAGAGTACGGTTTGTTCCAAACTGCCCATCACGGAGGGATGTAGCGATTGAGTTTTCATCGATGATAGGGCTTCTTAGTTCCGAATAAAACTCCCTGACATTGTCCAGCCAACCTTGCAGTCCGATTGTGCTGCGATAGACATTCACCCTCCGCCTGACACGGGTCTCGACAAGTTCCAGCCAACGAAGTTGTGCCAGGGACAAAACCTTCTGTGAAGCTTCCAAACCACCCTCATTTCCTGCGACGGAACACCTTGCGATAATGTTGAGATTGAACAAGATGTTGCTGTCAATTTCTCGTTCCAGAGCATTATAAGCACCTGATTCCACGCCATACGGCGCGCTTGCAAAACCGATGGCATGCGATCCGCCGCTCGTTCCCGCTTTGGGGGTTGCACATTCAAGTACGCGCTCCGGCCAATCACGAACGGATTCCAAAAGGTTCTCCAGGGCCTCAAAGATCGGAGGTTTCATGCCTGTCTCGTCCCCGATAAGCGCGTCATCACAAGCTGAAGCCAAAACGGTGGACGGAAGACGCTCCAAGGCGGAGGCAATCAATGCTGGGCCACTGAGAGCGCGAAAATCCCTTTGATTAACTGCCGAGCGAAACAAAAACTTGGCCATGAGATTGATAATTTCGATGATACAGGTGCCATCGATGATCGACGAAGTTCTATTCTCATCCGAGCTCCCGCTTGGCTTCTTGCTGCTTTTCTTCCACAAAAATGGCATCAAAATGGAAATGCCCCCGATAGACGGAAGGACATCTTTTGGGGACGCAAGCTTCCAAGCAGAACTATCAGCAATTAACTTGCCATGGTGACCGCCGCATAGATCCAAGCAGTATCCGCCAACCGACGAGAGGGGGTTATAACAAATAAAAATAAGCGAATCACTGACCCTGTCTAGAGAAGCTGCAGGCAGCCCCGAACCAGGGCATCCATCATGCACGTCCAAGGATGGGCCTTTCTCCAAGTGCAGACGCTGCAACTCTTCGGCAAGTTCTGGGGTCACGCCTTCCCGAAAGAGATAAAAGGGCCCGCTTTGGCCGTCGAAATCCTCAAAAACTGTCGCGCGAACAAGAGCTTCCTGAGGCATCCGTGCGGGATAAGCCATCGGGAAAGCATAGCCATTCGGATGCTTCACTTCGACTCCGTCGATGAACACCTTCAATTGGCTAGAGCCCAAGAGTCTCGAAAAGTGATGTATGGTGATTTGGTGCCAGACGCGACATTGCATAGACTCGGCTGGAAACGCTATTCGAATGGCGGATTTGCCTTTCGCGTCGCTGCACTCAAATATCAGCGAGTAACCGATTACATCATCCCCTGCCACGGAGATCAAAATTCCGCTCCCTGAAATAGTTTGAAGCCGCAAGAGGTGAAACTTCCCACAGCCTTCTTCTAAACGGAGCCAAAACGAAGCAGAATACTCCTTTGGGAAGGGCCAGCATCCAAGCCCAGATATTTCTATGCCGGAATTCGGCGCAGCAAAGGAGAAAAAGTGAGGTGGCTCTAATGCGGCGCGGAGGGCTTGTGAGCGAGGCTCCTCTGCGGAAGGCGGCGCCGAGTACAAGTTCCGTGATGCGTGTCCACCCAGTGAGCTGCATATTGCGTGCCTTATTCCTGAGGCTTGATTTGGCGTCGATGAAACCCAACTGTCCGACGCCCGACTAAGAGCAAGGTCGATGACCCACAGAAAGCGGAGCTGAGTTTTGCTGTCCCGCCTGATCAAAGCGTGAGAAGCCAACTTGAGAACTGCCTCCAAAGTTGCTGCGTGCGTACCTGCGGAGA
Source organism: Parietichytrium sp. I65-24A (assembly GCA_012862575.1). Lineage (NCBI taxonomy): Eukaryota > Bigyra > Thraustochytrida > Thraustochytriidae > Parietichytrium > Parietichytrium sp. I65-24A. The sequence goes on from BLSF01000052.1 coordinate 236,803, forward strand.
GCAGCATGGCGATGAGGTGAAGTGCGGCATCGGCTACTGCTCCTGCGTCCTGATCGTCGAGCGTGGACACGCGTTGGTAGATTTCAGTGAAGATTTCAAAGGCCCACTCGTGCTGGTGAACCTGAGACTGGTCTGAGCTTCCATCGTGCCCCACGCAGAGCCATCGGGCCACGTCATAACGATTTGCAAGTGTTTGGCCCACGCGCTCCAAAAACCTCGCCTGCCACTGCAACGGCTTGCTCGCGAACTCGTCTTTCCGTGCGAGAAGCTGTCGAGTGACTTGGGGACTTCGTACCGATTTATTGCGCCGAGAGCTGGTATCCTCCTCCCTTGCTAGGGCTTCAAAAGAGTCCATCGCACTCTCGCGGGAGGTGCGGCGAGTCCTCTCGTGCGGTCGTATCGTATCGTTGCTGAAAAGTTCATTCTCCCTTTTCATACTCTGAGAAATCCTTCCTTCTTTCCTTCCTTGTATATATCTTACCTCTAGAGCTAGCTAGAGTAGCTAGCTCTAGTAGACGTTCACTACCCGTGTCTATCTGATCTCCCCCAAAACACCCAAAACATCCCAAAACCCAAGGCAAGGCAAAGATAGGCAAAACACGAAATGAGTCAGCAAGAAGGACTCAGAATTCATACGATAAGTTATTTCTAACCCGAACCACTTTATCGCTAATAGAATATATCATTGTCGGGAAATGCCACTAGTCCATGGTAGCGCAACTCACCACTACTAGTAGTCGCTTCTGGCACAAGTAATATGAACAGCTACTGTACTTGTTATTGCGGACTCTATGTGATAGTAGTTTATTAGAGGAGCAATAAGATCGTGCAACAAAAAAGGGGAGCGAGAGGAGCGAGCGAGTGGTGGCTGGCTGGCTGGCTGGCTGGCTGGGTGGCGGCTATTCGTTGAATAAGTACGTGACCAACTTGTTGAACGTGACTTTGGTGACTTTGTTATTTCCGGTACTCGAGTACAGCTCTGACCGGGGTGTCTATGAGTACGCGTTCGTGTACGTACACTTGCCAACTCACAACCCGCACATACCACACATACCACACATACCACACATACCGCACATACCACACCCACTGCACCTCCCATACTGGCAGGAACCGGTCTAGAGCTCTCGAGCAGGTAGGCAGGTAGGCAGGTAGGCAGGTAGGCAGGTGGGCAAGTAGACAAGCTGCCAGGAGCAAGTCGGGAGAGGTCGAAAGCGTAGCTAGCCAGAGCCATGGGCGAGGGTGAGGGTGAGGGTGAGTCTTCAGGGCGCGTCAACGGCGTCGCAAAGGTGCAGGAGCGCTTCAAGGTCCTCCGTGACCGAGGGGACCGAGGGGACCCTGCCGTCCCTGCCGCCCCTGCCGAACACGGCCCTCAGCCAGTGCCTGCCCACCCATCGGAGTCTGCCGAGAACGCCGCACCCGACGCTGAGGCGAGGGGTGTTGCGGAGCCGGAAGGTGTCCATGACACGAAGGAAGCAAAGGATGGCGACGACTCTCGTGCACAAGGGAAGCGGGCTCGGGCGGAACGGTCGCGAGGCCGCAAAAAGGCGCGTCGCGAAGAGCGACAGGCGAATAGAGGGGTCACCGGGAGGCCCGAGTGGGACTCGTTGTGCTATCAAGTTGCCTCGGGAAACCAGTGCGAAAAGACGGCGCAAGGGGCGGAGTGCAAATTTTCGCACGATGTCGACGCCTTCATGAAAGCCAAACCGAAATCTCTCAACCTTGAGTGCCTCGCATTCAAAGATAGTGGGCTTTGTCCCGCTGGATTGAGGTGCCTTGTCGGGGAAAAACATATTCAAAAGGTGGTAGAGGATGGTTCGGTCCATTACAAGAATCTGGACGAATCTAATTCGCGTGACTGGAAGACCGCGACGGGGTCCAAATATGACGGAATTGGGGAGTGCAACTATTTTTCGCGCGACTTCCGAAAATCATTGAGAGACAAGTCATACTTTGCAGTTTGCCCGGAAGGCTTGGTGCGAAAGCCAAAACCAGATTTTAAGGACAAGATTTACATCGCGCCCTTGACTACGGTGGGAAATCTGCCGTTTCGAAGGATCGTGAAGGAATTTGGGGCTGACATCACATGTGGCGAAATGGCACTAGCAAAGAGTCTCGTGGAAGGCCAAATGAGTGAGTGGTCGCTTGTCCGGCGCCACAAAAGTGAAGATTGCTTTGGAGTGCAGCTAGCTGGCAATAACGCAGAGATCATGTCAAAAGCTGTTCAAGCCCTTGAGCGCGAATGTAACGTTGACTTTATCGATATAAACATGGGTTGTCCGATTGAGCTCGTTTGCCGCCAAGGCGCTGGAAGCGCGCTGCTGAAGCGAGTGAATAAAGTGGAAAGTATTGTCCGCACCATCACCTCTGATACTAAGGGTAGAGTACCAATCGGGCTCAAAGTACGAACGGGTTGGGCGTTTGAAAAGCCAACCACCCACACCCTTGCCTCCACCGTCCAATGCTGGAGGCATACGATGCCATACGGCAGCGCGATTAGCTACTTTTCTATACACGGCCGCTCAAGAGCCCAGCGGTATACCAACTATGCTGACTGGGACTTTGTTCAGCGCTGCTCTGGCAGAGTAGTTGCTACCGAGCATATCTTCCGAAGCAATTACAGCCATTGCAATAAACTCAGCCCAATTCCAGTTTTCGGAAATGGCGATATCATGTCCTACCGAGATTGGGAGTCTGCGATGTCACGAAGAGACGATTGGCGCTCCCGCCTCGATGAAATTAATGGCCAATGTGAAATCGAGGACTCGAGTCTTGCCAACCTTCTTACAGGCTGGAAAGGAGAATTTTGCAGCGCGGAGTCGATTCGCGAGGCCGACTTGTTCGACGCTTCTCTGGATGAGTATGAAGCTCGGTTGAGCGCGTGCATGATTGGACGTGGAGCACTCATTAAACCATGGCTTTGTACAGAAATCAAACAGAAGCGCGACTGGGACATCAGCGGCTCTGAAAGGTTTGACATGGTCAAGCGTTTCACAGAGTACGGTTTAGAACATTGGGGATCAGACGCGATTGGCGTTGAACGTACGAGGAGGTTCACTTTGGAATGGCTGTCGTTTACCTGCCGGTATGTTCCCATTGGAATTTTGGAGGCGGAATATGTGCCGCAGCGCATGAATGATCGCCCGGAGAGCTTCATCGGCAGAGATGACAAAGAAACCCTACTTGGGTCCACAAACGTTCAGGATTGGGTCAAAATTACCGAAATGTTCTTGGGTAAAGCTCCGGACAATTTCAATTTTGAACCTAAACACAAGTCAAACAGCTACTCGACCAGTGTGTCCGACTTGTTACAAGAGGGAGGGTGGTCGTCTCTTGAGGCGTGAAAAGCGCCACGCATGTGGCTCTCTTGAGGCACATTAAACCTCGAGATGACATTGGTGCCCAGAATAGCTCTCTCACGAAGAGCGAAATGAAAATTTGATGATGTAAGAAGCTTAGATTTGTTTTCTCTTCTGTGGTTCCCACCGTTGCAAGATAAGGATATGTCATTTGCTTCCTATTGCATCCTGATCAGATGTTCTGTGATTGAAGAGACATTCCCCATTCACGGTCCGAGTCAGCAGCACTGACGCAGTGAGGTGGATAAACACCACCTATAGTGAACAACTTGAACAAACAGCAATTCAGCATTTACTGTAGTCATTTAGCATTTTTGGTAGCTCTCGTAAACAGTTTTCCAGTGAGTCCAAGTAGTCAAATGGAATGCTTACTAAAATTAAAGTTGGAAACTAGAGTAGTAACTAGTGGAGTTACTGAGAACCTTTGCCATAAACCGCTTCCGCTGCAACAAGTCTGCTGAGTTGTTTCTTTTGAGGCCAAGGCAACTTGTTCGAAAACAACAGCGACCGAGAGGTTTGGTACGCGCAGAGATGGGCAGGCGGGATGACTGCTTAGAGGCAGTGACTGAGTACCTGTTTGTAAACAAGCACTACCTCGCGCTGCGAGAGCTGGAAAGAGATTGCGGGGTTTCGATATTCGGGGAGCTTGGAAATGAATTGAGCTTCTTGCGAGACCTTGTCTTGGAAGGGGACTGGGCCAATGTAGAAAACACCCTCCTGGCGTTCAACGAAACAGCCGGAATAAGCGTTAATGTCGCACATGCGTTTCACATCGTCCGCGTCCAAAAGTTTCTTGAACTCGTAGCGTGTGATCCTCCTGGCTCACTCTCAGAGCTGAAAGATGTCTATTTTGCACTCGAAGCTGCCGAAGGGAAACAGTCGGTTGAGCTCATAAAACTTCAGGATGTTTTGACGGATTTAAATGTCCAACGCCGCTTTCCAAAATGGTCAAAAATAGCTGGGAGGTATGAAACCATGCACAAGCTTCTCTTAGAGTGTGGTTTGGACGCCTATGTGCCAGAGGGCAATGGTTTGCCGGAACCACTTGCGATATATCGTTCGAAAACTTCACGCCTCGAGCTTTTCTTTGAGCAGAAAAACGCCACAAATCCTTCCGACGACCATCGCCAAAACCCTGGTCCTGAAACTAACGGCTTGAGCAGCACCACAAACGCCGGAGGTACTTCGCTGCAGTTCGTTGTCAATTTAAACAGTCAGCCAGAGCCTGAACGCCGATTGCATAGACCAGAAACTACGCAAGTGTTTGGCCCATTCAGCGAAACAGTGGCACGCGAGAGATCGGGGAGACACCCGGAATCACTGTTTGCAGGATTCGAGGAGCGGTACTCTGAAGCCAAGCAAGATGTGAAAAAGGCGGTTGCTTTTGACGTGCTGTTGGAAAATAAAAAGGGCATGAAGGAGAAGATTGCATCTCCGGTTCCGAGAAATGTATGGGAAGCATTTGCCGCGCCAGATCGCGAGCACAAGGTGGAAAAGGACCGAGACGCGAGATTGGGGTTGGGGTTGGGGAACGTTGGACAGCTGGGGCGTGCAAAGCGAGACGAACTTGCGGGTTCTCAGCTGGGCAACTCGCCCTCCCATGATATTCCAGGCGATAGCAATATGTATACGGCTGGAAATGGCTCTCAGCTTGAAGACGGTAACTTTAGCGCCCCGGAGAGTTATCAGGAATCGAAAGGTTTGGAACTAAAGGAAGAAGATCCTTTTCAAAATTACACCAACCCTTACAATGAGATGCCCGCGGGGGATATGAACATGCCAGACAGTGAGTCCAAAGCGTCAGAAAATAAGAGCTCCAGCAAGAAGACAACGCTAAATTCTAGTCGGAAGACGCAACAAATAGAAACGAGAGAATTGGAGCGGAACACAACGGAACTAGAAAGCAAAATCCCAGCGCGGTTGCGCACGGGCAAGGAAAAGGAGAATGGGCCCGATGGTATCGCCGAGGAACCTGCAGGGGAGGGCATGCAGAAAGTCCAGGCGCCCCAAGTTCCAGAGCCGATTCTGCGCGACGTCTCCAATTCCAAGTCTGACCATTCGGATCATGCACTGAAATCGCGAATGAAACCAGAGGTAGGCCAGAATGCCAAAGTGGGAGGTTATGAAGAGCTAGCAAGACCAGAACGACAACACGAGGTCAATGCATTCAAGCCTGTCATTCATTTCATGGAAGAACTACAGCCAGTTCGCTCCATCGGATTCGTTGGTTCGGGGAAAAATATTATTGCTGGAACGAACGCAAAGGCGATCAAGTTTTGCAGATTTCCAGATAACATGAACGAGCTATCCGCTTCTGCTCCTCGGCTGGTACCTTTGCCTACGAACCGCGATCCTAGCGATCCTCTGAGCAAGCGTGGGACCTACTTTGAGTACACTTCTGATAACAGCACTCGAAATCCTCAGCTTCGGCTTCAATCACCATACTTTCAACAGCCGAACGCTCACAATGGCTCGGTGTACTGCATGGATGTTGCAACTCACGGGACGTTGTCACTGGTTGCGTCCGGCTCCAATGACAAGTTGCTGAAGGTGTGGGCAGTGAGGTTCACGGAGCGCGAGGACAACGTTATGCAAACTGGACAGCAACATTGCATGGAGGGTCACAAGAGTACTATCAGGGCGGTCAAATTCGCTTTTGGCACCTTGTCGACATTGACGAGCGTTGGCGGGGGAGATTTCGGGGTCAAGACGTGGGACCTTCACAGCGCTCAGCTGGAGAACAACTTTCTCGGTCACAATGACGCCGTGTTTGATGTAGACTATGTTAGGGAGACGCACGCTCCGTGCCTGGTGTCAAGTTCGTCGGACGGAACGCTTCGTGTATGGGATACGAGGTCGCGCAAAGCGTCCGCTGTGCTGACCGCCCCAGTCCGGGGTCACAGCGGGGCACATAGCGTAAGCTGCTCACCGACAGACGCAGGATTGGTCGCCTCTGGCCACGGTGATGGGAGTTGCTTCCTATGGGACCTAAAAATGCAAAAAACGATTTCCACATTCGTGCACCACCGAGATGACGTGCGCACGATTCAATTTAGCCCTGACGGCCGCTGGTTGCTCTCCGGATCATTTGATGGGAGTGTATCAATCGCACATCTGGACCCATTTGTCATGGGAACAGTGGGAAATTTCAAGTGCCATGCTGGAAAGGTTCTACAAGTCAAATGGCACCCCAAACAACCTTACTTCATCTCTTCTGGCTCCGAGGGGACTGTGAAGGGCTGGGCAATCCCTTCGTTAGACATTATTTCGTGAAAACTTTGTAATTGTTGTGCACAGGTTCACCATCTTGCTTTCTATTCAGACAAAATGCTCTACTCTAAAAGCTCTTCAATCCCCACTCCTTCAGGATCGATGACAGTTATGTAAATCGTTTTTTCCCCAAAAGCACCGTTTGGCTTTGATGTGGCAACTCTTTCCTCAAATTTAGCGAAAGCGCACACAGTTGACAACCAAACCACAACAGCTGCTGTCTTTATAGGGGTAAAAGATTCAAGGAGAGAGAGTAGACGGGTTGATCGAAGGGGCCATCGGATGCTTCATTTTTTCATTTTCCCACTGTGCGTGCGCCTAGGACGCGACTTGGTCTCTTCATCTTGCTTCGCCTTTGAAGCATGCGCCCCGATCGAGTGCCCTTCAAAACTACTGCGCTTTGGGCTCTTATCAACGAATGAGTACCATGCGACACCAATGAAGCAGATGACAATACCTGCTTTGTTCACCGCGGTCAATTCCTTGTCAAAGAGAAAACTCCCAGCCCCGATGATACTCAGACGCCGCGCAATATCCGCAATAGAAAATGCCAGCGGATCGACCTTCCCAGTGAACACAAAATTCAAGGTGTATTCCGCATGGTATGCTATTGCAGCGAGAAGAACAATCCAAACACCGTCGGATTTTGCAACTTGAAGAGCAAAAGTCAGACCTTCAGATATTCCAAAGTAAGGCACCAGGAAAGTCAGAAGTGTGGCATTGGTCGATGCCATCACAAACTGTGCTTTAACTCCTGATACCTTGGTAATCTGAATGACACGCTTCGACTCAAAGTTCAAGAATGTCTGAAGCAACATACTAACCAGGGCAGCACTAAGACCAAGAATGCTAAATTCGACATCAGCCCATGCTGCAAGCGCGACACCAAGAACAGTTGGAATTATTGTCAAATACACCACACTGTTAAAATACAAACCCTGTAAAGCTGAGATAAGGACCGTTGCAACAGGTATCGAACTCTTCACAACATAAGTCAGCGTGATACCGGAGAGCTGTAGAGCGACGCTGTTGGCGTAATTCGCGCTCAGAAGAAGCAAAGACGGCACCAAAAACTTGAGCCAGATGTGTTTGACGTCCCCTGGACCAAGCCGTTCAGTACTCTGATCTGCAAAGTTGGCGAAGAAACCTAGAAGAGCCGAACCCGCGAAGCGGACCAGCGTAAGCGCGTACGGAGAAGGGTAAGCCTAGAAAGCGTTGTCAGCAAATCCGATCCCAAATACATTTACAGGTTATAGGAGTCACAAACTTACCTGCAAGAAAGCAGAGTTGGCATAAGTCGAGAGAATCGCGGACGTTGCAAACCACGCGAGGCCGACGCCGATGGTCTCCCAATCCGTTCCTTCTCGGCTCCTCATTGGCGCTGCTCAGACCCAGTACAACAAAACAATTCTGAGACTGTGTTCGCAGTTAGATACCTCCCCGACCCCGGACCTCTTGGGGCCAAAGCACTGTTGGCTGTGAGGTGCCTTAACTGGAAAGTCGTCCAACCTGAGAGCGGACGAACTCGAAGCGTTTGTTGACAGTGAATAAAAATAACCTTCAATCACCCCGCTAACTGCAACGTTACTCACTTTCAGTTACAGCATAATCCGCCCCCAAGTCATCCCAAGTCATCCCAAGTCCCGAAGTCCTCGAGGACCGCCACCATAGTTTGGCATTGGTTATAATAGTTTGGTATACTAGCGCTACATACAGAGCGATTAGTACCCCTGCTGAAAGCTGCTAGAGGACAGCTATTAGAGGCTATAGCTAGGCTAGCTAGTAGATGAGCTGATGTACTAGCCGAGTGCACTGTACGAGTAGCTAGGAGACAGTGGAGACCATTGAGACGCATTGAGACCATCCAGATTATTCAGATCGTCAGAGCGGAGGAGCAGGAGACAAAGGAGACACAAGAGACACAGGAGGCAGAGGGAGACACTAAAGAGACACTAAAAGAGACTGGACACAAACGCATGCTACACGGTTCTCACCGGACACTTCGCCAGGGGCACATCCGCACAGCTTTAGGGCCGCTGGCTGTATTCGCTGTGCGGCGCAGAACATGTGCGAGCCGAGCGGTCAAAACGACTCGCTCGAGATAGTCACCCGCGCTCTGCCTTCCGCAGGGGGCGTGTCTGCGGTGTTCGGGTATGGCTCAGGTGTATTTCAACAGGCTGGAAAGAATCCGAAGGACAATCCGCTTCTAGATTTCATCATTGTCGTTGAAGATGCCGCTGCTTGGCACGAAGAAGCGCTAATGAAGCGTCCAAGTGACTATCCATTTGTCGCGCACTCCTTGGGGCCACAGTGGGTACGCGGGTTTCAGCGGTGGGGCGGAGGGAAGATATGGTTCAACACTGATGTTGAAATTCAAACCGCCAAGCATTCAGTGCCCCTCAGAGCCAAGTATGGCATAATAGAAACTGCCGATCTGATTGAAGATCTCAGTACCTGGAGTTTGTTGTATGTTTCTGGAAGGCTGCACAAGCCAGTCAAGTTTCTCGGCGCTAGACCCTCAGAAGCAGTCCAGCAAGCTCTTCAAACGAACCTATCATACGCTCTTAAAACAGCCCTCTTCCTTCTTCCAGATAAATTCTCAGAGCGAGACCTGTACAGGACAATATCATCCCTCTCCTACTCGGGCGATGTCCGCATGGCATTCGCTGAAAACCCAGACAAGGTGAACAATATTGTGGAGGGTAGTCTTTTGCACTTTCGGTCGTTGTACATGCCGCATTTGACTGCTCAATCTCGAGACACAGGCGCAATTCAACTTGGAAATCCGAGCAACGATTCGCAGGAGCTGATGAGTCTCGAACAGGACACCAGCATCGAGAATAGGAGACGGCTTTATGCGCAACTCCCGATTCAGGCCCCCGTGGGTCTCGAAAATTTCATCTATCAAGACCGTCGCAGCGCTTTGCTAAGAGATTTGAGCATGCGAGTGTCGCATAGCAGCCGCGCGCAAACTGTCAAGGGACTCGTGACTGCTGGCTTCACAAAGGCGTTGAAGTATGGGATCCGCAAAGTCGGAAAGAGGGTCTTCAAGTGAAGAAGTCGGGGGCACTTCTTCATGCGCACTATAACCGAAAAGGCTGATGATCAATTAATGTTACCTGCTTGTTAATTCTTATAGATTGTTTTAATCATGAGGCTACCCCATTTCGGTTATAGTGATGGTGCCAGTGGCTCATAGTGGCACTGTGCTTTCACTGTGGCACTGCACATGGCGCATGTAACCGTTTTAATCTAACTTTGGCCGCGCATACAAATTGAACGAACTTCGACTTGCGCTCTTGTTGACTTGTCGAGTACACAGCTCGCTGGGCTTACACGGGACAGTGCGGTAAACGCGACATGCCTAGCCGGTCGCCGAAACAGTGCGGTAACCCTCAACACTTATCGTGCTTGCCACTGCCTCACGAACTGTCCTTCAGGAGGTCCAGCAAGCAAGTGAAAAGCTACTTCAGGCATCTCAGCACACCGTGTTTTTGAAGGACTTGAAGTTTCCTCAAGAGCTCTCGAGCTGCACTTGATTGGAGCGAAGCTCGCGGCTCAAGTCTTCGCGTGCGAAAAATGGATCCGCTCAATGACGAACGAACGAATTCTATGATAGTAAGTTTGAGCTGCTGGATGGTTCTCCCGATGGTATAAGAAACAACTGAACGAATCCTTTGATGTCATCTGTCTGCGCAAAGATTCGCGTTTCAAATTTTCACGAAAGCTGCCTCAAGCTACAAGCCCAAAGCTCGCTTGTACTAAAAAGGGAAAACAGTGAGTTGCTTCCTTCGGCCCGCGAGAGTTTAGGCTTTTGTGGCAAGAGACTAACCCGTGAATGCTCGACTCGACACTTGAATTCGTCCTGTTGTCGTAATCGAACCCGACACAGAGGCTTCCATGCATTACATCGGCTTGGCAGAAAAGTTCTCCAAAATGTCCAAAGAAGAACAAAGTGATTCGCTAAAGTCAGCACTGAGGACGTTGAGTGACGCGCTGAATGAAGTTCAGGGTTTTCGAGAGTCTCTTCTCACGAGCCGGATAAAGTTGCTGCAGCAAAGGTTACATGAGCTCGATGAAACGTGCAACAACCCCACCTCGACAATGCTCAAGGATAGAAATTCTTCAGTCAGAAGCTCTCAAAAATTCAAGGATCAGATGGAAATACTCGCGTCAAAGAAGGCAAATCAGAAAAAACTGGACCAAAAGACCGTACAGCTTCAGGAGGAAGAGAAACGAATGTTTACCATAGACCGCGGTCTGCAAAAGAATATTCTCAAGTACGAAGAGAAGCGAATTAAGGAGTGCAAGTTGATGCTCGAGGATTTTATAAAGGGACAGCTTGCCTTTCACTGTCGATGTGTCGAACAATTCACCAAAGCGATGAAGGCGCTGTCACAGGTCGACTCAACCAAAGCCGTGGAGGAGCTCTGCGCCGAGTTCCATATTTCTGCTAAACAGCTCAATTTCCAGGTGCAAAAGTAGGTCTGCCCCCGCCTCGAGGCATACCGTCATGTGCGGAGCGAAGAAGTGCCTGTGGGAGCGCATCAATCAAGCATGTAGAAAAACAACTCATAAGAGATGTAGAAAAAGCCAAGCACAATGCCCACCCAGTAGGCTTTTCTGGCGTAGTCTACAATAGACCAAAAGTTGCTGACAATTCGCGTGGACAGAGAGTCCACTTCGTTTTCTACATGCAAGTCTTCTCGTTTGTAGCGATCCTGGATTTCAACCTCTTCTAAGCTCAGCACGTTTGCGTTTTCTGGGCGCTCCCAAGACCTTTCCCCTGTGCTCATGTTCTGAAAATAAATTCGACCTTGACTATTCTTGACCTCCTTCCAGAGGGACTTGAGCTCTTCCTTGGACATGTTGCTTTGTGGTGGAGCTCCGCTTTGAAGCCTACTTCCTGAAAACGCTAAAAGAGAAGGCAGCCGGTTCGGCCTCAGATTGAGCGCGGCTCGCCTTGAAGAAGGCCCCAGGCCAGGAAGACGTACAAAAGCAGCCGCGAGCATCGTCAGCAACTCGATTCAAGGCTGCAAAACGGAAGCAGTAGTACCAAACAACTCAAGGAAAGTGAGGCACCTATGTGAGTTGAAGGCGGCACCCGAACAACAGGTGGAATCCTCCCTTGGCCTGCCTTGACTGGTTCCAGCTCTGCTCACAGCTCGCTCTTGTCTTGCCAACTTGCGTCCTCTCGCCGGCAGCACAACACAATTTATTCTCCACAATTATTCTCCACTGACTGGCCAGGGAAGGAGACTACTAGTAGCTAGATAGCTGGTTCCAGGAAACATTAACGCGTTCTGTAGTGAGATGAATTGTAAGAGTAGAGCTCGACTGCTACTGAGTGCTTTAGCAACTTCACCGCTGTGTTTCCTTTATGGCTAGTTGCTAGTAGACCTAGCTAGTAGCAGTCGCAGAAGTGTGAATACTCTTCTATGCTACAAACGTAGTGCGCAATGTGGATGCTATGCATGCGGCTATGAAAGCAAGTCTATATGAAAGAGTGCTAGGATCATCAGGTAAGACGGGAGCCCAGCGAGCCCAACCGTTTTCACTGTCTCCACGTATTTCTATTGTTTCTTCCGATAGCGCACTAAGCTCCAGTTGCTGCGAACTTTTGCAACTTGAGTCGAAGGTGGTTTCCTGTTTCCGAATCTGTGCTCCAATTGACAAAAATGGAGAGAAAGCAATAGCGAGCTGGTCGAGATAGTACACAGACTGAGCAGCAAACTCAAGCCGCGAGCTGCGAGCTGCGAGCTGAGAGCTGAGAGCTGAGGCGAGACGGCTGGGGTTGCCGTGGTAGCTTCGGTGCTGGCGCGCCACCAACACTGCTCAACAACAACAACAAAAAAGACACTGCTCAACAAAGGATCTGTGGAGCCAAGGCGCAAGCAAGAAGGCTCGCGGCAGGAGGTGCTTAGCCCCCCCAAGACGCCAGACGCCAGTCGCTTGACGATATCGACGTTTCGTGAAGGGGGAGCTTGACTAATTTTCGAATTCCACCAACTTTTCGAAAAGGTAGAATGAGGACGCTCTCCATCGAGGTGATAAGCGCCACCAAGCTGAAGAAGCTCGAAAGATTCATCTCGAAGCAAGATCCGTACGTCGTAGTCTCTAGTGACTCCAGGGAGGGGCGCACGGAGACCCACAAGGATGCAGGAGCAGAACCACGATGGAAAGAAAAGGGCCTTCAGAACAAGATCACTCTGGAGCTGAAGGATGATGAGGTGCAAGTGATTCTTAAGGTGATGAATGACAATGGGAAAAAGGCTGCCACATTAATCGGAGAAGGAGTATTAAATATATCCGGCGTGCTAGAGCCGAACAGCGAGCAAATTGTCGACTTGCAAAACAAGGGAAAGCCAGCCGGGACACTGAAAATTTCGGCCTCCCTCTCCTCTGCCGCCAGCAACGCACTTCCTTCTACGGTCTCTCATAACGAGCCGACAACCGCAAGCAATGATCCATCCGTTAGTATCAAGAAGCAGGAGTCCTCCGAGAGCCCGAGTACAAAGCCAACTCCAAAGCAGAAGGTTTCTGGTAGTGGTTCTGGAGACGGAGGCGGCTATAGTTTTCAAGTAAAGGCGCTTCGAGCCACCAAGCTTAAGAACCTGCAGATGGTGTTTGCCCAAGATCCTTACGTAAAGGTGACCATAGAAAGTGACGGGGTTCAACACGAACAAAAGACATTGCCATCAAGTGGAAAAAATCCTTCGTGGAACGAATCCAAGAATAATACGATGAGCTTCACGCTTTCTACTCTTCCCAAGACTATCCTGTTTGAAGTGTACGACGCGGAGAGCTTCCGAGCGGATCGACTGATTGGAGCCGCATCCGAAGGTGTTGGTCGCCTCTTTGGCGAGAATCAGGCAGAGGAAATTTCCATTGCGTTGCAAGATAGTAAAGGGAAAAAGGCGGGTACTCTTTTTGTGCAGGTGATTGCTGAGGCAGATATTGCCTCCCTCCTTAAAGACGCATCTCAGAGCGAAGGCAAGGCTAAACGTAAAAGATTTGAGGTGAAAACAGCTAGTGGCATCGAAAGCCATGCTGAGGAAAACCTGGGCGACAATGAGGGCAACGATGCTTCCGAGAGCGAGGATGCTGTTGGGGGCGAAGATGTCTTGGAGGGGGAAGAGAAACAAGACACTGAGCTCGTGGCGAATCGCGGCCTGGACGGCCGATCAAATGGTGGCGTCAAACCTGGAACACTGCAAATTGTAGTCCTTGAGTGTGTTAAACTCAAGAAAGTACAGCAAATCGGGCAGCAAAACCCCTTTGTGAGGGGCTCTCTTTTGCCGTGGGATATCCCCGGGGGAAAAACCAAGACTCTAAGTGGCAGAAATCCGAAGTGGAACTCAGGAAACGAACTGGCTTTTGTTGTTCCTGGGCCACCCGCTCCTGGTCAGTCCGTGCAAATTCGTGTTGAGGTCATGGACGAGGAATTTATGATGAAAGATAGATTGATTGGCTCCGTCCTTATGGAGGCGAACGAATTTCTCCAAGCGAGCACTCAGACGGCACAGAGAAAAGAGCTTCAGCTTTCTGACAAGAAGGGCAAAAGTGCTGGCAGCCTTATTATTGAAGTGTCGTTTGTTGCCACACAAGAGGAGACGAAGGCAGGCGACAAAACAGAAAGGGCCAAAAACAGGCCGCTTTTTACCACGGAGGGGATATTGTCAGTTGTTGCTCAATCCGCAAGCTTGACTCGGAGCGTGGAAACGTTTTCCAAACAGGATCCTTTCCTTTTGGCGACCCTTCGCCCATGGGCAGGTGAGCTGCAGCAGGCCAAAACAAAGTGCGTGAACAATGCGGGAAAGGAAGTCACCTGGACGGAGAAGGAAGACAACCTATTGCAACTTCACTTTCCGGGCCCGACACCTGCAGGCCAAGCGCCAGTTCTGCATGTGGACGTGATGGACGAGGAGACTGTCCAAAAGAATAGGCTTATCGGAGCTGGTGACCTGAACCTTTCGGACGTCCTTTTTTCCATCGCAAAAGCTGCTCCGCAAACGGCATTGCAGGTGTCCATTGACTTGTTTTACGAGAGTAAAGGGAAGAAGAAGCCTTGCGGGAAAGCTTCGGTGGCCATCTCTTTTAAACCGGGAGATGCTTCGGATATGCTAAATCAGCTTTTTCCTGAGAACATGGAGCTGGAGCAAGACGCTGACTTGAAAAAGGACGAACAGTTGGATATTATATTCACTGCTTTGGAGGGTAAAAATTTGAAGAATAGAGCCTTTCTTGGCAAGCAAGATCCGTATGTGCGATGCACCCTCCTTCCATGGCAGACACAACTCAAAACGAACTATGTCAAAGACGGGGGCACGAACGTTACCTGGACTTCAGCTCACGCGAATCGTCTCTCAATGAAGTATAATGGTGCGCGGCAGGACGAGTATCCTATGCTGAAGGTGGAGGTGCTGGACAGCCAGCCTATGGGGGACAGGCTGATTGGCTATAGAAACCTTATGCCTTCCTGCTTTTTGCGCAGCGCTTCTAAAGAGCTGGAGATCCCTCTGCTGGCCAAAGACGGAAAATCACAAGCCGGAACTCTTGTTGCCTCGCTCTACGCCATGAAACGAAAGGTTTTGTCCTCCTCAAGATGCGGCACTCTAAAGGTCACTATTACCTCACTGACGATGAATTCGGAGGCCAATTGGTTTGGGAAATCAGACTTATACCTCAAACTTCTTCTTGTGCCTGGTGTCTCTAGAAAAGAAATCACAACTGTGATTCGTCAGAATGCTGGACAAGCTAGCGAGTTTAATCAGGAGCTACACGTTCCATTTTTTGACGTTGGAGGGCAAGGGATGGGAGTGAATAGCGATGACGTCGCACTGATTGTGCAGGCGTTGGACCGCGACGTACTAACCAGCGATGACCTTCTTGGACAGGGCCGGAAGGAGCTTGGCGAGGTGCTGTACTCGGGAGAGCAGTATGACCCTTCAGTGGAGCATGAGATCTCGTTGTTGAAAGGTAAAAGGGAAATTGGGAGTGCATACTGCAAACTTGAATTTGTTCCATCACCCTTCAGTGGGACAAAAACTTTGGACGGACTCAGATCAGGCCCCGGTGCACTACGAATATGGGCTCTCGAAGCTAGGGAACTAAAACACGTGGGAGGCATGATGGACCTCAAGCAAGACCCGTACTTAAAGATCTGTTGGCAGCCGCCTGGATCCCCGGACCCAGGCAATCCATCCAATTGGAAAAATTCCGTTCGGTGCTCCACTGCAACAGACGCTGGAAAGCAATGCATCTGGAACTCGTTTCTCGACCTCTTCCACAGTAAAGCCGACGCAGCCTATGCTGCCTCTGGGCGACTTCCTGGGTTTCTGCACATAGCAGTATTTGACGAAGGGGTTGTATCCGACACCTTAATTGGCACGCACACTTTGGACTTGCAAACCATGCTTAGTAGTCTGGGGAAAGACAAGGAAGATGTGTGGGTCTCCATTTTGGATAAAGATGGTCTCAAAGCGGGCGAAGTTCGCCTAGGCGCCGAGTTCGTTGCCGCGCAAGACTCCCGCAAAGTGGCCATGAGAGACGAGTACGCGTACATTGGCGACGGCGTGCTTCACTTGCTACTCCGAGGAGTAGAGGGGATCACAAAGTCGAAAGACAAAACGCTGACTTGTAAAATTTACCTTGGCGAGAAACTTATGGACACGAAGATTCCTCCCCTGCGTTTGGAGAGTGATGGGCGAGGAGAATGGAGTCATCTGGTGCAGCTGAACTGGGAGGGCCCCCCACTAAACGAGAAAACGGAGCCAACCCTAGCAGTTCCGACCTTGCGATTCGAATTTGAACTGTCAGGGAACTCAACCTTTAGCGTCAGTCATGCATATGGGTCCTGTAGCGTTCCAATTTTGGCTTTCTCTCCGGAATTGAATTGCAACACCTCTGTGGAGAAACGACTTGCCATCTGTAATAAATCCGACCTGAAGCCCTTGTACTCCGAGCTCTGCGTCGTAGGGGTATTCGAGCGCCATGGAGGAGCGAATACGGCGAAAGTGGTTACCCCGAACCTCCTGTCAGCAATGGCGGGTCCAGCTGTCGACTTTGACGCTGCTGAAAAAGGCGCCTCCAAACTCCAAAAGCCTCCGCCGGTTCGGCGTAGCATACCAGGCCGTCTTCATATCCGCTTTTTAAAAGGCGATGGCCTTACGAACAAAGATATAGTGGGAAGCCAAGACCCGTACATTCGCGCGCAACTTAATCCCGGGGGCACAGTTGCCCAGACTGGCATTGCGACTGATGCTGGCGCTGCTCCAGTGTGGACAGATGCAATGGGGAATTACCATCAGTTCCTCGTCGAAGACGCCGGTGCGGCAATTCTGAGTCTGACGTGCTTGGATAAGGATGACCTGCGCGACGATGTGATCGGTTTCGTGGATATCCCAGTCCTGCCCATCTCGCTAGTTAGCTCCGCAGGTACGTCTGTTGGAATGGAGACACGCCAAATGAAATCGAGTACGAGTCATGCTGCCTCAGAAGACCGATGGAGAGCTTACCTTAAGCTGCAGACTAAGGGCGGGTCGGAAGGTGACGCTTTGTTGAAGACTGCAACGGGGGTCTGCACAGGGGCATTTGGGAGCCCCAAGTGGAAAGCATTCTGCGGAACATCCTTGGAGGCATTTTTACGTGACCAAGGTCAAGTCGGGTCACGCCGAGCTCGGTTGACGGAATTTTACCGCGGAATCGTGCGTGACGGTATTGTTTCTTCTGTTGATGTTGAAAAGCAGGTCCAAAAGCTGGAAGACAAGTATCCCAACAAAGAGGCTGTGAACAAAGATCTGTTCCAAAAGCTGTACAAGCGTTATCGCCCTCAGGAGAAGTGCCCGGATGAGGTCTGGAAAGACCTTGGTGGGCAAAGCGCAACGTCAAATCCAAAAGTGGACCCTCTTTCTTTACAAAAGGTGCTTGAGCTCGTTCAACCGCAGGCCATATCAATCCTGACTTCCGCGCACTCAACGGAGCTCAAAGATGATTTGGAAATTACTGCGCAGATGTCCAGTCGACTAGCGTCCTTGTTCTCGGATGTTCATGGCGCAGACTACACCTTTGAGCTTTTCACGGAGGCTGTAAACGTAATTTCCTCGGAAATTGTGCTTACGATGATTCGAGACGGTCATAAAGATGCATTTCAGGGGAATGCGAATGCATCTGAAGATCTGAACGGTACTAGTGACTCTTCTAGCAAAGCCCTGCAGACAAAGAAGACGTGGTGGACGCTTCGCAATGGTAAGGGGAAGCCACAGGGCTTAATTGAAGTGGAAGTGTGGTTCACATTCGATTGGGTGCCAACGCCAAGGTCTGCGCCGAGGGAGTTGTCTCAGCATGGCACCATGTGGGTTCAAATTCTCAAAGTCGAATTCGAGAAGAACCGCGATCTTGTTGGCAAGCAGGATCCATATGTGAAAATTTCGTGGTCAAACGTAGGAAACGCGGAGGTTGTACCCAAAGGGAAAGCCACAAGCGTGAAGAAAGGTGCCGGGCGAGTGGCAGAATGGTCCGATGACGAAGGCACACTGAACCTGCCATTCCAACCAGAGCTCGCGTTTGCGGCAACGGCTTGTGGCCAGACGCCTGCAATATGCATCGAAGCTTTTGACAAGGACACGCTTACCTACGACGACAGTCTAGGCAAGTCTATGGTTCCTGTTCTTCCACTTGCCAAACACTGTGGGAAATTATTTGCTCGCACACTCCCACTGTTCATTCAGTCGAAAACTGAAGTCACCAAAGTTGGTCAGGTACAGATTCGCGCAGCATTTACTCTTGACGAAGTAGGAGGAGGCTCGCCATTTGCCGCAGTTGAAGATTCCAGTCTGGCCCCAATCGCAGTGGAGGGAAGAGTAGTCGTAACCGTGGTCGCTGCAAGAGGTCTCTCAGATGTGAAATGGCTAGGTAATATGAAACCCTCTGCTGAGCTGTGCTTTTGGCCAAACTGTGAGGTCGGGAAGACGAATGCAGCCAAGGGACAAGACGAGAATGCGACATGGGACCAGTCATTCAACTTTGACATTTGTGATGCTGAGCTGGGCTTATTGGAACTCTCTGTACGTAGCGGGCGAACAATAATTGGGCGCACAGAAATTGCTCTTTGTACATTTCTCCCACAGGAAGGAGTCCAAGGTACGCTTGGGGCGGAGGGGTGGTTTACGATTGTGTCGGCAGACTCCAACAAACCCAAAGGAGAGGTGCAGGTTAAACTTGAGTTTAGTCCCGAAGGCGATGACGAGGAAGATGCCATGGATGGAACCAGAAGTGCAAACGCAGTCCAGTTCATACCCGGCCCAGGCAAGTTGCATCTTCGCGTTAGTCAATTGAGCGATTTCAAAAGGTTCGCAGTCCTAGATTCTCCCGATCCTTACGTGGTACTAAAGTCAAACGATTGGCGAAAGGAGTTTCAGGTCACTTCTCAGACCATTAAAGACATCTCAAGTACGTCCGTTGTCTTCAATTTTAGCGCCGAGGCTGATATTGAGTGGGGCCCAAAAGATGCAAAGGTACCCTCTTTGTGGCTACTCTTGAAAGACAAAAACTTGATCAAAGATACAACGTACTTCAAAGGCTTGATCAACCTAGCCCCGTGGCTTCTATGCCCGGGGGAGATCTCCAGTCTCTGGGTCCCTCTGGGTCAAGATTCGAATGGAACAGGCCCATATGAGCATAAAGCTGGCTCTGGAATCATCGGATTGGAGATGCAATACATTCCCAACGCTCCGTTTCCTGGAAAGCCAAGCAAATCCTTGAGTCGATCGGCTTTAAAAGCAATCCATGGAATGGACACGCCCCGAATAGGCGATATTCACATTCATGTAATTGCTGCACGGAAGCTTACTGACGTGCAGGCCCTGGGTAAGCAGGACCCGTACGTAAAATTGACGCTCGTTGGCGGGGGTGGTGACCCAGACGCACCGAAGCAAACGTTCACCACAGTAAAGAGCAAAACGATCGACAACGGTGGCTCGAACCCAAAATGGGATGAAAATCTGCTTCTGCCTTTCTCCGAGGTAGAGCTTGGACTCTTTGAGGGCCGCTATGGAAGTACTCCTCACGTCCAGGTCGAAGTCTGGGACTCCAATCTGCGACTTTTGGGAGACAAGCTCATCGGACATAGCACATTCCCAATTTTCCCGTTCGTATTGGATCGAGGCCAAGTCGCAGATGGGTGGTTTCCTTTGACAACATCATCAGGGAAAAAGGCTGGCGAGATTCATCTGGGAATCCAATTTATGCGAGAGGGCGAGCGCGGCCTTCGCCAGCTGCCTTCTGAGCTTCCTGAAAACATTCTCAACGTGGTGATTCTGCAAGCTCGGAATCTGTTCAACAGTGGCGATGGAATACTGGGGATGGGCGCTCAGGATCCGCAGGTCCATCTTGAGTTTGTCGGGCACGAACAGCTATACAAGTCGCAAGTAGCCACAGACCAAGGAACAGAGCCAGTCTTCGAAGAGCGCATTCAAATGCAAGGTTGTATGCCAGATTCAAGAGGTATACCTCCGCGTTTGAGAGTTCAGGTGTATGATCACGACCTGACATCCAGCACATTTTTGGGCAAATTTGAGTTTGCGCTGACAAAAGAAGTCATGGGCGATCCTGATCATGGGGTAGACCCCAAACCACTCGAGCAGTGGTTTCAATTGACAGACGAAAGCATGAAAGAGCGACGCGGAGAGCTGAACTTGATTCTAAAGCGAGGACCTTTCCCGGGAGACGAAACCGACGGCATGTTGAGCAATGGTACCGAGGGCAGCGGGTCTGCTGCGCTCTATCTCTCTGTTGTTAGTTTGAGCAGCAATTTCACAGGGAAAGACGGCAAACCACCGCGAAAACCTTTCCTAGGTGCCACCGTTTCGCTGGACGGCCGAGACATCTTCCAAGTAAAGGGCAAGCCACTTCCAAACGATTGGGGCAAGACGAAAGAGCTCAAGGAAAAGTTTGTTGTTTTGCTTGGAACGTCGCTGACAAGCCCTCAGCTGTCAAATACGGAGGTATTCATGACTGTAGCTGAAAAGCGTTGGGGACTGCTTGGAGAAAAGTCAAGCACTATCGCCCAGGGGGTTATTCCGAAGCTCCACAAAGTACTTCCGATGTCGTTAGGTACTCCACACCGAATGACGGTCCCTCTCCGTCCCCATGGGGACAACCAGGGTTTGACCCTTGGCACAGCAGATGTAGAGTTGCTCTGTTTGCCAAGCTGCTCTGGTCGTCTTGTGGTGTCCATCGAATCTGCGGACGGGATTAAACGAAGCGATTTGTTCAGTAAGAATGATCTTCGGGTGGAGATGAAGATTGCAAACGGAAGCAAATCTTGTAACGCACTGGAATATACTTCTACCAAGTCTGGGGCCGGGAGTTCAGCGGTTTGGAAAGAGAACAAAGTCCTCCTTTACTCGAATGATGGTGAAAGCCAGGAGCCGCACTTAGAGATTGTAGTGGTTGACGTTGACACAGTATCAAATGACACATGTGGGAAAGTCATGATTCCAATTCTTGATCTTGTGTGTAGAGCCTGCAAGGAAGGGAACGGTGGATCATCGGAGGTTGCTTCTCGAAAATACGAGCTAGACGGCGGTGGAGCAGTGACACTTGGGCTTCGATTTGTTCTCGCGTCCAACGTTTTCGAAGAGCAGAAGAAGGAGGAGAGTAAACACATTCTTGACTTGAAACGCATGTGGAATACACTCGATGCCAACCGGGACGGTAGACTCACCAAGGAGGAGCTGACGGAGGGATTGAAGTCCGTGCCAGGGTGTGCTGCCTACCTGGGAGTTGATGGGGATGTGTTTTCTCCTGATGAACTGTCCAAGACCAGCGGCCAAGCTGCTCTCGAATCGCTCTTTGATGAAATGAATACAAATGACGACAACATCATAGACTATGATGAGTTTCGAGCTTTCGTGGAGTCAAAGAAGGATCGGGAGAGGGCGCGTCGACTTAGTGCTGAAAGGGAGAGAGAAAAGGAGCGACAGGCGCGCGAAGCTTCGCGACGTAGAGAAAAGGAGCGAGCCAGAAAGGAGGCTTTAGATGCACAGCGCGAGCTTGAGCTGGAGCGGGAACGCGAACAAGCTGAGATTGCCCGGAAGCGTGCAGAGTTGCGAAAGAGACAAGAGCGCGAACGAGAAGAAGAAAGGCGGCTAAAGGAAGAGGAGAGAGTTCGGCAAGCGGAGGAACGGGCAAAGGAGGAGCTACTCCGTGCCAGCGAGGAGAAGAACAGGCTCGCGGAAGAAAAGGAGAGGAAACGAAAGGAAAAGAAGCAGGCAAAACGACTCGCTCACAAGAGACCTGAAGATGTTCTCCTGTGGAGAACGCGTGATGTAGTCGAATGGATCGTGGAAGATCTGGAGCTTCCTCAGTATGGTGCTCAATTCGCAGAAGGCGCAGTAGATGGCCCGTTGCTGGTATCTTTGGGTGATGACGACCTCGAGCGCGATCTAGGAGTGAGTGATCCCTTGCACCGCAGAAAAATTATTTTGCGAGCTGCGAGGCTTCTTGAATTACACGAAGAGAGAGATAAAAAGGGAAGCCGAGAAGCAAAGAGAGCCTCGCGGAAGAAAACTGCTTCGCGCTCCGCGTCCATGTCCCAAAAAGACGCGCTCGCCGAGAACCACTTAAAGCGGATGCAGTTCACCAAGAACAGTCTGGAGGACAGCATCGCTCGTAATGCAGGTCGCAAGGCGGACGCAAAGCAGGAAAAAAATGAAAGATTCGAATATGTTAGGTCTCCGACACTGGAGCCGGAGAGATCCGATGCATTTGATTGGTTTAGCCCAAAGTCGGCCTTTCGTCACGACAAATCAGGACATAGCACTGACGACGAAAGTGAGGAGGACGAAGAAAGTTTTCGAGCTGCAATGTTGGAGGTGCGCAAGCGAATCGTGGAGATGAACCCACTCGTAGGATCTCGAGATGTACCCTCCAGCGACGGGTTTAGAGCGGAGAATACCATGAAGAACGGTGAGTCGTTGTTTAGCAGCAGTCCGAAAGCGGCGCACCTCAAGTCTCTGCCTCAAGAGTACTGGTTCAAAGACCAATTGCCTTGGTGGAGCACAGAGAGCAGGGTGCAATCGAGGGCAATGCCGAAGAAAGCTACGGTCCGCGAAATGCTGCACGTCTTGAAGGAGGCCATCACTCTATTCGGGCATGAGTTGGAGCGTAGGAGAAAGTCACAAACGGCACTTTCTTCGTCATCTCGTGAAATTGATCGGGAGAAACAAAGGCTTTTAGACGTCTATCAAGTGTTCTGTGAACTCAAGAATAATGGCGGGGATAGTTCGCCCGGACTGACACGGATGAAACTCTTTGGGGCTGTTACACATATTCTAAAGCTGGAGATGACTTGGGCGCAGTTGGGGGAGTGTTTTCACAAACTGTTGGATGGAGAAAAATCAAATTCGATAAGCTTTGAGGCGTTTGCTGAGCAATTTCGAAACGAAAATGCTGGCACACGGTTTCGCGATTCGCAGAGGTCCGAGTTGCTTCGTCCATCACCCCCAAAATCACATACCTCCGTAAAGAGGCCTTCCAGGAGCGGAAATACGCAGGCGAATCCACTTCGTAACATATTGTTCGAGGTGTGCGAAACTCTTGTTAAGCACAGGACCAGCCTAAGAAGTGTCTTTGAGGCTTTCGACCGAAACAATTCCGGAGATATTTCCGTCGCTGAATTTGCTTCATTAATGCGTAGCATTGGCGGCAAGCTTGAGAAACAGGACATTTATGATCTCATGAGCTCAATGGATGAGAACTTTGACAGAAGAATCACGTTTTCTGAGTTTATCAGTTTCTGGACGGTTGTGTTCTCCCAGTGGCTCTCCTACCTGAAAAGCCTGCTTGGCGAGCATGGCAACAATCGTTCGCTACGTCTATCTAATGGAGCTTTGATGCGTGAAGAGGAGCTCGAGGACCTGATTGCGAATGTGGAGACTTCTGCATCGCTGATGTTTGGCTCAGGCTTCCGCTTTCCGGACAAAGCAGAGCCAGCCCATCGCCTTCCTGGGCCATTCACTGCACTTCTCGGGCACTCGGGAATGGGAAGCGGTTCTGTCAAGAGATCACTGTCTCCACCGCCAAGATCGTCGTCGAGAGGGAAGCATCGTCACGAGAGACCTATGTCGTCATCACGGTCAAATAAACGTTTTCAGGTACATCTTGTGTCATCGCCTGTGTCCGAGGCTGAAGAGCTGTACAGAACTCAAGCTAGTGAAGCATTACAGGAATTATTCCCTGGGCCGCGCGACTCTCCCCGAGGAAACGGATTGGAGGCAGCAAGAGCTCTCAGAAGATGATAACAAAACTTCATACGGTTCTCCTTGTTTCCTGTGAGTTTGGGCATGATGCATGGCGCGCCACATCATCTTTCTTGCGATTGTTTTTGTTTTCCGTAGATTTTGTTCAATTGTTGATTGGCCCCCTTCATTTATTTCTTTTGGCAGCGAAATGCTATCAGTTGATTTCTCTTCTCGGCGTTCTGTTCCTTCCTCCAAGCCGCCGTGACCGTCTGTCTAGGCTAGGCTACTGACTAGCTAGAGTAGCTAAAGAGTAGCTACCCAGACAGCTGTAATAGCTAGCTAGCTAGTAGAGCACGGAAGAATTCATAGAATTCATAGAGGTGGTTGTTGGCAAAAAAAAATCTTCTTTCGTCCAAATTGCCTCCGAGCAAGACACAAGGGTCGCTCTCACCGTCAGTCTGAGACAGGTTGGCGCATGTCGTAAGACGAAGGAGCCGCACAGAGGCACAAAAGAAAATAATAATAAGAGTCAGAGTCAAAGTCAGAGTCAGAGAAAGAGGAGGGAGGCCTGTCACGTGGCGCGGTTGCAGAAGCGCTTCATGTCGATTGGGCAAGCGAGTGCTTTTGTACAGTGGCAGCGCTGCGCTGGGGCGCAGGGATCGGAGAGTGGCTGGCAGAACTAATTTGAAGGGGAAGATTCATTACGCTAAGCTGCGTCGAAGACCATGGGACGCGTGGCCACTGACGATTTGTGGTGGGTAGGTGTGATTCTCTCCGTGTTCTCTGCGTTCTTCGGGAGCCTCGGGGACAATCTCATCAAGCTCAGTTTTACAAAAGAGGAACTCGCGGTGGAGTCCGGCAAGGACAGGACGCCAATCTATTGCCGCCCACTGTGGTGGCTGGGGATGCTGTGCATCACGGTCCTCAACACGTGCATGACGCTCACAGCGTACTCTTTCGCCGATGCGGTAAGTTTGAAGTGTTTCATGGAGCCCCTTCCCGCCACATCCCTGTTCCGAGACTGCCTGGATGGCACCACAAGAGCTGTTGCCGCTAACGTGAGGAGGTTTCTATGATCAACAGTCTTTAACGATTCCGTTTGCCGGACTGCACATTTGCTTCAATATTGGTTTTGCTTGGCTTCTGAATAGCGAACGCTTTACTGTTAAGCAGGTTGGATTCACAATAATAATTCTGGTTGGTGTGACTGTGGTTCTCGTTGCAGGAAACCACGACAGCGTAACGTTTCAACCGAATGAGTTTGCCGATCTCTTCGCGGAACCTGCTTTCATAGCCATGACTTTCATCATATTTTTCTTGATTTGCGTTGAGACGCCGGTCGCTCTTCTTCATCACGACGGGCGCCTCAGATGTCTGGCGTCTAGTGCGCTAGTGGGTACCGTTGCCGCAGTAACACAGGTTACTGCCAAGATCACCTCGGAGAGCGTCCTGAATGCGATTCACGGAGATGCCGACAAAGTTTTCTCAGACTGGGTCGTGTACGTTGGATTAGTTTTCTTAGTCTCTGCTGCACTTGCACAGCTCGTTCTTTTGAATCGCGCGTTGTCCATGTACAATGCCTTTGTGGTCGTGCCTGTGTACAACAGCTTTTTGATCATTCTGGGGAGCCTCTACGCCGCCGTCTTGTTCCAAGAATACAAGCGCTTCGAGGTCATTTCAGAGGTACTCATGCCGGTTGGGGTCTTGTCCACAGGAGTAGGGGTTGCTCTGTTGGCTTTCGACCACAATCCTGAAGAATCCCGGGAGCTTGTGCTCGGTCCAGAGAGTAGCGAAATTGCACTGATGCCGCGTGCGCAAAGCTTCTCACACTCGCCTATTTTAGGTGATGAGGTCAGCCATTATCGACAGACGTCAATGTCTCAATTTTCGCCACGAACTAGCCAGTCCTACAACGACAATCTTCGGAATCTTTCGTTCACTCAGGATAGCGCGCTAGACCCGATCCGTCCATCGTCCGACGCGAGCGTGGGGGATCATGAAGAGGATAGTTTAACACTCCATTAATTATTGCTTCTTTTTAATTTCCAAAAAAAGGAATTTGACTGATTCTACATACATTGCCGCTTCTGAATTTCGCGCTAGATCTCTCTTCAAGATCTTCAAGCCTCACATTTTCGGCCTCCACTGACACGCCTCCCCAGCGCTCGTTGGAGCGAGTTTGCACAAATGCTGAAACGCTATGGCCACTATCTGATTTCAAAGCTAGAGAAAGTACGGGACGGGCAAAACCTCGGTAAAGATCCGCGAGGGACGCGAGGGAAGGCTGGGTTGCTCACGGGACTGCTGTCGCAAGCAGAGCTACGTACCCACGTACATGCTTTGTGAGGCAGCTTATACCATGTCCATATCTAGAGGTTTAAGGTCAATGCCTTGCTCAAATGACAATCTAATCGCGTCCTCAATGGACTCCTCCTCTGTGGCGCCACTGTACTGAGTTGATCTCCAAAATGAACGAGTGTACCATCGAAACTTGCTTAAAGTCACAGCACCCCCGACCAATAGACCAAGAGCAACAGCGATTTGCACCGCCGCGCCAAGATACCACACCTGGTTGTTTGCAGCAAGCGCAATTGCGCCGATTAGGCTTGCGAATGCAAGTGTAGCTACCCCAAGTGAAAGAGTAGCTACAAGCACATGTCCGATGGACTGGACGCCTTGGCGAAGCTGAAAAGCTCCCACAACGGTCCAAGCCGTCGCGGCGGCAACCGCTAATGCAACGGCGGCTGGAGGGCTTCGCTCTCTGTTGCCAAGCGCAGCAGCTCCGAGCGCAGCCTGGGAAATAGACAACAACACCAGAAGGATCGCTGCAAACGCCGTCGGTCTGGGGTCCAACCTAGGCTGCTCCTCATGTCCTGAAAGCTGATGGCGCTGCAGTTGTGGCGGCTGTGCTGCTGCGAGGAGGCTGGCGACGGTAAGCCCTGCCGCAGAGACCGAGGAGGAGGTCGCGGTGATGCATAGCGCGACGAGCCCAATCACAACCCCTGTCACATTCGGGACCCACCAGCGCATTGGCATTGCCGAAACTTGCTCCGCGAGAACAGTCCACGAGCTGCGCTCCCGAGAAGCGGTCAGAAGGCCGGCGTATGAGCTTGGTAGGTTTATGACTCTGTGACTCTCGTTCGCCTCAAGCAAGCATGCTCACAGGAGTGAGTGCTCTTCCAACCAGCGGGAGCGAACGACAGTGAGCAGCTGTTCACCCTGCTTCGTGTGGTGTCTTCCAACCAAGAGGCTCAAAAGGCACTGAGAATGACCAGACCCTTTTTCTTGAAGTTTCTCCGCCGCAGCCGGCCCTCTATCACCGACCCGCAGTAGCTTAGATAAATAGAACCGAGTACCGGTACCACGGTGTGCCCTTGAAATAACTTGACTTACGAGTTGGAAACCTGTGTATGCACCGAGACTGTAAGCAATGAGCGAGGACCCTGGTTCCTGAGGTTTTGTCCCAGTTGTCTTCCTCTTCACTCAAAGACTCCTGGAGACTCTCTCGCTCACAGTCGTTCTAATGGATCGATTGGATCGATCATGAATGTCCATGATACATCATGATACTCCGACGCATACCGTTAGTATACTACCAGTCACGGTACTCGAGTACTCTAGTACCGGTACGACTGCTTCAATAGAAATCAAAGCAAAGAAATCTCTGAGCAGAACTGCAGTGAGGTACGGTACGAGTACTGACAGTGAGGAAGTGGACGAGCTGTCACTGGCACGTCTGGCAACTTGAAGATGGACTGTCAGCGGCTCATTAGTTCAATCATCAGAGTCAGAATCAGTCATTCACAGTGAGAATAAATCCACTGTCACTGTCACGTCAAAAAGCAACAAAAAAATCTTTTCCAGGAAGAACTCAACAGTTCTAGTATCTATTATCCGGGAAGCTATGAGAATACCAGTGCTACTCCGCTCTATGAGGGCTCACTAAAGCTTCTCTCACCCTCTGCTTCACAATCGGAACTGACAGGTCTGACTGGAGTGCTAATAGAGTGGTACAGCTCAATCTCATTTGCTACTAGCTACTATTGTATCAATAGTACCTAGTAGTACCGATGGAAATTGAGGCATCCAGAAGAATGGAATTATCCTAGAACCTCGTTATGGGCACCTAACCATCTCGTATGTCTACATAAGAACGATTAAAGTAATGCTCTCTATGGAGTCCAGGTACATTGGAAGTAAGGAAGTCAAGGGCTAGCCTACCCTACTGCTGTTATGGAAATAGGAATAGCTACTACAATTATAAGGAAAACTAGAAGGAGGGAAAAAAAGGCAGCTACTGAGTACCCTCGCCACTCAGAGCCAATACCAAACATGACTAGACGAAACTGCTGGCTGAGCAAATACGACTAGTAGGAGTAAATAAGAAAAGCTAAAGAACCACTGATAGTTGGCGCATAGTTTGACACGGTCAAGACGGAAAGAGAGAGAGAGAGAGAGAGACAGAATGAGAGAGCATGCATGAGCGTGCAGACATCCGCAGAGTGTGAGTTAGTTGGCTTAGTTGGCACCGGTTGAGTTGGTCGAGTTGTGCGTTGCGGGAAGCGACAGCCACTGAGTCGGACGGGCAAGGACCTCAGCAAAGGCTTGCACATACACAAGTCACACGTCACACATCACACGTCACACTCACGTAGTACGCGCAGAGTTGCTCAAGCAGCTCACAAAGCACAAAGTGCGCGAGACTGAGCCAGCGAACGCCGAGTGGATGTTGGTCCGAGAGGCGCGGCCTAGCTTGGCAGACAGACTTTCCTTTTGAGTGGAGTCGGGAAAGGCGGAGACTACAAAGGAAAGGCATCAAGCAGCGAGAGAGAGCAGGAGAGGAGACGATTTTCGATCAAACTTTCGCGGCAGAGTGGTGCGCTGGGCCGCGCGTATCTAGCACTGGGTGTTGACTAGGCGACACTTTTGTGAGTGAGTGAGTGAGTGAGTGAGTGAGTGAGTGAGTGGCCGCCATGGCGACAGAACAGCGATCCGAGGGCAAACAGAGCGTCCCTGTACCGAGGTTTCTAGTGAAGGCTTTCGAAATGGTTGAGAGCAATGCGCATAGCGAGTATGTTGGATGGAATGATGACGGGACCATTATTGTCATCCGCAAGCCTCATGAATTTTCAGAAAAGGTTCTGCCAAAGTACTTCAAACATTCAAACTATGCGAGTTTCGTGCGGCAGCTCAACATGTACGGGTTCTCTCGGGCAACTGAGATCGAAGAGCAGGCGTTCAGACATCCGCTCTTCTTGCGCGGAAAGCCGCAAAACTTGGCTCGCATGAAGCGGAGATACAGCGCAAAGAAGAGCGAGAGCAAAGTAGATCTTGTCAGCTCTCAGAAGAAGGAGATTGACAATCTCCTCGCGGAGGTGAAGAGTCTGCGGCAAAAAGAGCAGGAGTTCGATATGAAAATGAAGGATCTCAAAATGACAAACACACATTTAGACCAGGAGAACCTTCAATTGTGGCGAGCGATGGAGGAGGCCAAAAAGCGGCAGTCTAAAATGGTGAAGCGTATGAAGCAGATGATGAGCTTTATGTACTACATTTGCCAGGAGGAAGGCAGACGGGTTCCCGCCGTTGCGAGCCTGTTGCCCAATCTCCTCGAAGTCGCGAAAGATTGCGGTGTGGAGTTTGACCCCAAAGAGGAGATGCCCAACAGTTTACTCGCAACAATTCCTCAAAATTCCAATAACGATCTCGTGAGAATGGATACGATCGGGACCATCGGGGGCCTGGAACCACTTGATACTCCAGGGCTTTCCACATCGTCGAGTAATCTTCGCCCCGACGATATTCGCGAGGTCGACCTAGCGCCCGGGGTGGGGGCTTCATCTCAGCCGAACCAATTCGAGAGTTTGAACAGCAGCAACGATTTGACTTCGCTCAATTCTCTTGTTCCGTACCGCTCTGCTGACCCGCTGACTAAGCACGCGTCGATTCAGTCGTTTATGGATGTCATGGAGCAGTCGAAGGACGGCTCCTCTTTTGGAAAATACAACGATCTCGCGCGCGGAGTGAGCAAGTACATCAGTGATCAGGACGACACCTTGCGACGCCTTGAGTCGCTCTCAAGCACCTTGTCCGATCCCTTGCATATATTTTCCAACGACAACGATAAAGGGGACGCTAATGAGGACGATGAGCTCATCGATTTTGAGCACGACATGCAGGAGGACACACAGAATCAAAACCTTCAAAACACAGACACTGATTTGAACACAGATGGCGGCACGGGTTTGTCTCCGCAACCTTCATTTGCAATCGATGCTAGCGAGATTCCTCTTGAGTCGTCTCTCGGCGATGATCTCAATGTGGGCTTGGATGGGGAGAACGTGGAAGGGGGTGTCGGCGAGCCGATGAGCAGAAAGCGGCAAAGGCTTTCGTAGGAACACACTATGCCTGGCCTTTGCGGCCCTTGCAAATCTGTTTTAATATGATTGGTTGCCTGACTTGCTGCACTTTTGAAGAGAGAGTATCAGAGGGAGTTATTGTCTCAGCCTTTAGTTTCTCGTTGGAATCGAGCTGACACGGATGTCGGTTTGCAAAGTGCTAGAAAGACGTAAAACGAAACTCTTGTTCTCGGATAAAGACAACGGAAATGAAATCTTTGAATCCAACTATGTTTTCACCTCTCAGTTCCACAAATTCGTTATCATGATGGCTCCGTCCCTCTCTCGTTCCAGACAGTGACCAGAGTTCGCAGAGACTCTCCGTTCACCTTCACGTGTTGTCCCTTTCATCTTTTCTTGGCAATTTTTCCTTGCTAACTTGATTCCCTGTCGTCTCACGACCACCCCAAAAGGTTCCTGGTGTGTTGCATGTGGTCCTTACTCCGTTTTGCAAAATCAACAAAGTTGCTAACAATCAACAGTTCCACATTTGAGTTTACAGGTTAGAATTTAGACTCTTCCGAAGGACTAATAGCTAGTTAGTTCGAACCAGCAGAAACCTCCCCGCCACGTAAAGTGCAGGCAAGTGTCCTCGAGCACCAATTACGTTTTGTACACGTACTCGAGTATCAACTAGAAGTACCCACTTGCAGCCAGCTGAGTAGAGTTGGACCAGCAAGTACGGGCACTAGCTGGTGACAAGCTGCACAGAAGCAAGATGGAGGGGAGCAGGAGGCCCACGAGCCAGCTGGAAACTTGGCTCAAGGTCCACTCGTTGCTGGAGTGTAAGTTGTTTTGGCTCAAGTAGGTGAAACGGCCGGGTTTGTATCCACTTTCTCGGTGTACTAATATGGGAGGAGTTCTGCAATGTGCGCTTCGCGGCTCTAAAATCAGCGCGAGCCGAGTATGTTCGCAACCGCGGGGTGGCCCAGCTCTCGCAGCTGGTCAACGGGTACGTAGCCAGCTCTGACTTTGGGGGAACAGGTGCTCTGAAGCCTGTGGGTCTCGTGTTAAGAGCTCTGTTGTCGACAACGCTAAACTCCAAGTCATGGGAAGCTCGCCAAGCAGCTGCCAAAGTGGTGGACGCTGTTCTTGCTGCGATGGAGCAGCACGATGGTGTTGCTTTAGGCTGGCTTGGGAAGGTGTCCTCCAGTTGCCGGCTCCTGTCTCTCGAAGCTGTAGACCTTGACAGCATATTTGAACTAGCAAACCCGCTGCTTTCACAGTCTAAGGAAAAGTTTGGCTGTCAAGGAGATAGGTCCGATTTGCGTAGCGAGCGAGCTCAAGTGCTGAAAAGTTTGCGTACTAGCACGTTCAGGTTTAGAAGCGAAGACGCGTGTCTCGACGATGACGACGCAGAGGTGAGCCACGCGAATGCTATGGCCGTGCAGTCTCACTCTTCCCTCATCGATGAGGACGATGTCAGAATTTCAGAACGGACAATAAAGCAAGAGACAGGCGTATCACAGATCGAAACGAAAATGACCGCCATTTCAAAGCTACTCGGTGAGAATAGAGGCAAGAGAAAAGCTAGCGGCGATCTCAGCGACCGCCCTCTCAAAGCCGAGAGGTCTCAGC
Organism: Parietichytrium sp. I65-24A; assembly: GCA_012862575.1. Lineage (NCBI taxonomy): Eukaryota > Bigyra > Thraustochytrida > Thraustochytriidae > Parietichytrium > Parietichytrium sp. I65-24A. The sequence continues at coordinate 268,651 of BLSF01000052.1, forward strand.
AGAGCGCTAGACAGCAAGCCCAAGCCAAGCTGCACCAAGAGCCTTCCAGTGTCACCGAATCGGACCTTGGTACGCTGTTGGAGAGCGACAGTTGGGCAGATGCGCAGGAGCTATCAGAATTGTTTTTCAAGACGTGGATAGTCCTTATTCAAAACATGCTGAGCGAGAGCTGGGAGGCGCGTCATGGTGCATCTGTTGCAGCATGCGCGGTTTTCCAGCGTTGGCGGGTTCTCTTGGCGACCGAACCGAACCACCACATTTACTCGAGACAGGAGTTTGCTGAGGTCACCAACGATGTGGCGACCCGGTGCCTTTGTGTCTTGGGGATGGATCGGTTTGGGGACTACGCAGAAGACAACGTTGTCGCTCCGGTGAGGGAAACCTGTGCGCAATTGCTTGCTGTGTCTCTTCTCTGCACTGCAGAAAAGCGTTTTACGGACATCTTGTGTTCAATGATTTCCGACAGCTCTACAATTGATGTGCGCGAAACGGAGAAAGAACCCGCGAAAACCACGGATTCCTTTGCGTCAACACTATGGGGCAGGCGGTTTGGGGCGTTACTCGCGGCGAAGTATGTCGTCGTCGCGACAGATAGCAGGAACGATTCCATCGTACAACGATTGCTCTCCGCCGCGTTTGATATTCTTTTGGAGGAATCTGAAAGCAAGATTATTCGCAAAAGCAAACGCTTTAAAGAGACTGCTGTTTATAACGACGACATCCGGCGCGCTGCTGGAGACGTTGTCTTGGCTGCATTCACACCAACTTGCTCACTCGAGGACTTCATTGACAGTGACTTTGTCCCGTCACGTATAAGTGCCGTGATGAATCAAATTGTGGAGAACCGGGTTCAAATGGGCCAAACTGCAACAGTTGATGAACTGGTAACCAGACTGTGGACTCTTCTGAACTTTATGGATGCGGACACCGTGGTGTGTTCGTCAAGCATCCTCCCATTGTGCATACTGGCTTCGTTCATATGCACTCCGGTGTATGATTTATTGAACGCTGTGAAGGGAAAATTATCTCATCCGTCGTCCCTTGTTCGAGCAGCGGCAATAAGTTCGCTTCGATTTCTCTTTCATCGCCTTGGAAATGAATGCAACGCTGGCCAGCATTTTGCAAATGCGTTGACCACAGTTACCCAGGAATTGAGCAAGCTGCTTTTGAACACAATGTTTCGACAGTCCAGTCTGGTTCTTGAGGCCCAGCGTGAAGTTGGCCCTGCGGCAGAGCAGATGTTAGTCTCAGCAGAGGAAAATTACAAAAGAGCATGCGGGTTGTGGACTTGCTTTCTGGAATTCTGTGGCAACACTCCCGAGGGTCGCTTAAACTTTGCCGAGCTTCTGAGCCAATGTATGAGTCATTTCTCCAGTAGAGACGAGACATCTTTGCTTCGCGTCGAAGTGTCTTCTGAGGGAACACAGAAATCCAAACACTCAAGCCAGATTCAAAGCAGCACGATGTCCGAGGACGGCGGCCGGCGCACCGCGACGTGTTTTGCCATCCAAAGCCTGCTTGGGTTTGGGCATGCTACCTTTTACGACGAATTCAATATCTTTGCTCAAAAGTGGCTCGCGTCGCATGATTTCAAACACACTGCCCTGCTACTTGAAGCCGGAGCGAATTGCCTTTACGAATCGCAGATGTCGGCGGAAAATAGGCAATATATTAGACGAATATTTGAAGATAACAAAGTGGACGCTGCAGTATTCAGCGGGTCCCAAAGTGGTGTGGACAGATGGGTTAGGCATGCACAGATTGCCCTGTACGCATCTTGTTGCTTCCTCTGCGAATCATTTTTGCGGGCAGGGCTCGACAGCACGCATGTCAAATCCGAGAGTTCGGTTGTACAGAGCTTTTGCCAGAGAGCTGGCGAGCATGTGGAGACTTACTCGCCTGATGACACCCTCAATGGCGCCAAACGTTTAGTGGAGGAAGTGGCCCCTCGCTGGCTAAGCTCACTTCGCGCGCCTTCGTCTCGCGAAGAAGCTCGAATCTGGAACCTCGGGACGAATTCCGCTCGAGAAGCTGTTCTTGCACACACTCGTGTACTCGAAGATCGCATTTCGCGTTCGTGGGTGCAAATATCCGCCCTACAGTCCTGCGTTGTAGTATTTGGTTTGAGGGCAGAAGACACATTGCCTTCGCAGGTTGGGCCACTGATTCAGCCGTTGCTAGACGCGGTGAAAAAAGAGTATGATCCTCCATTTGACTCGAATTTGAGCAACCTGCTAGCGGCCGGGTGTGCGCTGCTGCTCGAGCGCCTTCAAATGGAGGGCGGTACTCGAACCAAGGCTCTTCGTAAGTTGGGGCGGAAGATAGTCCACAGCAAATTTCAAGGGCCGAATTTACAGACACTGGCTTGCATATCAAAGCGATCGACGAGTGCCAATGAATTATGGTCCAGGTTGCCAGAGCTGCACGAAACTCTCAGTCGATTTTGTACGAGCGTGAAAGACTGTGCGCAGGAGACGAATATCAAGCCACCTGGGGGCGAGGAAATGAAAGATTGCTTCCGGGCTCTGACGTCCGTGTTATCTGTTGAAAACATTCTGAAGGACGAAACATTAATTTACATTGAAGCGTGTTGCAAATGGGTCAGTGTTTCCGAAGAATCCGGGTGCTGCCTTAACGAAATCATTACATTCCTGCAAAAGTGTATGGACATACCTGACTTGAGAGCCACCACGTGGGAAATTCTTCACAAGACATTTTTGTCGTCCATCACGTCTCTGACAACCTTGGACGCTGAACTGCGAGATCTAGAGAGAGTCATAGCCCGAAACATTCGCCGTCTTGAGATCTTCTCCTCGCTCTTGAGTCATCGCCATAGCCTTCCATTTGTCCCAAGTGTGGTCTTTGCATTCTTGAGAGGAATGCAGGATGCCAACTCAGTCGCCATTCAAAAGTTAAGTGGAGCTTGTTTTGCAAAAGCTGTGGAGCTGACGCCATTGTTAGTCAATGAGTTTGAAATTCGCGCAACGGGAGCTGAGACTTCATGCAGCGTCCTAGACAATCGGGTACAAAAAGGTTGCGAGATGATCCAGGGTCTTCTGAGTGGAGCAGGAGGACTGGTCGGCCTAGATCCTTTCGGGTCCATCCAGATTGCTAAGTCTTGCGGTATAGAACTCCGAGATTACCAAAAGGAAGGGGTGGTATGGCTTGGTTTCTTGGCCGAGTATGGCCTCTCAGCAGCACTATGCGATGACCTCGGACTTGGCAAAACGCTCATGGCTCTGACGCAGATCGCTGCACGGTCGAGGTCTATCGCCGGGTCTCATCTTTCAGTTGTAGTCTGTCCCTCAAGCTTGAGTGGCCACTGGGCACAAGAGACGCGGAAATGGTTTAGCGAGCAGCTGCTTCCCATCGAATATGTCGGAGAGCCTCAGAGAAGAAGCGCGGCTCTGGAGACTGGCTTGCACAATATGGGTGAGAAGCACGGTGTACTCATCGTCTCTTACGCTATTCTGGCGCGAGATATTGCCAAGTTGGAGGAGTTTGTCAAAGGCCCAAGTCTAGTGTACTGTGTTCTGGACGAAGCACACAGCATTCGAAATCCACACACTTCCGCAGCAGAAGCGAGCAGGCGAATCGGGAGTCGAGCGACACACAGGTTGGTGATGACAGGGACGCCAATTCAAAATGACGTTACCGATCTATGGAGCCTCTTTGAGTTCCTCATGCCAGGGTATTTGGGAGAGCTGCGAGTTTTTGAGTCGAATTTCGCCAAGCCGATTCGACATTACAAGCAGAGCGGAAAAGCTGTGGATGAGGATTTAACTGAGCATCCCGCACCAAAGATGCAGAGCTCGGGCGATGGCGAAGGCATTGTGGAGGAAGAGGATTCCAAAAGCCGAAAAAAGGGTCGAAGCCCCGATGATCAGCAGGCAGTTCTTGCGCTGGAGTCGCTGCATCGACGAATTCTTCCGTTTCTGTTGCGCCGCAAGAAGGAGGATGTTCTGAAAGACCTGCCTCCGAAAATTATTCAAGATATTGTGCTCGAACTGACCGTGCAACAAAAAGCCCTATATAACTTTCTCATGGAGGAGTTTTCTGGAGCTTTAACGGCGGTTTCAGCTGGTGCAGGAGGCTCATCCAAACATGTATTTTCAGAGATAAGCCGACTCTTGTCTGCTTGCACGCACCCGTTGCTATGTATGCGTATGATGATGCAGAGCGCTAAAAGCCGAATAGAGCGCCGCCAGCTGGAGAATAAGATCTCAAATTTGAAGGATCTTGGGCCAAAGGCATCTTGCAAGTTTCGTGCGGTTGAGCAGATTTTGAACGACCACATTGTAGCAAATCGAGCCCCTCCTAACGTACCAAGATTCTCAGACGGAGCGTTAGTAGCTGGCCGCGATGAGGGCAATGAAGATCACGGTCCGAAAGCAATCATTTTTGCACAATGGAAAATGTCCCTCGACCTGCTGGAAGATCAAATCCTTAAGCATAGCTTGCAAGGAAAGCTACGGTACTTGAGGCTCGACGGTGACGTCAAAGCGCATGAGAGACAGGCAGTGGTAAATAAATTTAACGAAGACCCGACGATATCGATTCTGCTCGCAACCACTAAGGTAGGTGGACAGGGCTTGAATCTGACGGCGGCAAACATCGTGATTTTCCTGGAGAACTCTTGGAACCCACAAGATGATTTGCAAGCCATGGACAGGGCGCACCGAATCGGGCAGAAGCGCTGCGTCCAGGTGTTCCGTTTGATCACGAAGGCTACCATCGAGGACAAGCTCATGAATTTGCAGGAGTTCAAACTCGCAATTGCTTCGAGAGTTGTTGGAGCTGACAATAGCTCCGTCCAGTCCATGTACACCGAGCGAATCTTGAATGTGCTGGAAACCTCTACGTTGGTTCCAGGCCAGGACTTGAACAAAACGGTAGTGGAGTCTTGCTTGTCAGATGTCAGTGAGCTCTGGGGCACCGAGCAGTACTGCGACTTCAACGTTTCTTCGTTTGCGAGTAGAGTCCGACTTCCCGACAGGTAGACTAATGAATGCAATTTCTTTGTCTTCACAACAGAACGCGCGTAGAAATGTTAGTGAGATTAGGCACGAAAGTGAAAACCTGACCGGGCCAGTCTTGGCAGGATACTCCAGATTTAAAATATTTCAGAGCCTTTTAATTTTTTAACAGCTTTACTGCAAAGAGCAAGACAATTGGGGGAGGACCAAGCGGGACAAAAAAAAAACAAAAAAAACTTGAAAACGTCTTCGGGATTCGATTCTTGATCAACACATGCTACGAAAAAAAAGTTCTACAGAGAGAAGAAGAGCAATAGGTAAATATATCAGCAAAGCACAAGCCTCGGGAGGGGGAGAGGGAAAGGCACTGATGTTTCGATAAGGACAAAAAGATGCGCTTAAGGGAATCACCTCTTTACTGGGAGTTGTCGATCCAATCCTGCACAACGTTCTCCAAAACTGTGAGTGGAACCGAGCCGGTCGAGAGCACGAGGTCGTGGAATTCGCGAACCTTGAACTTTTTGCCAAGGGAGTCCTCGGCGTGCTTGCGAAGCTCGCGGATCTTGATCTCCCCGATTTTGTATGCACAAGCTTGTCCTGGAAGTCCGAGGTATCTGCTACTTTCGCTATCGCAGTCCTCGTACGTTCCTGCCTTGTACTTGAGCATGTAGTCCATGGCCTCCTTCTTGGTCCAGCCAAAGTAGTTCATACCAGTGTCCACAACCAAGCGGCACGCGCGAAGCATTTCTGTGACGAGTCTGCCGTAGTGAGACTCGTTAGTCTTGTACAAGCCGAGCTCAAAGCCGAGGCACTCAGAGTAAAGGCCCCATCCTTCGATGTAAGCGGTGGAGAAGTTGAACTTTCTAAAGATGTGAAGGTCGTCATTCTCCATCTGCGTGGCGACCTGAAGATGGTGGCCAGGGATGGCTTCGTGTGCGACGAGTGCTTCTGCAATGTAGGTCTTGCGAGTTTGCAAGAAGCTGGTGTTGAGGCAGAACCATCCTGGCTGGCTCAGGTCCTCTGGAGGAGGAAGGTAGTATGCACCAGGGGCGTGTGGCGCAGCGTAGGCAGGAATTGGGCGAATGCCGAAAGTGGTGCGTGGCAATTTGCCAATAATCTCTGGAAGCTGAGGAGAGATGTCCATAGCCACTGCCCTGTAGTAGGCCAAGAGCTCCTCCTCGGTTTCGCAAACACACTTTTCGTCGATCATATCCTGGTATTCGTCGATGGCGTTCTCCCCAGTGAAACCTTCAGACTCTGCGATCTCGCGCATAGTGGTGTAGATACGCTCCACCTCCTTGACACCAATGTCGTGCACTTCCTGTGGAGTAAGGCTGGTGGTAGTGTGTTGCTGGAGTACGTATTTGTACAGGTCGTCTCCATTGGACATGCGCTTTGGCATGGACGTTTCCTCGCTAAGTTTGGCAGCAAATTCGCGCAAAAAGTCAGCAAATTCCTTGAGAGCTGGGAGCACACTTTCAGAAACGGCGGTCTCGACTCTGGTCTTGAGCTCTTCTGGCCCATTGAATTTTGCCCAGCGCTCGTTGACAAGGGCGGTGAACGGGTCGATCTCAGAAGCCAAAAGCGCGTCGATCTGGCTTGGGATGTTCTCCAAAACTACCTTGCACTGCGTGATGTTCTTCTCCAGGCCCAAGTCCAAGAGCTTGCACTTGTTGTTCACGTAACGTGGCACGTCTTCCAGACGCTTGATGAACATCTCTACGTCCTCCTCGGTCTCGAACTTGTTCTTCTCGAGCACCTGTGGAAGGTCAGTGTGTGGGGAAGACAAGGTAGACACGCTCACAAGGTAGTTCTCAAGCTCAATTCCGCGGATTGTGCTCTCAATGTTGTCCAAGAGCACGAGGAAGGTGGTCTTGCCGTTGAATGTCCAGCCCTTGAAACGGTTCTTGTTGCTCTCTGGAAACATTTCCTTCAGGCGGTCGCGGTAGCCCTCGAACACGCTCTTGATGAGCTCGTAATGCTCGACGGTCTCCTCGTCAAGGCGGTCATCGTAGTCGTGGTTGCCAACGAAGGTTGCGTTGGTTGGGTTGAGCTTCAAGCACTCGTTCCAGAACTCATCGATGATGGCCTCGAAGTCTTCGTAGGTGGCCTTCTTGGACTTGGAGACGCGAACTGACTTCTTCGAAACGCGCTTCTCAGCAACAGGGGCAGGCGCAGGAGCAGCCTCAGCTGGGCTGCTCTCCTCGGCAGGAGCAGCTTTCACGGAAGCCTTGCGCTCCTCCTTCTTCGCGAGCCTCTCGGCGGTGGTCTGCTGGACCTTCTTCTTCTTGGTGAAGCAAAACATCGTTGCGGGATGGGCTGTTCTATTCCTTGTCTGATCCACAACCTCCTTTCGCGCAGCACCTCTTCTGCGCTCTGCTTGCTCGTTTCCTCGCGTCCTCTAGGTCTGCCGGATCGCTGTTCTCAACTTGTTGTTGATCTGATCTGATCTGATCTGATCTGCTCCGACCTGCCCTTACCTTTCTTTCTTTGTTTCTCCTCTCTCTCTCTCTCTCTCTCTCCACACTCTCCACCCAACTGACTCCAAGTCACGCCCAAGCCGTGCAAGTCAGTCCCTTAGTGAGTGAGTGAGTGAGAGAGTGAAGCACCTCTTCCTCACGTTTGATCAGGGCAGTCTCTACCGGGTCAGTAGCGTCTACAAGGTGTGTGCCATACTTTCGCTCAGAATTCAGAAATTCACAGTCAGAAGAATCAGATTTAGAATTTAGAATTTAAAATTCAGAATTCAGAATGAGAGGGTTGTTCTGAGAGGACTGAGAGGAGCAGCAGCAGTTGGTTCTGAGGGGTGTCATGGTTATGAGTTATGTACACTGCGATCCGATCTGTGCCAGTGTGCCAGTGGCATCGAGCAGAGTGGTTTTCCAAATGATTGATTACCTTCCCCCCATCTAGTAGAGTTTGGCGCGTTAAGAGGTACTAGTACTAGTACTAGTACTCCGCAAACTTTGACCCCACTCATGTCAGAGCTATCTGTCATCATGAGTCATGATCCCGTGCTTGTTCATCAATGATCAATGTGAATGAACTCAGGCTCAGACAACTGCGGCACGTATTTTTGTACCAACTCTGGAGGTCTGGACTTCTCTGGACTTGGACTCACAGGCTCGGCGGGACAATGTTGCAGTGTTGCGGAGACGAAGTGGCAACTTGGCTGATCTTCGACGTGGACTTTTTTATCACGGTTCTAGGGGACCAATGCAGGCCTGGGCAGTTGGAGATGCATTGACATTGACGGTCGGGCACAAATGAAGTGGCAGCACTAACGCCCCTCGTAGATGCTGGAAGTTGCTGGAATCGACCTCCTTTTAGCTTTGAACTTGAACGGGAGAACGGGCGAGAACACACAAGATTTTTCCGTGGCGAATGTTGAGCTCATCTCATGCTTGTTCTCACTGTCAGTGAATTACACTTACTTGCACTTTGTCGACTCCAGCGTAGCTTGCGGAGCTGGAGCTTTGTAAACGCCAGCCCAGGGTGCTTGGTACTCACAGTCAGTACATCTCAGTACACAGTACCAGCCTTAAAATAGTACACAATAGGGTAGCTGACCTTACAGGCAAGAACACTTCAAACTCACTGCAAATCTGCAGTGAACGTCGGGTAGATGTGCCGTAGTAAGTCTTAAAAACCAACACGTGCATGCGGGGTGTGCGCTCTATAGTATAGAGTGGCTGAAGGGTACGAACGGTTTTGTGCCATTGTGTTTTGTGCTCTCGAGAGTTTCGGTTTGGAGAGTTTGGAGAAGCCAAGTCACGAATCTTTTGAGATTGATTTCAATTGATTGATTGATTGAGCGTTTTGGATTTTAGATGCTCAAATACCCAGCAGTTTTCACAATTCAAAGAGACGACATGGCGCCGCGAGACGGTCGTGGCGAGGTCCTGCAAGGTCCTCGGAGTGAGAACCGAGCGCAGGTCGTACTGCCTGAGGTGGGTAGCTCAGGAACTGCAAGATTTGCGCAATTGCGCACATCTTTGGATGGCACATCTCTCGCAACAACATCTCCCGTTCAGCCGAAAACACTACACACTTCCAACTCCCGAGCGACGCTGGAAGCCGAGTTTTAGGACAAGTAAGCACGAGCGGCACAAGTTGGTTGGGAATGAATGTTGGGAACTGTCTCACTCGGAATTCTTGCGATGATCACACAAACCTACCTTGAGACTCTATCGGGCAAAGTTCTCGCCCTTGGCAGGTGCTTGCGAGCTGACCAGGGGCTACTAGTACCACTGGACAATCTTGAGTCTGTATTATTTTAGCAATGTGGAGCAAAGAACACCGGTCAAAGTCCAGTCGCGGGAGACCTCGGGGCGCAGGGAGCGCAGGGCACAGGCTCGACTCGAGCAGCTCGAGCAAGTGGAACAAAAGTCGAAAAGAACTTTCTAAAGAAGCCTTGACCGAAATAAATCCTGAATCGTGCACAACCAAGTAAGTACTTGTCACCCTTGCTACAAGTGCGCCACATAATACTCACAGTCAGTACACACCGAGCGGGTGATGAGTGTTTTTGTATACGGTGACAAAAGGATGGGATCAATGATTTCTCCATCCCTCATTATCCCTCATTCCTGCCAAGATCTCACAGTGTGCCTCACCTTCACTTGGCAAGCAGGATAGCAGGAGCATTACCTTCCAGCTGTCTCTGCAAGTTGTTTTGACTGAACGATGGCGACATGAGTGACATGTGAGCCTGAGTCAGCACCTTGTATTGCACCAGCACTCTTAACATCAATCGTACCAGCTCGGACTCGCTGCTTGCGTGGCGCTATGACTAGAGCTAGTAGAGTCTGTGCGAGAACAAGCTGCAGCGTTGTCAAGCACCAAGCAAACCAGAAGCTGACGGCTCGCGGGTAAAGACCAGACCATTAGACCATTGCTTGAAAGTGAACACGGAGACGGTGAAACCTGAGACGAAAGAGCAAGAAGCGGCAAAGCAAAGATGGTGCGCGAATCACTTGGAAGGCTCATGAAGCGCGCGAGCACGCGCGGCTCCGTCAAGGTGAAGGGAGCAGCAGGCAAGGTGAATGAATATTCTACCTTGGAAGCCGTTATGGACGATATCTGGAAGTCCAACCTCGAGTTCTCCCCTGAACTCGGTTCTTTTCTCGGCAAAAGAGAGTACAACGACCGTTTCTCTCTGCTCACCGAAGAGAGCTTCGAGGCTCGCATCAAGGAGTGCGATGGCTTTTTGGAGAAGCTCGAGGAGCTTTTCCCTGAGGCAGGCGATGAGGAACGCAAGAAGACCTGGACACTGGACCAGCGCATCACTTTGAGCATTGTGAGGGACGGAGTTCGCAGGGATATGGAGTCCCACAAGCTCAAGATTTACACCATTTGCTGCCACACTATGGATAACATCATCATGTTGATGCCAATGATGATTGGCAAAGTCGCCTTTGACTGCGAAATGGACTACATTCAATACAAGGCAAGGCTTGAGGACATGCCTCGCTACCTCGGCGCTCAGCAAGACCTGATGCGCCTCGGCCTGAAGGAGGGCGTCACTCCACCACGTGTTTGCGTTGCTCCTATCCCTTCTCAGGTTGAGGGCATGCTCGCGCAAGAGACCTCGATCTTCCAGGGCCCACTTGGCGAAAAGTTTGACAAAGTTGGCGCTCCTGAGCAACTTCGCGAAGAAATCATGGCTGTCATTGATGAAAAGGTCTTGCCTGCCTTCAAGGAATTCGCGGACTTCCTCAACGAGGAGTATGTGCCAAATCTCAGCGAAGATCTTTGTGTGGCAACCCGATGCAACAATGGCGAGGAAATCTATTCCTTCCTTGTCAGGGAGTCGACCACCACTACCATGACCCCCGATGAGATCCATGACCTTGGCCTCGAAGAAGCCGACCGCATCTGGAACGCAATGGAGAAGATTGCTGAGGAAGAGGGCTTCGATTCCGTCGCCGCCTACCAGGATCACTTGGATGAGGTATGTGTTTGCAAGACCGAGGAAGAGCTTCTTCGGTACTACAAAAACGTGGCTGGCGTCATCATGCCAAAGCTTCCAGAAATCATCGGCAAACTGCCTCGCACTACCTTCGGAATCAAGCCAATTCCATCCTACACGGCAGAACACTCGCCAGCTGCGTAAGTTTCTTTTCTTTTCTCTTTGCTGAGCTCCCCGTTTGTTGCAGAAATTCTGAACCCTGACTTTTCTTTGATTTATGTGTTGACAATTGCAGCTACTACGAAGGACCACCTCAGGATCTCTCGAAGGGAGGGTACTTTTCACTCAACACCAGTTCCTTGGAGAAGCGCAAGACCTACATTGCAGAGGCACTTGTGCTCCACGAGGCATGCCCGGGCCATCATTTGCAGATCGCGCTGTCCACCGAGAACGGGAGCCTTCCTGACCTTCGCAAATACGGCGGGCACACCGCTTACATCGAGGGATGGGGCCTCTACTCCGAGTACCTCGGCGAGGAGATGAACATGTATGAGAAGAAGTCAAGCTACTACGGACGCCTCGTGATTGAGATGATGCGCGCTTGCCGTCTTGTTGTTGACACTGGAATGAACTACAAGGGGTGGACCAAGCAGCAAGCAATGGACTTTATGCTCGAGAAGCGTGCTGGTACCGAGAACGACATCGATTCGGAGACCACCCGCTACGTGGCAATCCCTGTAAGTTGATTTGAAACGCACAAGCGTTCTGCGTTGCGTCTCCTATTTCAATACGCCCATCTGACTTGAGACATTCATTTTTCACGATTCCAATGTTTTACAGGGACAAGCACTTGCATACAAGATCGGAGAGATCAAGATCAAGGAAGTGCGTAAACTTGCAGAGAAGGAGCTCGGAAGCAAGTTCAACGTGCGCAAGTTCCACGACCTTGTTCTGGGAGTCGGCAGTGTGCCACTCACCGTCTTGGAGGACGTGGTGCGCGACTGGATCAAGGAACAGCAGTGAGCATTTTTTGTTCGCCTCTGATCTCTTAGAGAATGATCGAACTCTTCATTTATCCGTTTCGCCGTCATCTAACAACTCGCCTAGTGTTCGTAGGACACCTATAGCTGACGGCTAAGCTTGAGTCGTGTCTCAAGAGATTGGATGGTTTCCTCGAGCTGCTGTACTCTCCGTCAAAGCCAAAAATGGGCAGGCGAAAAGCGACTGTCGATGATGTGATTGCCACGATACGATACTCATGAGAGCCGCCGCGTTCGTTCATCGTAGCGCCCAAGCTGCGTTTGACTCTTGTTTCTAGTTAGATGATTGTTCTCAACCACCAAATAACTGTTCATTGTTTTCGGAAATTCTGTCTGTACAGTCTGATTGGTTTCTGCTGTTCGTTCATCTTTGTAGCGCACGCCTTTTGGTTTTGGTTTTCAGCCTCCCAAGCCAAGAGTCAACGTTTTAAATACCCTTCCAATTCCTTCCCCGAATGCACAACGAAATAACATCCAGATGGACCCTTTTTCACAGAACAAATTCGATTTCACATGTCTGCTCAATGCAAAACCAGAGCATACCGGTACTACCACTGGCATCACGAACAGGCTCAATAGAAACTCGAATGTGCCGAGTATCTGAAGGCAGTGAGATTGCCTATGGCTACTCCGACGTCTCCCGAGACGAGCGAGTAGGATCGCTACTCTGGACCCTCGTACCAGGTACCAACAGTGCCCGCCGGATAGCTGCTGGTGGCAAAGAATGCATGCACGGAGTGCAGTAGGCGCAACACTTTCGAGTTTCCAACCCAAGTTGGCGGTGAGCTTGTCGAGGTGTACGAGGTGTAGGCGGGCAAGAGCACATTGCCAAGCACTGGGCCGCCGAAATTCTGCGCCTTGAATCAAGCAAGGCGGCGAGCAGAACAGAGCACAGCACAGCGACGCTCGAGAGGTCTTTGGTTTGCGAGTAAGGGGGTATTCACAGCTTGAAGAAAGATGTTTTCGAAGAAAAAGTCAAAAGAGCTGGATGCCATGGTCGACGCGCTCGAGCAGCAGAACTCTTCTTTGCACGACAAAGTGGCTCAGCTAGAAGCACAGCTAGAGTCGGGCACCAAAGAGCGCGAAGAGCTGCAAGCAGCCGTCAAAGACCTGGAGGCGAAGAATTACGAGCTCAAGTATAACGGAGATTCCGAGGCAGAGAAGGCCAAAGCAGCCGAGCTAAGTTTACAAGAGCTCAGGCAGCAGTATGAGGCGGATGCAAATGCTTGGAACGCAAGGTACAACGAGATGGAAGAGGCAGCTGCGATTGCAAAGCAAGAGCTTGAAAGTAGAAATGTTAAAATACAGGAGATGGAGTCGAGAGAGGCAGTGTCCAAGGAGCTTGAGAGCGAGCTCTTGCAACTCAAAGAGCATCTGAATACCTTGGAGACCGAGGACCGCGCCAGTAGCGATGCACAGAAGAATATGGAGCAGGAGTACCAAGAAAAGCTTTCAGCTCTAGAGTCCCAGCTAGAAGAGATGAACGAGAAGGTGTATGTGGTCGAGCAACGCAACACCGAACTGGAGGCGCAAAACAAAGTTTATTTGGAAAGCGAGGCAACATCAGCACCAGCCGGAGCACCTTCTCCACAATCCAAGCCAAAGTCGCGAAAGAGTCCGAAATCAGCCAAGTCGCCGGGCAACAAGAAGAAAAGTTCTCCGCCATGCTCTCCAAAGTCAGTGACATCACCAAAGGCGGGCCGAGGGCCAAAGAGTCCTATGGCGCCTGACTCTCCAATGGGAAGGATCACACATATGATTGGAGGGGCTGATGATGAACAGTCTCCGACTGGATACAGCCAGGACGGAGAATTCAACATTGACGACGTAAACGACATTCTTGCGTCTGAAGGAATGGTTGTGGAGTCAAAATCTCTCACAAATGAATCGGACGAAGCACCAAATGACGCAACCAGTCCTGAGCCAGGGTGCGTAGAAGACGACGAGTTTCTCCTTGCTGCTCTCGTTCCAATGGGGTCAATGCCAGAGCTCCCAAAGAGTCCGTCTATTCAGAGTCCGAGTGGCAAGTCTAGCCCCACTGCTGGTCGAAAAGAGTGTCTCAGCGTCGACACAGGCAGCAAGAATAAAAGGTTGCAGACTCAAATTGCACTTCTCAAAGATGAACTTGAAGCGCGATCCAAGCAAGTCGAGCGCTTGGAGGCCACCGTCGAGGAGAAAATGAAAGAGCTTGTTGACCAAGGAGAAAAGAACTATCAATTGTATGAGAAACTGCAAAACTTGAAGACGTCCGAAACTGGAGCGCGCCAAGAGCTGGAAGACATGCGTACATTAGTTGTTCGCGAAATAGCTGGCCAGGATGTGGAGGTGGAGTCGTTTGAAAACGTGCCGAATGAAGAGCTCATCCGAGTTTTGAATCAGTCAATCAGGTTAAAAAGTTCGCAGTCAAACCGCACTGTGACAAGTGTCATGAACGATGCAAAGTCTGTTCGAAAGGCACGGGAGGCGGCTAGTGCCAAATGCCCTGGGGACGAGGCTTCAAAAGTGACTGATAACACTGAGGATGACGAGGTTGACGGAGAAAATGGGGTTGGCGGAGGCGGCCTTCTCTCTCGCTTGGATGGCATGAAGCTGGAAGCTGAGAGTCGATTGCTTAAACAAACAAATCGAAGGTTGCAAAACAGGATTGAGGAAATGGAGGCAACCGAGAGAACGGGACTCGCGGCGCTTGAAAGCATGCAAAATTTCAAGCGCCGCGCTGAGGAGCTCGGGGCACGATTGCGGAGAGAAAAGGTAAGTCTTTGGAAAAGTTCGAGGGAGTCTTGTGACTTTTTTTTTCTTACTCACAATCAACTGTGTGCGCTACAGGACATGCGAAACAAGACGGACGAAGAGCTCAATAAGGCAAACGAGCGGGTAAAAGCGCTTACAACTCACATAGAAAAGTTGATGGTGCACATGAAGCACGAAGCTGCTGCGAAATCCTCAGCCCAATCAGACCTCAAGAACTACAGAAAAGAAGCAACAATTCTGCGTCAGAAGAATGCGACGTTGACAAAGAAGGTGAAGTCAAAGGATCGATTGCTGGAAGAGCTTCGGGAGGGCTCGCGTATTCTTGAAGATCAGCTTCGCCTGATGGACCAAAAGTATGTCCAACTCCGCACCAAGCTTGACTGGACCAGGGCGACATCAAACAAAGAGGTAAAGAAAATTCAACAGGAGGCGAGTCGGATAAGAGCGAGCTTTGCGCTTGCCTTTAGCCAAGTGACATCTAGTCAGGATGGGTCTCAGCTCATGAACTTGAGGGGATTGTTAAATGGAGACGAATACGATGACGAAGAGGACGAAGAGGACGACGAGAGCAGCGAGTCGGATGGCCACTCCGAAGCAGAAGAGGACGAGGAGGGCAAAAAGGGCCCAGCATCGAAATCCATCCCGAAGACTAACAACGCGCCGGCCAAGTCTGTCCAACCCTCTAACACAGGAAAGCCGTCTTATGGTTTCCTCGGCGGTCAAAAAGTGGAGGAGCCATCGGCAAGCTTTGGCCAGGGATCTCTGCCTGCCATTGAGTCTATAATCCCTCAGGGATCAGAGCGATACAAGCCTCGTGAATAGTAAAATTTAGAACACCTTTCGTACTTGACAAATGGATTGCCATGACCACTATATTCTAAGCTTCGGATTTTTCTCTTTTTTGCCACTGCGCCAAGTCGAAGACTATTACCAGCGAGTTGCGTGTTGAAACGTTAACAAGCTTTGTGCTCTACTCTGGAAGCTGCACTAGTTTTTGTGTTAAAAATGCCTGGCAGAACCCGACATTAACGAAACCAAAAATCATGATCGATTGCCAACCGCTCTACTTCCCGGACTTCCCTCTGCTACTAGTTGGATACACAAGAAGATTCAAATCTTGCAATTCGTTGCTGATTTTGAAAGGCAAAACATGAGCCTGAGCCTGGCAACCAACAAAGCTCAAGCGAAGGTCCATTTTCACTATGCGCGCATCAAACGAGCACCGAGTCCTCAATGAAGCTCGCTCTTGCAGAGCAGCTCATTCATGACTCACAAAGTTGCCTTCCCATGGCGACCGTGTGCAAGAGACTACAGTTTGTAGGTATACTTCAGCATTGCCACGAATAATTTGACGGTGAGTTCAGTATCAGAATCCCTCCTCGCCAAGGCGCTCTCGCCCAAGACCAACTTGAACTTCCTGTCATCGCTCGCTCTACTGCGAATCTCCCCAAATAATCCTTCAAGTTCTTTGTTCCGGATCAACGAGTTCTTCCAGCATCGATTTGTCAGCTGTCAGTACTTCCAGTACTTAGCTATTCAGGCGAAATGGCCTTTTCTCCGTATTCGTCCCATTCGAAGAGACGCCATTGGCGCTGAGCTTGTTGGCCGTGTACCAGAAGTTCAGAGAGATCAGCGCGTGCTGAGAGACGGCGCACCTCATGTACTTGGTGCGTCTGAATTCAGATTCTTTGGAAACTGAACCGCAAAAGATGGACGACACGAAAACTTCGCAGATATCCACAATTAAGCGAACTCACAGCCACGCCTGACCGTCCGTACTGGTTCTTCACCGGTACTTGTACATCGTCCAATGTGAGTTGCGCCGAGGCGTACAAATCCGAGTGGAGCGTCCGCAGCACGTAAACTTGCAAGTGTCAAGTGCCAACCCTATCAGATGATGCCGTGTGACTTGTCAGAACGTGTCTTTTCGAAGCGCCATTGTAAGTTACCAAGTGAAGAAAGCCAAGTGAGCAAGGAAGAGACGGACCTCGCCGAAATTCACGATGCAACGGCGATGTACACGTCCCCTTACGTCGCGCGTAGAGCGAAGCATAGAATGGAGAATTACTGATTAAGCCGAGACGCCGGTGACATACTGTATGTAATTTGACTTCGAGTTGTGAGAATGAACAGACCGCAAAAGCAACAGCAACAGAACCAAAACTAAAAAAGAGGAAGATAAACAATACGTCAAAAAAGAGACAAAGAGACAGAAGCAAGACCAAGGAAAGAGTTTCTAGGAGGGAAATGAGAGCTGTCGCATTTCTCGCATTGGTGCTTGGCCTCACGGAGACCTTGGCTAGCACCAATCTCCGTAGCTTGAATGTGGATCATGCAAGAGAGCTAGCACGATGCAAGGATGTGGAGGACGCTGAGGAGGTGAAGGAACTTCTCCGAGACATGGAGAAGAAGTCCGCGACTTGCGCCGAGTTTCTTGAACCGATCAGCGATCGAATGAGCAACCTGAAGAAGCTCACTACCGCCTCGAAGAAGATTTCCGACCAACTTGACAGCAGAAGCGATATGCTGGACAAAACCGTGTCCAGCTTGCGGAGCAGTCTTGGCAAAGTCTCAAAAGTCGGGTCGCGCATTCCAAAGTACGGGAAGCTTATCAAGATTGGCAGCAGATTGGCGGACACCACGTACTTCTCGCTCTCCAAGGTTTTCGCAAACCTCCGTGTTCTCTCTGATGCACTGAACAAGATTCACGGCGTCGTTGGCAAGTCTTCAAAAGCTCTTTCGACCACAAAGCTTACATTCCAAGGTGCGTCCAAGCTCGCCGACATCTCCAAGAATGAGCAGAAGGATGCCATCAAGTGTGTGCAAAAATCAAAAACTTGCGAAGATGACGAGGACCTCGAGTCGTTCAGCCGAGACATTCGCGGATCGCTGAGAGCTGGGGTCAAGGTCGCCGACCAGTGCGAAGCCATCGCCAACAGCGTGGACGATATCCTAGGCGACGCGGAGGAACGCCTCAGGAGTTTGCACTTGGATCTCATTCTCCTCAATATTGAAAAGCTGAACGAGTCTTTCGATCCTATCATCAAAACTTTCACTGATATGGTAGATTTTGTTGGAGAAAAGGTGACCGAGGGGTTCTGCTGCGCAGCACCTCAGCCGCTCCAGCAGCTTGCAACGCTGGCTGGCCAAGTAATCGACTTTCTTTCATGTCCACTTGATGGAATGTTCAGGGAGGTTGAGAAGTCGCTTGACGAACTGATTGGTCTGGTGGGCGAGACCTTGTACAACGACTTTCTCACAACCTTTCAACCGCTTCAAAAGGAGCTTTTCAAGCTTGCAGATGTTGCGGTCTTTGAAATTCCCTCCATTTCCGTAACAGGCGCAAAGATAGACCTGAAAGACTCCTCGTGTTCCTTCAAGACACTGGAGTACAAGGAGGAGAAGATCACTCTCGTCGATGCCACCCTTGTGCGGGCAATCCCACTCGAAGTACAAAGGGAGAGCGTGGTAGACTTTGAAATCGGGGACAGCATCAAGAATGCATGCGACGAGAGCACAACCGATATTGGCGACCTTGCTAAAGAGTCTTGCTGTGTGGACTTCAAAGGCTACATCTCCGACGGAGACTTTTGCGATCCTACTAACATCATCCCTTACAAGCACTGCTCGATGTGCCGCAGTGGGAAAAGCGAATTTTGGTGGTCCAAAGGGTACAACGCATGTGGATCTGAGCCTTGCATGCGTGACGGAACTCTCTGTGGCCTTGGCACCACATGCAAGCAGTGTTGCAGACCTTCGAGCTACTGGTACGGGAAGGCTATGACGGCATGTGGCCAGGAGCCATGCTGGGGCCGCGGCACAAAGTGTCTCGCAGGTACGTCTTGCAATCGCTGCTGTCGCGGCTCGGAGTACATTTTCCCGCGGTTCTGGAACAATTGCTTGTGATTTCCAAACACGACCAGGACAGCGCGACCACGTTTTCGTCACGAATCTTCAATATGAATTCTCACAGAGCTACTTCTATATAAAAGTTTAGATTTCTTCGCATTCCTTAGAGTTAATTTTGTGCTGCACTTGCTGAATAAATTGGTGCTTTCTCGTAATTACAATCACTCGCAAGCAAGCTTCGAGTCGAAGGAGCTGAGACAGATTGCAAATGCCTGTAGAGGTGACAGAGGCCAGGCCAGATCGGCAGTGAAGAGATCTTTGCCGACACGTCCGAACTGAAGCAGGATATTATCCTCGTCCTCGGGCGAGATCAGCTGAAAGTTCTTCACCGATGCCATGGTTACACGGCCATTAAAGTTGAGAACGAAGGCTGATACGTGATCATTCCAACGAGGTGGCTTATTCACCAGCTCTACGAGGTTGCTCATATCACGATCTTTGAATTTCAAAAGCAGATCGTCGCCTCTTCGGTTGCCCCGAAACTGTGTGCGAGAGCCATCTTGCTTGACTGAGGGAATGGCGACCTTCATCTTCCTTGGGCCTCGAGAACCAAGCACGTTGCTTGCATACAAGATTGCTCCTAGCTCCTCACGAACGGACTTGGAGCCAACGTGAAGCGAGTCTGGATCTGCTTGCTTCGGGTTGACACCATGGTCAAATATTTGAAACTCAGTTCCAATAAAGTTGGAGCGCAACTTGCCGATAAAGTTGCCACTGCTTTTGTTGAGATCTTTCGGGTCCATGGAGATAGAGTAGTTGGAAGTTCTGTTCTTAGCTCGCTTCTTCGAGGCAAGGAGAAATCGATCTCCTTCTTTCAGGAACATGTGATACTCTGGAAACAGTCGGCTCGCACCACCTTTCGAGCGCTCGATGTAACATTGCACCGTTCCGGCTGACTTTGGCACAGGGCGGGTGAGGAACGCGCGCATGTCACTGAAGTCAAACGATGGTGCTCCACTGGACTTGGTTGCGATTGGTCGCTCAATCGCTTCGTATTCGTCCCCGCTTGACTTGGCGTCTTCGTCGACAAATTCGTCCCTCTTCTCGGTGGCGAACGTCTCCTCCATCTTTTCTTCTTGCTTCTTTTTGGAAGAGCTGCGCTTAGAGGAGCGGTCATGTTCGCGCTCTTTCTCGCGCTCCCGCTCCTTCTCACGTTCCATTTCACGCCTCGAGGATTTTGATGACTTTGACTTTAGCGGCTTTTCAACTTCCTCCTCATCTTCATCCTGATCCTCGTCGTGACGGGAGCGAGAGCGCTCCTTAGTCTTTCGAGAAGAGGAATGTTGCACCGGGGCCTCTTCCTCCTCCTCTTCCTCTTCCTCGTCAGAAGCTTTTTGAGCGCGCTTGGAGGACTTGCTCTGCTTGAATGAGCGGGACGAGCTCTTGCTACTGCCTTCTGCAGAGGACGACTTGGTCTTGGACTTGGAAGAGCGAGACTTGCTCGATCCCGACCTCTTTGGAGCATCCTCTTCATCCGGCGTTGGGTCGAATGAGGAGGAGATACCTCTCTCTTTCATATCTTTCTCAATCTTCGACTCAACAGCCTGCAACCTGGCAACGGGAATCTCCTCCTTCGCCTCGTCCGCTACCTCATTGGGGTGGGAGAATCGCTGCACATCGTCCTGGTGGTTGTTGTTGCTCGGAGCTTCCATGTTTGCTACGCGAGGGTCATGCATTGCCGGGCTGGCAAACTGATTGGTTTCTGGGCCGCGAGCGTTCGATGACTCGTACACGCCTCCGTATCCGGCGCTCACGTTCCTATTGGACCCCCGAAAGCTGTCCGCATAGCCAGTTCGCTTGATCGCCGGGCGATCATCCAGGTCATCTTCTCCTTCCAATGGATCGATGGTCTTTGGCGCAGAAAACGTGCGCGCTCGGTTTGCGTTGATGGTCCTGGACGCTCCAGTGAAGCCTCTGTTCGCCTGGACTGCGCCGCTTTGTCCGCGTCTGGCCTGCTGCTTCTGCAGAGCTCTGGCCTTTTGCTGCTCTAGGGCCCTCTGTCTTTGCGCCGTGCTGGACAAGTCGCCGGCATACCCGGAAGACTTGCCCTCGTATTCTCCGTCAATCTCGAAGTCATCTTCCCGGCGAAGCATTTTTGCAACTCTTGGGATCAATGAAGGTGGACCTCACGCGTGCTCGTGCAACTTCCTTTGCCTGCGCCACCTCCCTGTGCCTCTGGCTCGCTGCGTCGGTCAGTGTTTGCAATCACACCGCTTGCGATCGATGTCCGCAACGCCTCACTCACAGTTGTGCTCACCTTGCCAAGAGAGACTGTTTGCTGCGACACAGAACAGTCCTCACAGCCGGGGGGAAAATGTATGGGTTACTTTTCAGCTACATAGCCACCTCCTCGGCACGTAGAGTGCTGACAGGGAGACCTGTACTTTGGGCGCTACGGTTGGCTGGACTTGCATGCATGCCCCTCCTTCTTCTGCCTGAGAGGTAGAGAGACAGAGAGGCAGAGAGGCAGAGAGGCAGAGGCTCGCTCCAAACGTAACGTGCAGGAGTGTAGATCATTATTTGGATGACTGGTACAGAGTATTTGCATGTGAGTCTCGCGGCTCAACTCGCAGTAGTACCCCGTTCCTCAGCGAGAATTTCGATTCATTCACTAGGCCAGACAGCTTCGTTGCCTTTTCGTTTACTAAGACACTGCAATCCGAAGAGTCTCCGGAGCGGAGAGGTATTTACGATTAGTGCATTCTTTGCGAGACACTGTAGAAACATGAACATGACTTGCCAGCTTCAACGTTAGTGAGACACTCTTAGCTTCTGGCGACAGAATGGAGAACTACTAGAGAGGGAGGGAGGGAGAAAGGGAGGGAGGGAGGGGCATGGACTGTTCGCAATGAATGGAAATTTCATTCCCCTGAACTGCTTGAAAAACCAATCCGCTGCGAATTCCGCATCGTGCATAGTTTGCAATCAACGCTGTCTTCCGCGCGAGTCTCGCCAATGTCTTAGATGGCCTTCCTCGCTCACATGATCGACCGATGTAGTGGCCCGTCGATCTTGTTGGTGTATAAAAGTACAATTCACAGTCAATGGTTGCCATCATGGCCACCACGGCAATACCCCTCTATATAGCGTAAACAATAATTCTGTAACGGTAACCTTTGCTCCTCAACGTATCTCCTTCGCTCTTACAGGAGCTTCTAAGTTGGCGAGATAAGAAGGTGGAGGAGGAAGAGGCCAAGATCTGTCTTTAGTGGGATCGTAGAGAGCAAAGGAAACGGGGGGGTGAATGAGGTTGGCGTGCGAGGACCTGTCGCTAATAGGTCTCGGATTCGCCAACAAGTAGACGACTGCTTCGCTTGTTCTGAAGTGGTAGTAGCTAAGAGCGACTCGAGCAGTTCAAGCTCAGCATAAAAAGAAGATTGAAGGCAGGCGTGATGACGTTTACTCTTGTTAATGTTGTGTGATTGAAACTGTAGAATGAAATGTGCGAGTGAGTGCAGTCAATGAAGGAGAGCAGTGCGTAACAGAACGGTTGTTTGAAACACAAATACGCCCGCTTCAAGGTCAAGCTGAGGTCTGAATCATGTGGTCACAGCTCTCCTGTATCACACATCGCGACAATACGCTTGAGGTACAGCTTCCCTATCACCATCCCATCTTTGACTACAAAGAAGGACTTACGCTTGTGGACGTCAAAGTAATTGATTGCATCGTTCAAGGGTGTGTACCACGGGATAGCAAGAGTGGATTGGTCGATGCGGGATTGGCGAAAGAGGTCGATCTCACTTTCTCGAGACAACCAAAGAGAAGAGTTTTGCTTAATACTGTGCAGATGTTTCCAGGAAATGGACCTGAGGAAGAACCTGCTTTCAAGGTCATCAACAATTGCGAACAGATACTGTGGATCCAAGCTGACATTGTCCGCTCGGAGCAGGGCAGCCTCCAAACCCTCCAGAGAAACACGCCTCGGGATGCAGGGAGCACAGTGATGCATTACCTTTGCAACCGGAAGGGCGTACGAGCTCTGCTTTTGAATGTGTGGAAAGCTCGGAAGGTTTTTGGCTTTCGCCAGCGATTCGTAAATGGACAGACTAATTTGGCGCGCCGACGCATGGCCAATAAGTACCGCGAGCAAACAACTGTATTTTAAAGCAAAGGTACGGCGAGTTAATGTTGGCTGTGCCAAAATCGTGTGAACGCGGTCTCTAAAACTTACGGGAGCATGTACGACAGCTGGTTTGTGAGTTCAAACACAATGACGGCGGTGGAGACTGTTCCAGTGGCACCGGCGGTAAAAGAAGCGGCGCCGACTAAAGCATATCCTCCAGGGGTAATATTTGGCCCGCCAAGAAATTGGATGATCTCTCCGCAAAATCGACCAATTGCTGCGCCAACTGCAAAGACTGGTGTGAAAACTCCGCAAGGGATGGGCAAATTGATTGCAAGCGCACAAAGCCCAAACTTGATCCACGCAAACAGCAAAAGATTGATGAACTTTGTGGGCTCATCCCACAATCGCGAGTGCACCGCGTTCTGTATATCGTCATTGACCAAAAGGTCATCAATGGCATTATGAAGGGAAAACTGCATAAAGTCCCCCAAAGGAAAGAGAGCAGCACTCGTGATTATAGCAACTATCATCGCAAAGGTATACCCATTGCGAAGATAATGCGGCCCAGTTTGTCTTGCTTCTGCTATTTTCTGATACGTCAACACAAAGACGCCTCCGAGAAAGCCGCAAACAAAAGCCAACAGAAGAAACAACGGGATTTCCGCTGCGTGATACGGCAGCGGCTCAAAGTTGGTTGTGAAAAGGGAGACGACGTTGTTTCTGGTTTGGCCAAAATTGGAGAGCTCCTTGAAAACAAAAGCACCTGAAACAACACAAAAGAAAGACTTCCAGTACTCGCTCGTCTGATACAGCGAACTCGTCACCTCAATAGAAAATAACACTCCACCAATTGGCGCGCCAAAAGTGCTGGATACCCCAACTGCGCACGCAGCTGCGAGAATTTGCTTTTTGAGGGCATTTGAGTTGCGAATTTCCATGAAAATCGGGATGCGAAGCATCTGATTTGCAAGAATGCACGAGAGGTGCACGAAAGGTCCCTCCTTTCCAACGACCATCCCGCTTGACAAGGCAAGCAGTAGCCCAATCACTTTGCTGACCAACGTGCGCTGACTCAAATACCCTTTAATGTGAAAACCGGACAAGATAGATCGCATTTGCGGGATGCCCGACCCTCCCGCTAGAGGGCTGATAGTCTCTGTACAAAAGACGGCTGCCACAGCAAGCATCATGGTGAACAACGTCCACAGCAGGTACGAACCTACTGAGCTCTGAGCCATATTGGCGATCTCTGCTTTACCCATCACAAGAACCGCAACTGTCTCATCAATGCACCACGCTAAGATAGAGCTCACCGCGCCAAGGAGGCAGAGACAGAACCAAGAACTCTCGAGAACCACGTGCACCCATAGCCGCCGCAAAAGGGCGCATATCCCATGGCGCATAACAATCCCGCCTCCAGAGCCGTCTATATCATCGTACTCGTCACAGCTCCCGCTCTCTTCGGTGCGCAACCGACTGTGTGATCTAGAAGGGTGCCAAACGCACGGGGCACAAAGGTGCTCACAGCATATGGCTTCATCATCGTAATCCCCACGTTCCGCTTCCATACCAACTCGACTTCGCTGCACGCGAACGGGTCGCTCTGGCCGCTCTTTCCTAGCGCCAGAGGCTTCGGATTCAATACTAACCTTCGTTTCCTCAGCGGCGTCGTCAGAGCCATCTTCATCCCCTTCGCACAAATGCTCGTCTTCTGCATCAGATCTGTCCCCGTCTTTGCTATTTCTTCGAGCGTTGCCCTCGCTGCTTCTGCGAGCCTCCGACCTGTTCTTTCCGTTCCCATTGCGCTGCTGATCGAGATGGATCCTCAGATCCGAGGAAGACACCCTGAAAGAGTTGCTGGCGAAGACAAATTCGAGCTCCTCGCCACCATCATCAGCAGCGTTGTTCTGTCTGTGAGACTTCCAATCACGCTTGTCCATCACGTCCCATCTGTCCGGTCCCGACGCAATGCACAGTCCGTGGGGACCGCTCCAGCGATGCCGGTTCCCACGGCCCCAGACCTAACTTCCGGACCACAAAGCCTCTATCTAGTCCAAACGCCACCCTGCTGTGCCGTAGTTTAGTTAAACCCGCGAGCACCGGCCAATACCGATGAATCCAGCCGACAGCTTCAGTGAGGCAGCTCGCCTTCTGTGACTTGTGTGACTTTTAACTGCCAGTGACTTCCGTGTCCGCGTGTCCACGCCAAAGTATCGCCGACCTGCCAGTCAAGAAGTCGACCAACCGACCAACCAACCAACCAACCAACCAATCAAACGATCAACCGACTAATGGCAGTATAAGTACGCTCGCGTATCTCCAAAGCACCTTTGGCGCCCGCGCTGGTCTGCCCGCACGCAGTCCTTCTTCCGCGGCCGCGCTTTGCTCGCTCTTTGATTGATTGACAGGCACTTGAAACACAATGAAACACAATGAAACAATGGAAAGATGCGAGAACAGGAGATCAATCAATGTATCAATGTACATAGTATCAATCATCAATCAACATCAATCAACAATCAATGTAAGAAACAGGTGTACGATGGTGTACGACATCCCATGACATCCCGGCCTGAGCACATCTGCGCTATTGACTACAGTTTTCATTGGTAGACAGATAGGGCTCCATAGCTTTCTAGAGTAAGCAGGTAAGCTGATTCTAGCAACTCGAGTGCGCGTCTCACGTCACCAGGACGTCCCAGTGACGATGGAGCGGAGCGGAAATGAGCGGAACGCATCGGAACGCACAAAAAAACGTAGCGCTGGGAGCGCGGGGCGGGAATCGAACTGAGGTCGGTAGGGAGAGCGCCTGCACGCCTGCAAAAAGTAATTCATGAGTCATGAGAGTCATGAAAGAAAACTGTTCGAAAACAATGAGACAACTGAGACAATGTTCAACCAAACATCTTTCGTTGACGAGCCCTGAAAGTTGTTTTTTAACTTTGGCCACTTTGGCTTTTGGTTTTGGCAGCGCGGAAGAAGAGGTCACTCGACGACGCAGATGCTGTTGTTGTTGTTGTTGAACTGACTCGCTGTTGGGCTGCAGAGTCGAAGGCCCGTCGAGAGAGACAAGAGGAGAGCGTGCAGCTCAAGATAGCTGAAGACGACGAAAGGGGCCAAGCGTTTGGGACCAAGCTCGCTCGCGAGGGATTGATTGACTGTTGGAGATATGGTGCGGGAGGATGCGGGAACAATGGGGGAATCGCACCGCATTCTGATGGTGTGCGACTTCTTTTGGCCGAGCTTGGGAGGCGTGGAGCAGCACATTTGGGCCCTGAGCCAGTGCTTGATGAGGATGGGCCACAAGGTGGTGGTCATGACACATGTATGGGACGACAGGCGAGGGGTGCGGTACATGACGAACGGTTTGAAAGTGTACTACGTGCCGTGGATCCCGATGTTTCAGAACTGCACATTGCCAACGTTCTTCCCGCTGTTGCCTATGCTCCGAGAGATTGTCGTCAGGGAACGCATCGAGTTAGTGCACGGACACCAAGACTCCTCTGCGATGGTGCACGAGGCGCTGTTTCACGCTCAGACTCTGGGAATACACACCTGCTTTACGTCTCACTCGCTTTTCAACATCTATGATACCGCAAGCCTGCATCTGAACAAAATTCTCAAGTTCAGCTTGAGTAGCGTGGATCACGTTGTGACCGTTTCTCACACGTGCAAAGAGAACATGGTGGTGCGATGCGGTCTCGCCCCAGAGCGGATCTCCACCATCCCGAACGCAGTGGACTCTTTGTCTTTCACCCCAGACCTAAGCGCGCGCGACCCAGAACCACGAGTCAACATCGTTGTGATCAACAGGCTCGCATACAGGAAAGGGACAGATTTGGTTGCCAAGGTCATTCCATTGGTTTGCGAGAAATTTCCTCAAGTGCACTTTATTGTGGGTGGCGACGGTCCCAAGCGCTTGCTGCTTGACGAGATGCGAGAGCGGTATCAACTGCACAACAGAGTGGAGCTCCTTGGGAGTGTACCGCACGCGGATGTGCGGTCGGTGTTGTGCAGGGGCACAATCTTTCTGAACTGTTCGTTGACGGAGGCTTTTTGCATGGCGATCTTGGAGGCTGCGTGCTGCGGGCTTCATGTAATCAGTACGCGAGTTGGTGGGATTCCCGAAGTTTTGCCGGATAAGATGATCACGTTTGCGAAGGAGCCAACCCCGGGTGCAATCGTAGATTGTATCGAGCAAGTTGTAAGCGGGAGAAAAAAGGTTGAGACGGACCCTTTCAAGGTACACAACGAGGTGAAAGGCATGTATGATTGGAAGGACATCGCTAAGCGAGTGTGCAAGGTATATGCACAAGTCAAGCGGGAGGGAAAACCATCATTTCATTTAAGATTGCAAAGATGTGTGCAAGTTGGGCCCATCGCAGGGCTCATGTCCATGTTTCTAATTGTAGTGGACGCGATTTTGCTTGCCATATTCGAGTACGTGCGGCCAGATCAATCGATTGAGACAGCTGAAGATTTAGACCTCTCTTCAGTTGACAAGTGGGCGACTGTCCAGCAAAATAAAGCTACGATGCTCAAGCGAGCGACAGACTTATCTTTTGTTCCGATAAGCCAACCGGGAGAGTGAGCGAGATTCGCCTAAACTAGCATTTGGGCCAACCTTGTTAGTACATGACCGAGATGCGAGACACCCCCTTCGGCTTCTGTATCTTTTCCTTGTTTTTGACAATCTTGTCGTGGAGAAAAGCGTAATTGTTCCGCAGATCGCAGCAGCTCTGCGACATGTTCATGTAGTGTTTATCGTCGAGGTCGATTACCGCTGCGGCGTATTCTTTGATGTGTGGGCGCTTGCGCATATCGGAAATAAGCTTGGCCCGTTTGAAATAGTACCCCGAGAGGCTTTTGAGAAAATTGACTCCTGAATTGTACAAGCTGTTGAGCATACTAAGTACTTCCTCTTGCACCTCCACTCCAAAGTTATTGCCATCTTCCATCCGCGGCACGTTGAGCCTCACCCAGAGCCTGATCGTGTTGAGCTCCGACAACATTTCTACAATCTCCCTCTTCAGCACCTCCATGGCCTCCTTGACGACCACGTTCACCATCACTGTGTCAGAGTTGTCGTAAGGCTTGGTCGCGTACGCCGCCACCACCTCGGGGTCTAGCGCGTGCTCCCTCGCCAGTCGTCGCAGCCTCGTCTCCTGGAATACTTTGCTCAGCGAAAGAATTTTCGCAGGGAGAAGCTGGTCGATGATCTCTTTCGCGCGATCATTCGTCTGCTGCCGCAGGTTCTCCGCGTGCTCTGAAGGGTCCATTCTCGCTCTCCTTTCTTCCTCTCCGGACGCCTCTTCTAAACACTATTCGCGACCGCACAGACCCGAGCAGATACTTGTTCGCGATACTGAAGCGATCCCGTAGCACACACGCTCACCTACTCACAACTAGTCACACCTAGTCAC
Source organism: Parietichytrium sp. I65-24A (assembly GCA_012862575.1). Lineage (NCBI taxonomy): Eukaryota > Bigyra > Thraustochytrida > Thraustochytriidae > Parietichytrium > Parietichytrium sp. I65-24A. Next base: position 296,730 of record BLSF01000052.1, read on the forward strand.
ACCTAGTCACCGTGGTCTCCGCAGTTGATGCACTCTCGCTGTGTACTCTGCGAGGACACTTTCAGTCTCTTTATCTCTCCTTTCTCTCCACCGATCGATCGCTCTCATCATCTCTGATCCCTCACGTGCCTCCCTGGCTAGGCTTTTGCGCTAGCAGAGCGTAGGCGCCGTGGCTTACGGGAAGTGAGGTTAGCTAAGGGGAAACGAGAGGAGCCACTGATTTTTTAATTTTTGACTTGGAGTTGTGATTGATTTGGAGTTGTGATTTGAGTGAGTTTTGGGATGGTTGACAGTGTTGACAGCATTTGACAGCTATAGCCCGAGTGGGTTTGACGTGAGTTTGCGTTTTCTTTAGCAGTCGGTGCCATGGCAGCTGAGAACTTGTGAACGATGGCGTTCTGATCCACCGTCATTGATCACGCCACGCAGATCTCGTTCTATTGGCAATCGTGATCTGACGAAGTAGCCTGAAGGGTGCTAAGTGTGTTGGGAAAAAAGGAAAGTAGTGTCTCGTCGCGAATTCAAATGTAAAGACCGTTTGAGGTATGAGCCCTTTCTTATCGTTCTAACTGTAAATTTATACTTATCTAGAGAACACGGAACTGAATTTTGAGTTCCAAGGTCAATTGCAGCGAAGGAGATACAGATCTCCAAAAATGTTTTAGGCGTTTGGAAAATGAGAGGAGCAGATCTAGTCGGATGATTGCGGGAAGAGCTTTGTCCGAAGGCGCTTCACCGAACTTAGCTTTGCGTCGCCCATTTGCAATCTTCTGCCTGGGACATTTTGGTGCAGTGGAGTCAGCACCCGCGAGTGGACGTCGCTCGAAGAGAGTGACTGGTCTTCTTTGGCGTGCGATTTGATAATCTCCCTCCCGGTTTTAACCAGATCGCCTAGCTCTGAGGTCTCCGACAGGATCGAAGCAACTTGGCTCGGTGAGCAAGCCTGCTCATTTGGTGCGAGGAACTGCAAAGCATCTGTCTGTGCCTGCTGTTGGACGATGACGTCCGCATACTTGGCCAGCTTTGCTCTGAGCTCCGCGTTTTCCATCATTGTTTGTAAAATCTGCTCCTCAGCCTTTTGAAGTTTCTCATCCAGGGCCTGTTCTGCTATTCTTGGGTCGTCCGAACTCTGGTCTATTTCCGCCGCCTCCTGCTCTGCTTTTAGCTCTTCGACAGGTGCTTGGCTTTCTTTCTGTACAGTGGTCGGGCTTTCCTCCTGAGGAAGCTCCGCGTCCTCGGGTATAGTGAGAACATTCCGCTTGAGATAAATTTCGAACCGATCAAAATTCTTGTCGCATCTTGTCTTGAGTAAGTCGTGGAGCCCGTTCATTGCTTCCGAGACCTTTTGATCGTTGTCCCGCGCATTTAAATGGAGTCGCAAAGAGTTAGCAACACCTCGTTTCCCACCAACGCTAATTTCCGAGAAAAACTCACCACATTTGCTTTCGCGTCAGCCAACTCCTAAAACGGTACAGCGCCATTGCGGGGTTAGTGTCTCTCAAGCAAAAGCAATCAAACGTCGGCGATTCTGCGAACGTACCTTCTCGAGTTGCTTCTCCAGCACATCAACTGCGTCCGCAATGTAGTCCTCAATCATAATGCATGCTTTTCAGAGGCCAGTCACCATACGCACGTCCCGCCAAGACCAGACAAGATGAGCGAGTCAGATCAGCTTTCTCTTCCCATTTCCCAATCCCTGATCCCTGATCCCTGATCATTAATCTCCCTCCCAACCCGTAACTCACTGTCGTCGATGAACTTTGAAGGCGCCACCCCAAAGAACGCCTCTTCCCTGTTTGACCCATCCATCCTGCCAACCCAGACGCGCCTTCTTGCGTATCCTCGTTGTGTCTCTCCTTTCGCACTTTTCACTTTTCGCACTTTTCACCTTTCGCACTTTTGTACTTTTGCACTCTGGAGCACTCTGCCACACCGCGCCTTTCGTCTCTTTCGTCTCTTTCGTCTCTTTCGACTCTGAAGTCTAACTGTAAAACGTGTCACACTTCGGTCACCCAAACAAAAATCTCCCAAGCGTTAGGTTTCAGCTACTGTAAGCTAGTGTACAACACATTCCAGCTATCGTAGCTATCGCCAGCTCGTACAAGTGCTCGATAGGCCATTCTCGGTACTCTGCAGTAGCGTTCAGTAGGCATGCATAGGGTGGGATAGCATGGTTCAAATTCTCAGTATCGAAATGCGTTCCGCATCCGTGTTTGTTAATAGTTATATGTAATGATAGTTATGGGATTGCGTTATGGGGTGGGGTGGTGACGTTAAATGATGCGGAGAATTGCTCCTGGACGCAGTGTCGGGTGTGAGGAACGCTTTAGTGGAGAACAACTCTTTGTACTCTGGAAATTGATCCGTTTCCGGGTAGGTAGTGTAGATAGAGAATATGATAGGCTCAGAGCACTCAGAGCGGAGAGAGTGGAGAGAGTTGAGATGTAAAATTGATCCGATGAGTACAACATAGTCAACATAGTACAACAATGGTTTGCATGCCAAAGCAAAGCAAAGCAAAACAAATGCAGAGAGAAGAAAGGAAGAAAGGAAGGAAGAGCGACTCTCAGCCACGGTAGCGCACAGTTCACTCCACGTTCTGGCCAAGTTGCGACAGACGTCGGTTGGGAAGTGGACAAGAGAGGTGTACGTGGGAGTTGGAGCGGCGCGGCAAAATGTTGGAAGAGATTCGCGTGACTGTGGAGAGGATCGTGGCGCAGTGCGCAGAAAATGGACTTGCGGTGGAGAAGCCTTTGGCGGCATTTGTTGCTCGCACAGTTGTCTTGGAGAACCCCGGCGAGTTTCATTTGGACAAGGACATGACGGAGGAGGCCATCCAAACACTTGTTGATCGCACCGTGATGAGACTGGAGCTTGAAGACTGCCCTCAGATGGAGACTCTTCGGATGCAAGTGAACTTTGACATGGTCTTCGCGGAGACTGAAGAGGCAGTTGACACCGCTCACGAGGCGCGAAAGACCAGGTTGAATGCATTGAGAGCAGGTATTGCCAACGGAGACGGCACCAGAGGAGCGGACTTTGAGTCAATCAACGCAGTTTATCGGCAGATATTTAATTACCTCATCTATTTTGCTGACCCGGATTCGACGGACGACCAGTCATCCGAAAGAGAGATTGCAGCAGCTTTGGAGTCAGTTTTCCCCAAGATTGGATTAAAGGCGTTTTTGGAGATGGAAGTGGAAGACCAAAAGCTGCAGCTGACAGAGCTCGCTAACATCGTCATGGGGATCCGGCTGTTCAATCGCAGGATTGGTAAAGGAGGAGCAGGGATCAAGGACGCCTCAGGGCTCGCTCGCAAGAGTGCGCAGCGTCTCGTAAACTCGATTCGCGAAGAGAGGGAGGTGAGCGAGGCCACTGTGGAGGAGTATTCACGCACACTTTTATACATCCACCTCTCGAAACAGGTTCAAGCCCCTGCGGAATCCAAGATGGAGCGCTGGAAGCAAGAGCTGAACAACCGCCGGCAATTTGTTGCCTTCTTGAGCAGCCTGGAAGAGGACGCCATCCACACAATTCAACTGCTCACAAACCTTGGAAATGAACTTGAGGATACGTTGTCGGAGCTGGAGACCTTGGTGGGCTCCAGAAGCTCGGTTCCAAAGGACCAAGTTTATCCGAAATTCGACCACGCGGCGGAGATCTGGGCCAAGATCGAGGACGAGCTGGATCTGATCGAGTCGCGCCACATCGTGTTTGCGTCGCTCCAAAAATTTCGAGACTCCTGCTCCTTCACACTCGACGGTAGCCTGAGCGAAATGAGCCTTGCTCAAGAACGATCAAGCAAGAAAGGAAAAGGCAGCCTCGACCCCGAAAGCAAAATTGCGGATGCTGAGGCGGAGTTTGAAGAAGAGAAAGTGCCCGAGAGCAAGACGAGGGACGAGGGAGCTTACTCGACCGAAGGCAAGGAACAGGACGACAAACCCATTAGGATAATGCCAGGAGAGAGCAAGGAGTTTATGAGTCTGCCACTGGAGTTTCAGGGATTCTGTGGGTGGAGCGCGGCTACTAGAAACAGCCTTCTCCTACCACACGACATCAAGTTGGGCGTGGTGCGCTACATGGGCTACTATTACGCGTTTTCCTCGGAAGAGGCTCTTCAGGGCTTTCTGAGAAAACCAGACGAAATTTTGGCAGGGGTTGTAGAAGTAGCGCGGCAATTCCCCGAGCTGATCCAGCTCATGGGGCTGCAAAGGTTCTTTCCAAGGTCAGAGATGGCCCCATTGTTTGGCGCTGGAAGAAACAGTCGTGGTGGATCAGCCGCGGGCCATATGAAGCCTCAAATGATTGACGCGAGTACCGAGACGCCTTTGCACTTTGTTGAGAAACACATCGACCCGTCTTATGAGTGGAACGAGTGGGCACTGCGGCGGAAAGCACTGCAACTAGTAAACCTCCGAAACGCTAGAACCAGTTCCACACAGACTGTGAAATCACACTTTCGTCGTGAAAACGAAACCCAAGTGTATATGCCTAAGCAGTCGGGTACTCAGACCGGAATCAATAAGGCCACAAACCCCCCGAGAACATTTCAATACATCACAGGCTTGCGCGGTGTCCAGGCGTCCTCCTTCGCAAAATACAACGGAACCAATTCACCACGGAGTGAGAAGGCTCTTGTCTCTGGTAAAAGAAGTGGCCATTCCACTGTTGTCCAACTTTCCCTGGAGTAGAGAGATATTGTGGCCCAGTTTGCGGTCAAGACGTGCGCGCAATTTCCGGCCGGACCCGTGTCCACGGACACCGCAAAGACTTGGCAGCGGAGCTAGGACAATGCCTTGATGAGTTAAACTAAACTTACTGTTTCTGGGTACGCCCATCGCTCCAGATTCTCGGCACACGAAAGCTGACTCTTTCCGTTGGGTCTTCACATACTTGTACCTATACGACAAAATGTATCTTGTTCGTTTTCATCTTGACAGTGAATGGCAATTTTTCTCGGCAGCACTGACGCCACTTTAGGCTCCCGGCCAGTATGCCTTTGCCAAAGGTCAGCGGGGTCGTCAAGAACTGGCAGAAGGCAACAAGAACCCGGCCAGCCGTCGGTTTCACGTCACGGTGTCCATTCACTGGTTTTATTGGTTTTATTTTCGTCTTCGCCCTGGACACCGCGGACATCTCTGAATCATGAAACGCCTGGCAAGGAGGTTGGCTTCGCGTCAGTTTTTGACTCTAGCTGGCTAGAAGGCTCTGTGCCAGCATCTTTGCGATCGATTTCTCTCCGAGTCGCGCTGGATAAAATCGGAAAGGTGTGCGCGAGAAAGCCGGATACAGTAGGCCACAAGGCTGGGAGGACTGTGTGGGCTGTGTGTCCACGTGGCACGTGCTCGACGGGATAGAATGTTGTCCTTTTCTCTTGATCAAAAGAACAAAAGTCGATCTTTCCCCTTCCCTTGTCGTTGGAAACATTTGGAAAGGTCGATTCTCAGCAGTCGATTCGACTCTTTCCAAGCGCTCCAGTTTGGGCTTTCTTTCTCCGGGTTTGGAACTCATAGTCAATGCAAGGCATAGATAGAAAGGTCGGTGCACACATCGCGTTGTCAGGGTTCAAGTTGATGCACTTTCAGCCGGACAGCCACACTCTCCAATTCCGGGATCTTGAATTACTTTTCAATGAGCAGAAGCAAAACTCGCGCTCTGAGTTATCATAGGTTTCGGATTCTACGTTTCTACATTTACAGCCAGTAAGCAACACTTTTTCTGTTGTCCACAGTTTATCGCTTGCAAAACGCAGAGCACGCGTCAACATACGGAGACCTGGCCAGTCTAGCCCGTTTCTACGGAAATGGTAGTCCTCCTACCGTATCGACTACTTGATAGCGACGAAAAAGTCTAAGGCGCACACATACTACCAAACTTGGTAAACATGGTATAAGCCCATAGAGGGGGATAGTCTTGCGAATAAAGGTATTTGTAGTTGGTTTGCTATCTGTGCTTATGTTATCGTACTGTACTGAGGTTGGTTAAGGACGTAATAACGTAGATTTATCAGTGCCTAATGTTTATAGTGAGTCGTAGTAGTACGTGAGCGAGCAGAAACGAAAGATTCTGTCCAGATAAATTTTTGCCTCTTCGACGAGCGAAAAAATGCTTTTTCCGGCTCTGCCCATCTTCTTTTCGTCTTCAGTTTCAGTTTGTTCATGTCAGTTTAACTATAAATCAACTGTCACTACACAACGAGATGTAGACAGCTTTCAATCGTTTGAAGAGCGACTTCAGGTAACGGTCCGCACACGCGACTACCCACTTGCCGACAATTGTCGCGTGAAGAGGGAAAGAGGGAGAGCGCGAGTGAGTGACTAGGTGAAAGAGGGAGGCAGAGAGGGAGGCAGAGAGAGAGAGAGAGAGAGTAGGAGATGTCGAATTTCGGAAATTGGACCACCGCATGCAACATGCAAGACATGTTCTCTAACAGTGTAAATCTAAATTCCTTCAAAATTCAATTGATTGATCGCTCAGCTCTTCATGAGATGAGATACAGCTGATTGATTGTTACAATCTCTCACAATCTCAGGTGCACTCCAGCTAGGTACTACAGTATTCAGTACCTCGTCCTAACCGAGTGTGTCAACTCGTCAACTTTTTCGTGAAACAAAAGCACCGCCCGTGCATCGGAAGAAAAACATCCGAAACAGAGGCAGGCGCGCACACCTCGGCAAGCTGCTTTCTTCTAATCATTCTAATTTCTTCCAATTTTTAATTTCTAATTTCAATTTTAGCTTTTTGGAAACAAATAACAAGCCATTGGCTGTGAATGGAATCGATGTGTACAGAATACAGAGTGTACAGAGCAGGTCCTCTGAGTTACAAGCGCTTGTCAGGAAGTACTAATACCAGCAAGCACTCTATCTGCTCCGTAACTTTCCTCTCTCTGTGCCCGCCAGCCGAGTTCATCGCTCCCGCTCTTCACGCTCTCGGGTCCCTCGCCCTCGCAGCCTAGCGCAGAGTGGAGGGGTCTACCACGCTGTGCCTGTGAAAGCAGTCGAGACTTTTTCCATGCATTTGCATTCGAAGAGTATTTGATTGACGCATTTGACTTGCTTGCTCTGACTGCCTCTTGGCTCTCTTGTCGCCTGGCAAGGACAAGTTGCAACGCGCAACTCGTGCCACAATTATCCACGATTGCCGCGATTGCCACTTGGAAACCGCGCAACGAGTCGGAAGGATCTCATTCTCATTCTCAATATAGCATCTGAGATGCCACGTGGGCGGGTGGGGTGGGTGTGCGTAGTGTTTAGGATAATGCGCTCTAGAGCAGAGAGAGCGAGTGTGTTGGACAGGCTTGAGGAATAATTTTCAATCGTCTGTGTGGTTCGTAATTTTTCAAAATAGATAAAATGATTCTGACTGTGAGTTGACTGACTTCTGGATGTTGTTTGTTGGTCGTTGTGTTGTGTACCGGTACACGTACAGTAGTGAGAGAGAAGATGGGGTACTAGAACTAGTACCGCCAACCCGCTTTCTCGAGAGCCACTTCGCCGACCAATGTCAGTCAATCCTCGTGTTGTTCCCAGTTTTGCATCTTCTTACTTTTTCATGTTTTCATTGACTCGGTACTCCGTCAAACTTTCAAAATTCGATTAAAAAATGAAACCTTTTTTCTTCTGCAACACTGTGACAACGCGATACATCTTTCATCCTGCATTTCCAACTCTCTAAATCTCCAATCTTCACAAGTCCAGCAAAAAACACTCCTCGGTCTTACCCAGCCTCTACCCACCCCTACCACCCCCTTACTGGAGCGCTACAATCTTCTGTAGCAAGGCCAACACACACACTTGCACTCGCACACACCCACTCTGCTTTCAATTTGCACTGAAGTTTACCACTCTTCGTAGCAGTGGGGTAGCCGTCGGTAGGTCCCGCGGTCGGTTAGTTGGAGACACAGAGAGAGACAGAGAGAGAGAGAGACGGAAAGAGAGAGGGAGGGGGAGCCAGAAAAAGAAAGAAAGAACAAAAAAACCGTGATGAAAAGGACTGAGCACTCAGTATTAGTTCTAGTACGTCCAGAGTGAGAAGATTGATTGATTGACCAAGATTATTTCACTTGAAAGAGAGAGACACGAGTACTCACACAGAGAGATACAGAGAGATACAGAGAGGGAGAGAGGCGGATGAAGGATGAATGAAGAATGAAGGATGAAGGTTGTGTTAGTGCACTAGATAGTGCGGGGGTAGGCGTGTGTCTACTACGGCCGTGCGAGCAGGTGTACTAGTACTGCATGAGCCGGCGTTGTAGGCGGGGCATAGGCGAAGGGTATGCTGGTGTACACTGAGCGCTTGCGCGAGAGTGCATTGCAATGCAGACCTGATGTTAGATGTGTTTGATCATCAAGTGCGAGATGTTAGCTGTTAGCTGTTAGATGTCGAACAAGATCAGAGCTGGCGCTAAGAGGCAGTAGACAACGCTGGGCGAAGAGTAGAGTAGAGGAGCGAAAGGCAAGGTTGCAGTGCATTGCAGTGCAGTGCAATCCCCAAACTTGAGCACGGACGCGGATCTGCAGATAGAGAGATAGAGCAGATACAGATCGAGTGTGAGCAGCAGGAACACGAACACGAGCAAGATGCCAATCGACAACCACGGAAGAGATGAGAATGGCGACGTTGGCCAGGCCTCCCTGGAGGACTCCAACATTGCTGGCATTGGAAGCAAGGAGAACCGCGACCTGCGCAAAGCAGCTGCTGCTTCGGACCCAATGTTCAAGGGCGCTGGCGCCAAGGTCGGCCTCCAGGTGTGGCGCGTGGAGAACAAGCGCACTGATGCCGACACCCCAGACTTTGGCGTGAACAAGGTCAAGGCTGAGGACTACGGCCAGTTCTTCTCCGGAGACTCTTACATTGTACTCAACACCTACAAGCAGAAGGACGAGAACGGCAAGGTCACCGATGCTCTGGCATGGGATGTCCACTTCTGGCTCGGCAACGACTCGTCCCAGGACGAGATCGGTGTGGCTGCTTACAAGACCGTCGAGCTCGACGATCTTCTCGACGATGGCCCAATCCAGCATCGTGAGCTCCAGGGCTCCGAGAGCCGCCTCTTCCAGAGCTACTTCAAGGAGATGGTCTACCTTGACGGAGGCCACCCATCTGGATTCCGCAAGGTCAAGCCAGAGGAGTACGAGCCACGCTTGCTGATGGTTCGCCGCACCAAGCGCACCACCAAGGCATACCAGATCCCAGTTGCTGCAGAGAACATGAACCACGGAGACTGCTTCGTCCTCGATGCTGGCCTCAAGGTGTACCTGTTCTGCGGTGCTGACTCGAACGCCTTCGAGAAATCCAAGGCGGCCAACCTCCAGTCCAACGTTATCTCCTCCCGCCAGGGTAAGGCAAAGAAGGTCAACGAGCCTGATGATGAGTTCTGGAAGATCTTGGGCGGAAGCATGAGCGATGTTAAGGACAAGGACCACCCATACCAGCTCTCCAGCGACAAGGCAGGAGCTGATGAGGCTCTTGATGAGAAGACCATCAAGCTCTTCCGCATCAGCGACGAGTCTGGCTCCATCAAGATGACCATGGAGCACGAAGGCAAGGTAAAATGGGCAATGCTCGACAGCAACGACGTCTTCCTCGTCCACGCCAACATTGGAATCTGGGTGTGGGTTGGAACCGGAGCGTCCGCCGGAGAGAAGTCCAAGGCCATGGCCATTGCTGACCAATACATTTCTGATAACGGCCTCAACAGGCACATCCCTGTGACCCGTATCCTCCAGGCCAAGAAGCAGGACAAGCAGGACCTCATCTTTGGCAACATGATCGAGTACTAAATTACCTCCCGCTGCCCTTCCCTCTTCGCCGAGTCTTCGGCGCCCGTGAACAAAGTCCCCATGTTTTAAATTCATCAAGACCAACTTGCAATACTATCAACCCGACCTTCTTCCTCTTTTTGTTCATGAAACGAACAGAGTTCCAATCCATCTCCAGACCAAGCCGAGCCCATCCAGACTATCAAAATTGCATTTTGACTTGCATGGATGAAAACTATTTCCAAAACAGTACCAGTATCACTATCTCAAGCTGTGCACGCATAAACTATAACTCGAGAACTAAAAGCTTACCACCGTATTGTAAATGCAAGTTACCACCATCTCCAACAGCCACTCAATCAATCAATCAATCATAATCAATCAACCTCTCTTACCTCTCTTGTCTATTGCTTTCACCTTCTTACCACTCTCGGTCCCCACTCCTCCAGCGCCCGTCCCCGCTTCCCCACAATTCCAGTCACTTGCACAGTCACTTGCACAGTCACTTGCACAGTCACTTGCACATTCACAAGCGAAGAGAAGAAGGCAGCAGCGAAGATGGGCAAGGCTCAGCGCGCGAAGAATCGCTACAAGCGCCAGAATCCCTTGAGCGGCACTCGCAAAGATGTTGAAATGGGAGACGGAAGAAGCGTCGCAGGGTCGGCGCTGGTGGCTGGCGAGGCCAAAGCAGAGTCCCGCGGAGATGTGGAGAAGAGGCACCACAGGGAGCTCAAGCAATGGCGGCTGGAAGAGAAGGAGTTGCGCAGGTTGAAGGGGAAAGTGAAGAGCAAGTCGCCGGAAGCGGCCAAGGAAAAGAAGCGGCTCTTGCAGATGATTAAGGACAAGGACAAGGAGATTAAGGATCGCCATGCCAAAGAGCTTGCCGAGGTCATCGCGAGCAAGGAAGCCGCTGCCGGCGGTGAGGGGCCAGCCGGGGTCGATGGTGTGGATGCAGAGCAAGAAGCTGCGGAAGATGAAGATGATATGGAGTGAGCGTGAAGCGAACGGAATGTGACGTGAACAACGCGTTGCCTCTTCCGTGTTTCGCCAGGGCTGATGTGCGCTTCATGCTCCTCGTGCGCTTGCCTTTGAGATGGTTTCGCCTCTCTTTTTAATAATGAGATTGACTTTTCACGAGCGTCGCACAGTTTGGCAAAGTGCTTGCGATGATTTGACCTTCCGCAACGCCATGCTCGCACTCGCCTGGCGCCAGTTTTCAATCTCGCTAATGTAAACAGGATATTGACTTATTTTCTTGAACACTGCACCCTGTCCGCGTGAACGAATCTCGCGTTGCGACGATGGCATCTGAGAAGAGCCAAGTAGAACTGGAAGCGCGGCAGTTTGAACAAACACTTGGCGCTGAATCTCCATTCTCCCAGACTCAAGGTACACAAGAGTTGATTCCGATGCCGTGAGCCAGCCTCTCTTTAGCTTGCCTGCCATTGGATACAGCGTCCCTGTTTGAAGCGAACAAGGGCTTGACTGAGACTGAGGCGTAACTCTCTTGTTGGGCCTCGGTGCAATCTGCAAAAGATTCTTTCTCAGGTTGAGTAAAATAAAGCAAATCTTTGTCGCTTTGCGGCAAAGTACTATATTCTCAAGCTGTTCTACTCAAGTATGTGAAAAGCTGGTTTTAGATTCTTTTAGGATTTTGTCATTTCAAATTGTGCGAAGTTGATTGTGTATTTATATTTATATATTTGGATTTGGTGTTGCCAATCGAATTAAAGTGTCAAATATGTACATTTAGAACAAAACGTCTTGGACTGCGTCTCCAAGGGCGTCGGTGAGAAGGTTCAGCGTGTCGCCTTTGCAGATACTCGGGACCGGAGTGCTGCACTGGAAGGGGCACTCACCGCAAATGCAGTCACTGAGAGCCCCGCAGACCCCACCGAATGGATCGAGAAGAAGGGCGCTGGAGAGAAGCTTGGATGCGCTCATGACGATTCCGTCGCAAACGCCGGGAATCACATCCAGAGCGTTGTACGCTGCGCATGAGACCACGGTTTCGACCGCATTTCCAGCCTGTGACGAGGAAACAAGGACGTTAGTGTTCGAGCTCTGTTTTCGGATTGCTTCTGATTCAAACTTACGATTTCCTTGGCCAGAAACTGTGGCAGCTTCTTTATCACTTCGTTGGACAGTCT